>CM076583.1:1096452610-1097052610 GCA_034641835.2 Pinus albicaulis
CTCCACCTTTGCACCTGTTGAAGCCTAGAAAATCTCTGCTTCAAACATTGGGGAAAACCAACCGGTCGGGACCTTAAGACAGCTCCTTTTCCATTTGGTATGGTGGCTCCGACTGGATTTAAAGGACCAGTTTCCTTATGACTAATGGGTTGGTGATGGATTGATTTGGATGAATGAAAGTGAGACTAAATTGACTGAATTAAAACTATCTAATTTAAACTAAATACTGATAAATAAATTCTAACACTAACCCGGGCAATCATATGTGAATACAACTTCAAATTATTCCTTTTAAACAATAACCATAAAAATGTATTATCATTTAAATTGAAATGTGCATAAACAAATAAAGATAACTCCGTTTAAGAAATTAAAAGAAGTTGTATTAACATATTGCATTCATCATAATATATCATCTGCATATACTTATGAAAGATAACATTTCAATTATACTAAAAAATGATATATATAAAGAAACGTTATGAAAACAAATATCTGTAAATCATAGCAAATTTTAAAACGAATATAATAAGAAAAAATAAATCAACAGTGAACAGATAGAAATACCTTATTCATCTTGAAGACTTTCAAATGAAATCTGATACTCTAATCTAGTAATTCTGATGCAAAATCAAATCCAAGGTACAGAAATGTAACACTTTAAAAATAATTCCGCATAAAATCACCAAATGTGATCATTTTAAAAAATATATAAGCCAATGGAGTACAGAAATGTAATCTCCAAGTCAAAAATATTAAAATCCAGGACCCCTCTCTAAATGCATGAGAAGGGTTTAAATACTACTTAGCTAAATCTAAAAATAGTCTATTACAAAAATTAAGGATTCGGTTTAAATGACCGTCCTTTTCCTAGGCAAAAATATAGTAAAATTAAAACTAAATCTAAAAAAAAAGACTATTAACTAACTATTTATGAACTTGATCTTTAAACTTGCAGGCATCTAGCATTGTTTTGAGGAGATGTGGTTGACCAACTTCAGATTTTAACTGTCCTGAATTGACAGAATCGGCAAGTGTAGGCGCAATCTTCTCAGTAGAATTGATGACACAATTAAGCGCACTGTGCTGACTATGTGGTTTCACTAAGTATGTCCAGTAAGAGTCCCAGTTTAATCTTGTCAGCCCTTGGATTGATTTTGCTCTTTCTTCTGCCTTTTGCCTCCATTCTATTTGCAGTTGATGTGCTTGTGGGAGATATCTCGGAACAGTTTCTGAAATCAAATTAGCTTTGTGAAAATTATCATTTATACAATCAGTAAGACTGTTTGCTGCTGTAGCCGCCTCCTCTGCTGCCTTCTCTACCCTTTTTATTTGTGCATCCCAGTTATTGAAAAGTATTTCTTTATGGTTTTCATTAATAATTGGTGCACCAGCTTTTCTTCCTTCTTCTTTTTTTTGCCATACCAAATAATCATTGATATTTTCATTAATTAAATCATAATCATTTCATAAATCTACGACATGATTTGTGATTTTATCACTCTATTGGCAAAAATAATTCCATTGCAAGATGTTTTGGCATAATACTTCTTCTTGTTGCAGTAGTTGATTGTTTAAAGAGATAGTTTCTAAAATAAACTCTGGAAGCTTAGGATCATCTTTGTGCTGATCTTAGATAATCTGAATTTGTTTTTCTTTATCAGCTAAACTTTTTTGATGTCCAATTTTCATTTCTTGAAGTTGTTGCTGTAACTCTTCAAGTTTCAACTGTGCTTCATTATTGGCATGTACTTGTTGCAATTGCTGTTGTAGAACTTTTATCTGTTCTTCTTTTTCATTTAATAAGAGTTTTATCTCAAATGATTTTTCAATAGTTGCAGAAGCATAAGCCCCTGTCATTTGAGATAACTTAGCAAGATTATCAGTAGGCTCTGTGGCTGGATCCTTCCACAAGACATCTAGTTGTTCTGCTTTAGTAGCAATTGCACCTTCTAACTTTCTCTTTTTTCTTTGTTTCTTCACTACTGCTTTGTATTTTGGGCTGTAGAATACATCTAGAGGAGGAATGTCCTCTACATTAAGTACAATTTCAGAGGAGGGTGTGATAGGTATGTGCTCAGTCACTGTGACTGTGCTACTTATTCCTGTGCTCAAAACTTTGGTTGTCTGTACAGGGGTCAGTACATTTTGTCGTTCTACATTAATCAATTGATTAAAGCTTTGCCATTCCTTGTCTAATTCAATGGTGACTGACTGTTGCTGTAGATTGGTAGGAGGAAGATTTATCTGTTGAGAAGTCAAAATTTGTTGTTGAGGAAGTTCTTTCGATTGAGCAGAATATTTCACTGATTCTTCAATTTTATCTTCCTTTTCATTAGACTTATTGGAACGTTCAGAAGTCTCTCTTTCAAATTTTGACTTAGATTTATCTGTACTCGAACTGTCGTTAAGACTAACACTAGGAGTTTGTTCCCTTGTGGGTTCCAAGCGTAGATTTTCTAAAGGAATAGTAGTTAGTATTCTCTCTCTGTAAAGTTTAAATTCCTGGAATTCCTCTAGAGATAATTGCATTTGAGCTGAATTCAAAACTTCTTTAAATGAACCTTTTGTTTGGAACATATCATCAAAAATATCCTATTCCCCGGAAATTCCCTCACTCTGATTGCATTGGTAAAATTCTTAACAATATTATTTGGGTCAAATAACCTTCTTGAAAACTTGAACAATTATAAGCATGTAATGTTGCTTACTTCTTTGAATGCGTGACCAACATCAAACAGTGAAAATGTTCCACAGTTTATGGAAAATTGTGGCCAAATGCCTTTATTCTTCTCTTTTAATTCATTTGTCAAACCTCCTTGACCACAGGTTTGATAAGCAATCTCCTGAGCTACAAGTCTATCCGGAACATATAGGGGTAAAACATGGGGGGAAGCAGCACTTCCAAAAACCCTAACATAAGTGAACAAATCTTCTCCAAACATTCTCGCGACAGGGAGAATGTCGACCTCTGTTTTTGGGGATAACCTTGGGGCATCCTTATTATGCAATGTTTTGTACAATGGCAACATTATACCATGGAAAATTTGGTAAAAATGGGGGACAAACTTAGAATCCCATAGTTCCTTATGATACACATGAATAGGCAAAGGATCGTGGATTGTCCATTGCCAACCCATCACAGGGAATTTAGAAACAAAACAGATAGCATCCATGACATAGGCAGATAAATCTACTGAGAAACACTTCGTTTAGACCGATAGTGAAAAATAGCAGTGGTCAAATTATCAGTGTTAGTATGAATCCTTTTTCAAAGTGTACGAAAGAGGACCACTTTAGCTACGCATAACTAATAGCCCTAACAACAAAAGTGGCTGCCAATATCTTCAGATCTGCGGTTAGTTAGACATAAAAGAGCTGCAAAAACCAGATCTATGCATGGAAAGACATTAAGCAGAAAAAATAAGGGTTTGCTCCATATACCAATAGACAAGACAAGAACAATTTTGAAAGAATTTTTATATTAATGGGGCACCTGGGAGGAAAACAAGAAGGCGTATCCAATTCTCCTCAGTGGGATGGGTTCTTGGAAGTCCTCAGCGCTTCAGATCTAAGATTTCTCTCTCTTGTTGGTGTAGAAAACCCACACAAATAATGGAACTCAAAGGGAGCTCACACAGCAAATGGCAGAAAATGGTGACCAAGTGTATAGATCCAGAGTGATCTAATAGGCAACAAAAGGTGAAGAATGGTAGGAAAAACCCTCCTATTTATAACAAAATATTGGATCATTCTAGATCTTGGTGCATGGGTTAACCAGATCTAGATCCTCTTTTCATGGAATATTTTATTATATTTGTTGGAGGGAAAAGGTATTTGACTTGGGTCAAATCCCTTAATTTGTCAAAAATAAATAAATAAATGATTTATTTATCTTTTTAAGGAAGCGGTTTGAAGATAATCAAATAAATAATGATTTATTTAATTATTTAAGGAAGTGGTTGAAAGATAATTAAATAAATAATGATTTATTTAATTATTTTTGGGTGATTTGGTCATATTTAACAAGGAATATTATCTAAATAAGATTTAAATAATTATTCCTAGAAAATAATAAGATAAATAAAGGTTTATCTAATTAATTTCTTTGTTTTGGGTTAAACATGATTGGGAATAATAATTAAATTATGGTTTAATTAATTATTCCATGAGGAAAATCAAACAAATATAGGTTTGTTTAATATTTCCTTTTGGGGTTTTCTATTTTAACATAGTGAAAGTAGTTTTACTTAGGGTAAAATTGGTCTTACATGGTGTACTTGGGTCCATCTAATGATAATAGGTTAGATGACCAAAAAATGGTGTAACAGATTTCCCCCCAGCGTGCGAGTGTCGGGAGCAAATCGTATGACCGAAGTACGTTGTAAGAACTCAATCACTAGACAACAAAAGGGAAGTCAGAGAGAGAAATGCAAGGTAGATAGTGTGCTGAAGGACTAGACCCTGAGGAGACGAGACTCACAGGTGCAACAATTCTCTTTTTATGAGAGGGTACCTGTGCTGAAGGCGTCGGGGGAGGCATACCTATGCCCGCCGAGACAAAGTACAAAAGAATAGTGTGTCCAGTAAACAAGGGACCGAACCATAAAGTACAGCTGGCATAATCATGAGCGAGATAAGAATACAATGAGGAATCCCATATACATGCTATGCCTGGGATAACAGCCAGGACTTGTATAATAATATCTGAGTACATGAGATACAAACACAACCCAAATGCCCCCTGTAAATGGGGAAGGGCTCAGAAAATCTCACTGATACATGCAAGTCAAAGAGGCGCTGCAAGTGGCTACGGCCAACATCATCAAATATCTGGAGCTGCATCAAAGGCTGCAAGGAATAATTCATCTGGGCATGTGGGGGCTACCTGCAGGGCCACCCCCTCAGGAGGGTTGCAACATCTCACACACACCCGGGAATCATCAAGAGCTACTGCTGGATCACTGGACCATCAAGTATACGAATCTCGATCATGCTGAAAGGAGCTGGAGAAATAATCAAGTCAAATGGAAATGAGAGATCCCTTGGCCTGATCTGAGGCACCGAACAAGGGTGGAAGCTTGAACCAAGGTACACCGCCCTCTAGACCTGGCTTCTGGAATGAATGTGCTGATGTCGACAGAAGGAGGTCCGCCATAGTTGAGGTAGTAAGATGTCCCCAACTAAGGCACGAGAGAAAATAGTAGAGCGACGGACAGACTGACACTAATGATGAGAGTGAAATGGAAAGGACTGAGTAGCGAATGGATGACTTCCCTTGTTAGAGCATAAAGGGCATGAATGACATGGCAACAACTGACACGATATCATAAGGGATAGGGGACAGTGGAACTGAAGTTCATAATGTGTGACACAAGAGAGAGACCAAGCAATGAAGGATGGAGGGCTATAGTGGGGTACAAAGGGACTCAGTATAGGCTCCATGGAGGGAATGATGACTCAACTTGGATGCTCTAAACAAGGGCGACTCGATGGTGCTGCCACACAGTAAAGGCCCCAATGGGGGACGGTGGAAACATGAGTACAAGATGGGAACTCATGACTAAAATCGACACGAAAAAAGACAAGTAAGGAGGCAAGATGGTGCCCCAAGTACAAGTGTCGTAAGTGAGGAAATTCGATTTTAAGGAGAGGTGAAGTGACCCTTTTTGGACAACATGTGTCCTGGTGAAGTATCAGATCACAAACAAATAATAGATACCCATTTGAGGGCTCGATGAGAGCTTTCCAACGGTGCAGACGGTTCGTCAAACGGGGCTACGGTGTGGTCGCAGCAGTCGAAAGAAGAAACAGGGGTTCTCTTTTAATAAGGCAGTTTTCCCTCCAAAATCACTCATTTGCTATTGTTGTTGTGGTGAATGTGGAGAGGAGAGAAGGCCCTAAATCTTGTGGCGAACGTAGCGGACAAACCGACCGTCGGAATCGAGATCCGTTAGTTGCAGGTAGGAGGCCTAACCTTTCTCTTGCATTTTGATGGATTAATTTTTCAGTTTAGGGCCCAGAAATCCAGAAACAGCCCCTCCTTCATCTCTACAGCCGGGTCGCACTTTTTGGGCCAAAAAGTGCGACCTGGGAAGCAGGTTTTAGGCAGAAAAGTGCGACCTATCCCAGAAATGGGCAGAAAACTGCGACCTGGGAGATGAGGGGGTTTTGGTGCTGTTTTATGGCTGGAAGTTGGGTTTTGGTGTTTGGTTATGGTTTTCCTGATCTGTAAGCTGACAAAAATGATGTGTTTGTGCAGGTATGGCAGATTTATGGGTTAACTGGAGAGAGAGGGACCTGGGGACACTACGGGCAGAGATCCAGGTGGATCAGGGCGTCTGCCGTGTATTGGCCAGATTTGGGGTTCTCAAGTTTTTGGAGAACCCTTTGATGAGAGCAGGAGAACCATTATTGTCCCGGATTATCAGTTACTAGGATCCAGATCAGGAGGTCTTTGTAGTGCAGGGGCACAAGATCGAACTGACGGTCCAGGACATGTATTTCCTGACTGGTCTCCCACCACTGGGGATGGTAGGAAACACACAGCCAGTATTGCCACGGGGGCGGCATATCATGGAGTTTGTGGAGCATCATTGTCGATCGGGTCTCCAAGTCAAGGGGACTCGAATACCGATCGGGGATCTAGAGAGGCTAGAAACCCGTGCAGTGGCTGTAGCTGTGCTGCGTATCCTGGGCAACCAAGCGCTCCATCACATCACTGGGGGGCAGATGATGATAGTGGAGAGTGTGCTGGGTGGGACCTACTATGGGTGGGCCCAAATGATGTTGGTGTCGCTAAAGCGACAATTGTCGCTATGCAGGCGGCAGGTGAACCATGATTGCTCATATGGGACTTTGTTGTGCGCCTTCTTCTTTGAGAAGATCCCGACCTTGAGCCCTCATGTACAGCTTCCAGATGGGGGGCCGAGAGAGCCCAGGATGCGCCGTTGGGGATGGCTACTGTGCAGAGGAGGAGGAGGGGCGGTCGGGCGAGTATTTCGACCTGATTTTTTTTCCCATTGGGATCAGATGCCATTGTACATAGATGACTATCCCTATAGTGGGATGAGCTACTGTGGAGATCCGGACCTGTCACTTCCACCTGGTCGAGTCTGGGGGCCCGATGGTAAGTGACAGATTGCTATTCTTGTGTGGGCATGTTAAAATTTTTTGAATAGTAATTTAGGGTACTGATTCATGTACTTTTGGTATGCAGATATAGCACCGGTAAAACCGGCCGGATATATGGGACGATCGGCAGCATCTGGAGCTACAGGTTCGAGTGGGTCGAGAGCGGCGCATAATGAGGATGTAGCCGCCCTACTGGAGGACATCCGTCGTAGATGCGAAAGGTTTTTGACTGGAGTATCAGAGCGCAGGTGGCAGGAATTAGACGACCAGTTCATAGAGCCATGTGTTGGTCTACCCTCGGAATGGCGAGGTGTCATGCGGCGCATGGCGATGGCCGGTCAGGCGATGCACGATCTACATGCTGCAGGGGCAGAGCCATTGGCCCGGGATCCTCCAGATAGTGATTAGGGGTGGGGCATGTGGTGCCCCCTATTATGTATGTAGGGGCAGGTGGTGCCCCCAGTTTTGGGTTTTTTGTAACATGCTATGGGCATGTCATATGTATCAGAGTAGATGGACTCTAAACACATGTTTTGTGACACATATTATGGATATGCATAGTTTTTTACGGTTATGAATGTTATTGTCTTGTATGAAATGTGTGTGATAAATGCCAATCTAGAACATGGTTTGCAATACTATCTACATAGTGATTCTGTTCTCGAGGTACATGGTTGAAAGTTATGGTTTCAAATGCACGTATCAATATTTTCACTCGTAAATAGCGTCTAAACAGCACAGGGTTATGCACACGATAAACACCATTTAGTTGCATCACAAGAAGTAGGGAATCCAAACGAACGTGCAGATGGAGGATGCGATGAAAGAGGGCATCGGCTAAGAGACCACGCACTGCATCATATTCGGCCTGATTGTTGGTGGCAGAACCAATGCATACCCCATTAGAAAGGACAAGAGCATGCAAGGGGGTGAAGATGGCCCAACCTACCGAGGCTAGATTCCTGGAGTAACGACTTGCACCATCGGCATAACCGATAAAGGGTGTGGACCGGGGGTCTTGCAGAATGGTGCGACAAGACAACAAATGAGGGGAGGAGAGGCAATGACGGCAACGTGAGTGCATAGGAGTCATCGGGCGGCAACCGCAGGAGGGAGTACAAGGAGCAGGATGATCATAACTCATATAGGGTGGTATATGAGGGCAATCGAAGGTATGGGGAGGACTCGGGCTGCGTAGGTCAACAGAGGCACGGGTGGAGTGATCTCGTGTATGGGTAGGCAAGGGGTGGTCATGGGACACAACACAGGAGAATGAAGAGGGGCTAGGCTCCGAGCATCTCTCAGAGGAGGATAGGTAAAGAATGGTCACAGTAGACTCCGTCATCTAAACATCAGGGGGGGGAATGTCGATGGGAGCGAGGGGATCCTCAGGCTGGCCTGAAGCGTACTGTGCGAGGATGGGAGAGGCGGATTGATTTTGTTCAACCTCATACTCTCGAATTACCTCTAAAGAGGCGTGGTACTGCGTCAGGTGAGGACAATGGTGGGAGTAATGGCCATGAACGCTGCACAAAGCACAGGGCTTGTTGGTGCGGAGAGTCTTGTGGTTCTTGGTTACGGACGGAGAAGGAATGGAGGCTTCAGGGGCCGTAGACTCGGGGAACGCGACTTTAACCATGGGTTGAATACGGGGCAACTCGGGACAAGCATGGGTGGCATGACCGGTGACATGACATAAGGCGCAAGGCTTCACGGGCGGAGAAGGGGCTGGGTCAGTCGTGGTGGTCTTGTCTTTAGGTGCCCCCTTGCGGGCTTTGCCTTTCTTCCCGGGAGCCGTCACAACATGAGAAGGGTCCTGTGGAGGTGCTGGGGGCACAGTGGCAACGGAGGAAGCTAGGGGAACCGGTTGAACCGGTTTCAAAGCCATATAGGGCTTGGGATGACCAGGAGGGGTGGTGGCTAGGGGATCAAGGTACCAAACCGGTATGCTCAGGGTCAAGTTAGGGAGAGAGAGGGTGGCCATGACGGGGACAGAATATACTTCGGGAGGGGGAGCTAGGAAAGGGATCTGCCCAGCAGGGTAATGACCAAGAGGGACGGCTTCGAGATGGTTAAGGCCAGGAGGAACCGATCCAGGAGGATAAAGGGGTTCAGGGATACCAGCTGTAGGGGTGGGGCTAGAAGGAGGAGGTCCGGCTGGCTGAGATGAATGGCTAGGAGCAGGTTGCGGAGGGAGAGGAGGAGGTTGCTGACTAGCCGAGGCAGGCCGCTTACGGGCAGCCTGGGACGATTGCATCATGCAAACATTCGATGATCTGGGATTGGTGACAGGAGGGGGGGAAGGTTAGGGAAAGTTCCAAGCAGGGAGAAATCTTTGTAAACACCTGGGGAGACACTAGTCAAGGAATCGATGGTTTTCTTGTTGGCTACAGAAGAGATGGTTGTCTCAGGGGAGGTCTGAGATTTTGGCTCATGATATGTCAACTGGTCAATGGTGACTATCTTTCCATTATGGGGGAAAGACATCTTGCAGAAGACCGCGGATGGGACAGTAGACATAGCATAGGTGTAGCTTCACCCCAATAGAATGTTGTAATCTAGCGGGGCGTCGATGACTTCGACGTCAACGCAAACAGTCTTACCAGCGAGGGTGATAGGACAATTACGAAACAGGCCAATGGGCTGGGAGGCATGACCATCCCACGCTCGAAGGGTGATCGTGGAAGGGGCCAGCTCAGGAGATCTGAGTTGCTTCCAAACCGAAGCGGACATCACGCATGTGGATGCCCCCTCATCAATGATACACCGGGACACGTTGGCGTTCCGGATTTTGACTGGGATTTGGAAGGCGACGGAAGGAGGGAGAGGAGGATGGTCCGATTGAGTGGCGTCGAAAACAATCATTTGGTCATCGGCATGATCTACAAGCCCATCATGATAAGAGAGCCTTCTTTTGGGAAGGGGCACCAACCGGAGGAGTCTCCAAAGTGTGGAAATGGTCATGAGGAGATTGCGCCTAAATCATCTACTATAAGCCAGATGAATGGGCAGCTCAATCGGAAGCAAGGAGCAATGCTTGATATAGTAGGCCCTTAGGTATTCCCGTATGAACCTCAATTTTTGCTGAGGGATATGTAAGGGCCACTGGTGACAAAAGATGCCTCGTAGAACCTCGAAGAAGGAGGCCTAAACAGACCGAGTAGGAGGCTTGGGGTACCGGGCGAGACCGAGTTTGAAGGTGAAGATCGATGGACGGGTTAGGATCGGAGTGCATCATAAGGATCTGGTAATCAGAGGAAGCAGAAAGGGAAGGGGGGGTGGCTACCTGGCTGTCGGGCGGTTGGGTAGCCACGAATCCTTGCTGAGGGAAAGGATCAGTAAACACAGCTGGCTGGGTAGTGGCTACATTAGGAGGAGCATGAGGGAGGCGTGTTGTTCGCGCAATGTGGCTTGAGACTCCTACATCTGCCGCATCTGGGATAAGAGGGGACAATCATGGGTGTAATGACCATAAACACCGCAACAAAAACAAGGCTTACTTGTGCGAAGCGGCCTGTCTGGCTTGGGCTGAGTGCCCTGTTGCTGGTTGGCAGTGTTAGGGTCCATACCAGGATTGGGTCCACGGGTACCAGGGGCAGATGGGTTTGGATTGCCTCTCTGCCTTCTTTGAGAAGAAGGGGGATTAGTCGCACCCTGTTGTGCAAATACTTGCCCTGGAGGGGGCTGTAGGTTCTGGTGCTGGGTGTGAGGAGGCAAGGGAGGGGGAAGCGCATATGCTAGAGGAGTCGGCGCACTGTGCCGCTGACAAGGGTAATGGGTAGGTTGGGAAACATTGAGGCAAGCAGGAGGTTGGGCAAAGGGAGGAGGCATGCCGTATCCGGATACATGCTACCCGGGAGGGGGAGAGTGTTGGAGGAGCTGGCACCTCCCCGAGGGAGACCATAGCCCATAGGAGGTTGAGCGTACCTGATGGGAAAGGCTCCAACGATACTACGATAGTCACATGGCTGAGTAAACCCCCTGGGCGTTAGCGCCACCGGCCTCGGGGAGATCTTGAAGAACTGCGTATAAACATAACTAGATTGAGCGTAGATCAGGTCATATTTCAAGGCTATTTGGAGGGCGGCTTCTTCAGTTTGAGGAAAATGGGAGGCGACATCTTTGCCAATGGGAGAAGGAAGGGTGCGAAGGAACCAGTCCATATAAACCCGATTTTCGAAGGGAGGGGCTCGACATAAGCTCCGTCTTCTTCGCCATTCCTGAACATGGGCAGAAAGGCGGGTTGAAGAGGATTGATTGAAGGAAGTCAAGAGCTCCGTGCCAGTGTCGTATCAGAGAGGGAGCTGGAAATAAGACAAAAAGGCTTGGGCAAGGGTCACAAAGGTGGTATGGGAAGAGGTGGCTTGTTCAACATACCATTTAGAAGTTTCGCCGATAAGCGTGCGTTGGAACAAACGAAGACGAATGGAGTCATCGGTAATGGAATTGGAGGAACACCACATGTGGAAAGATCGGACATGATTGGTTGGATCTTCACCAGCTTGGCCTTCGAATTTCGGGATGTCGGAAGGGAGCTTGGTTGGCATGGCAGGCCAACCAACATCGTGGTGGATGGGGTCGTTGATCAACTGATTGAAATCAGGGAGGTTGAGGCCTGCAATGTACGGCAGCAATGGGGTGGCCAGAGTCGTTCCTGTGGCGGTTCTGCTAGTAGTCGGGCCGGCATTAGGGCCGGGAGAACCGTTAGCGTTAGGCCCTGGACTAGACATGGTGGTGGGGGGAGAACCAGGAGGAGAAGGGGAACCCGATGAATCAGGAGAGGAGTCGGAGTGCAGACTCTCGGAGGAGGACTGTCAATGGATCTGCTGGTAGGAGTGTTATGTCGAATTTAATCGTAAACTGAGGGTGAAGGCCAAGAAGTCTCCGAGAAAGGCGCCTTGGGGGTGCAATGACGACAGGAAGAAGGAAACCGATAGGGGCAGAAAGGGACAGAATCAATTAAGGTCAAGGGCAGAAAAGGTGCAGTGACAATTGATTTTAGAGTCTTTTCCAGGTGGTGTTAACCAGGCGCTTCTTCGCTTAGGGTCAGTGTGTGGCATGCGTTAATTTTAATTTTTAAACCCTTTCTGTTTTGAGAGCAAGAAAAAAGTGTGCTGCGTAACTGAAAATAAAACTATAGAGAACAGTATATAATGCTGAAATAATAGAAAAATAACAGCTGCTTGTGCATCTATCTAACCCAAGAAGGCGGGTCTCTCAAAACTAATCTGAAAAGAAAGGGAAAAATCTAGGAAAAACACACGGAAAAGAGGCCAATAGATCTAAGGTAAAAAAGGGACAGGGATCTAAAGGATAAAGCTACTGAAAAGAGGTGCAGATCACAGCCAAAAGACAGAGGCAAGGTGGCTGGAAAAAGGAAGGAAATCAGAAAAAAACGGAGGGGGCAAGGTGGAGGCCCTAAAAGTAGATCCAAACAAATCTTCAGGAGGTGATTTGAGAAGTAGAAGAGCTGATTTCAATGGATCTGAAAGGGAGGTACCAGATCTGGAAAAAGGGAGGCTGAAGCTCTGAAAATAGACGACCGAAACAATTAAAACTCTTCCACAAAAAGTGGAGGTTACTAAAGCCCCAGGGGGGGCTAGGTTCCCACTTAGATGAGTAAAAACATATCAGAACTTGGTCAAGGCGGGCTTGAGACAGAGGCCGGAAGACCCCGACGTAAGCCATAGCTGTTAACCTTAAAATTTCGTAAAAATCATCAAAAATCCGTGTGTCGCAGCTTTCCACCTATTTAAAAGTGTGTCGCAGAAAATGGGCTGAAAAGTGTGACCTGGAGGTCCAGGTCGCAGTTTATGGGCTGAAAAGTGTGACCCACGTCGTTGTCTCATGCGCATTTTCGTAAAAGTCAAGCCGTCTCGCCTGCGCCGGTGTCGCCACTGCGACAAGGCCGTAAACACACGAAGTTAGAAATTTTAATGTTTTAGGTTTTAAGTGAGAAAAAAACATAAAAATAGGAAAATAACAATTTAAAAGAAACCCAGGGTCTCAAGTAGCTTCGGATATGGTGAACATGAAAACTATTGAAGCAGCTTGTAATTTAAAACCCGTGGAGTCGCCATTTGTTAGTATGAATCCTTTGTGAAATTACACGAAAAACGACTCACTTTAGCTACGATAACTAATAGCCTCAACAAAAAAGTGGCCGACAATATCTTCAGACTGGCATAGTTATACATAAAAGAGCCAAGAAAACCGTATCTATGCATGGAAAGACATTAAGCAGAAAAGCAAGGGTTTGCTCCATATACCAATAGACAAGACAAGAACAATTTTTGAAAGAATTTTTATATTAATGGGGCACCTGGGAGGAAAACAAAAAGGTGTATCCAATTCCCCTCAGTGGGATGGGTTCTTGGAAGTTCTCAGCACTTCAGATCTAAGATTTCTCTCTATTGTTGGTGTAGAAGACCCACACAAAGAATGGAACTCAAAGGGAGCTCTCACAGCAAATGGCAGAAAATGGTGACCAAGTCTATAGATCCAGAGTGATCTAATAGGCAACAAAAAGTGAAGAATGGTAGGAAAAACCCTCCTATTTATAACAAAATAGTCATTCTAGATCTTTGCAGGGTTAACCAGATCTAGATCCACTTTTTATGGAATATTTTATTATTATTTGTTGAGGGAAAAGGTATTTGACTTGGGTCAAATCCTTAATTTGTCAAAAATAAATAAATAAATGATTTATTTATCTTTATGAAGTTGTTAGAAGATAATCAACAAATAATGATTTATTTAATTATTTAAGGAAGTGGTTGAAAGATAATTAAATAAATAGTGATTCATTTAATTATTTGTGGTGATTAATATATTTAACAAGGAGTATCATTTAAATCATGTTTAAATAATTATTCCTAGAAAATAATAATATAAATAGTGATTTATCTAATTAATTTTCCTGTTTTGGGTTAAATATGACCAGGAATATTAATTAAACTATTGTTTAATTAATTATTCCTTGAGGAAAATCAAACAAATAGGGATTTATTCAATATTTCCTCATGGGGTTTCTTGTTTAGACCATAGACAACTTAATAAATTATGGATTACTAAGTTATTTTTCATAGTGAAAGCAATTTTATTTAGGGTAAAATTTGTCTTACATGGTGTACTTGGGTCCATCTAATGATAATAGGTTAGATGACCAAAAAATGGGGGTTACAAGGGTACAATAATAACAATAAGGGTTTTACACTAACAACAATAAGGGACTATAATAGTAATATAGGGACCTAACATGCCCCTCTCCTTCAAAAAAGTGTTGTCCTCAACACTTGAGTAGCTCTGGGTTCTTCTGTATAAAATTCTCATCCTCCCACGTAGAATCTTCAGTGGGTAAGTTCTTCCACTTGATGAGATACTCTGAAATTGATCGATTCCGTAGTTGTTGAGTTCTTATTTCCGTGACCGCTTCAGGTTCCAATATGATTTTTTCCTTCCTCATCAAGTTCTGGAAATATTGTTTGAACTAGAATATTTTCACCTATAACCTTCTTTAAGCATGAAACATGGAAAATTGGATGCACTCATGAAGAAGCAGGAAGCTCCAATTTGTATGCCATAGTACCAATATTTTGCAACACCTTGTAAGGACCATAGTACTTTGGATATAATTTATTATCCTTCTTATCTTTCTTGAGGGAAATTTTTTTGTATGGTTGTAGCCGTAAAAATACCCAGTCTCCTACATCAAAACTTCTTTCACTGCGATGTTGATCTGCCTGTTGTTTCATTCGATTTTGTGTAAATTTTAGGTTATCCTTGAAGATTTGGAGAAATTATTGTTGATGCTCGATGTGATCTTCCACTGCTTGAACCTTAGAATTTTCTCTTAAAGATGATGTGATGGATGGTGGGTGATATCCATAAAGTACCATAAATGGGCTCGTTTTTGTTGCAGTACAGAAGGAAGTGTTATACCACCATTCACTGAGAGGTAACCACTTGACGCATTGTGTTTGTTTATCGGATACAAAACAAGAAAGATATCATTCCAAAAATTTATTTACTATCTCAGTTTTGACCATTGGATTGAGGATGATAAGATGAGCTATGAGCTAATTGAGTACCCAAACAAGAAAATAATCATTCAAAAATTTTTCATGAAAATGGGATCTGTTTACCACCATAACCCTTTTGGGTTTCCACGTACCTTTTGAATTCTCATTCATAAATGTAGTAGCAATTGTACTTTCTTTAAATGGATGAGATAATGCACAAAAGTGTGCATACTTGGTAAGTCTATCAACTACCACCATAATGACACTCTTTCCTTTGGACTTAGGTAAACCTGTGATAAAATCCATTGAAATCTCCTCCCAACGTTGACTTGGAATGGATAAATATTGTAGAAGTCTCGGCGTCTTAATTGTCTCAAATTTATTCTACTGGCAAACCAAACATTTCGCCACAAAATTTTGAATATCAGATTTAAGGCCATCCCAAAAAAATTCTTTCTTCACCCTGTGGTAAGTTTTCAAAAATCTTGAGTTCTCCCTCCCTAAAGGAGAAGTGTATAATTCTAGAATAATCTTTTGTTTCCGTTGGGAATTCTTACAAAGATATAAGCGAGATCTGTACCATAAGGAATAAATTTTCCAACTAAATGTATCGTATGTACTAGGATCTTGTCGCAACTTTTCAATGAGTGTCCACACTTCTTTGTCCTTCTTCCATTCATCCCTTTCTTCGGTTATCCAATCTGGTTGGATAATAGAAATGGCGCAAATCAATTCTTCCACATCCTCATCCTTTCTTGAGAGTACATCTGCAACAACATTTAGCTTCCATTTTTTGTAGATGATCTCAAATTCACAACCCGACATCTTTGTGACCCATTTTTTCTTCTCTTCTGAACATAGTCTTTGTTCCAAAAAGTATTTAAGAGTATAATGATCAGTTTTTATCTTGGAGTGTCTTCCCATTAGGTAAGGTCGCCATTTCTTTAGTGCATGTAGTATTGCCAACATTTCCTTCTCATAAATAGCTTTCTGTAAATAATTTCTTTTGATTGGACAAATTTCAAAAGCAATGGGTCTTCCTTCTTGTGTTAAAACAACACCAATTCCATTTCCCGAGGCATCACATTCCACAATAAGGGTTTTTTTGAAGTCTGGCATAGCTAAGACTGGTGCTTGGCACATTGCCTCTTTAAGATGTTGAAAGGCCTTAGTTGCTTCAAGAGTCCATGAAAATCCATATTTCTTCAATAATGTTGTTAGAGGTGCTGCCATTCTCCCATAATTCTTTACAAACTTGCAATAATACCCTGTTAACCCGAGAAATCCGCGCAACTGCTTTATGGTTGTGGGGAATTTCCATAATTTAATGGCTTTAATTTTGTTAGGGTCTACCTTAACGCCCTTGTGAGATACAATATGACCCAGATATTCCACCTCTTGTACTCCAAAGAAAAATTTGGATGTTTTTGCATATAATTGTTTCTCCTGCAATATTTTGAGCACCTTATAACCATGTTGAACATGATCCTTCCAAGACCTATTGTAGATTAGTATATTATCAAAAAATACTAGCACAAATTTTCTAAGGAGGGGCTTGAAAATGGAATTAATCAAGCCTTGAAATGTAGAAGGTGCATTGGTAAGGCCAAAAGGCATGACCAAAAATTCATAATGACCCTCATGAGTTTGAAATGTTGTTTTCGGAATATCTTCAGTCTTCATTCTAATTTGATGATATCCCGAACGAAGATCCAACTTGGTAAAATAAATTGCTCCATGTAATTCATCCAATAATTCATCAATCACAGGAATGGGAAATTTGTCTTTAATGGTGAGCTTATTGAGCTCCCTATAATCCAGACACATTCGCCATGATCCATCCTTCTTGTGTACCAAAACTACAGGAGCAGAGAAAGAACTTTGACTAGGTTGAATTACACCCGCCTCTAACATTTCTGCAATCATACGTTCAATTTCGCTCTTTTGGAAGTAAGGATATCTATAAGGCCTGATGTTTGGAGGAACACTTCCCGGAATCAAATGAATAGCATGATCATGATCACGAATAGGTGGGAGTCCTTTGGGAGTTTCAAACACCTTGGAATGATTGTCCAAGACTTGTTGGAGATCTTCAGAAATAGATGATTTTGATGTCGGAACTTCTAGTGAGCATAATTGTGCAATTACGCCTCGTTGTTCTTTCTTTAGAAGCTTTGTCATGACATTAGAGCTTATTATATTTCCCGGCTTCCCTGCAATACCCCGTAATTCGACTTCCTTTCCTTCTGAAAAAAATTTCAAGAAAAGTTCTTGAAAATTAAAAGCTACCATCCCCAAAGATTGTAACCATTGTACTCCTAGTACAACATCAACACCTCCCATAGGAATAGAAAGCATTGGACTATTCAATACATATTCCCCCATGGTTAGCTTGATATTATGGCATTTTCTAGAGCAATTTATAGTTCCTCCATTTGCAACCATCACTTGACATTTTGGTGATGGGTATAGGAAACAATTCAATTCCTTGGCTACCTTACAATGAATAAAATTATGGGTACTACCCGAATCAATCAACACTATTACCTTTTTCTTCTTGATATGTCTTTCTATCTTGAGAGTTTGAGGAGTGGTAATTCCTGCCAATGCATTACACGATATGGTCGGACTCATTTCTTCCTCTTCTAGGGCTGGTTCCTGGTGTATATCCTCTTCTTGTTCATTTTCTTCTTCCTCTTCACAATCTATGTAAAATAATTTCTTCTCAACACACTTATGACCTTTAGTGTATTTGCTATCACAACTGTAGCAAAGCCCTTTTTCTCTTTTTTCTTCCAATTGTTGTGGTGTCAACCTTGTAGGTTGTGGAAATCTAGGCGTAGCAACACTTCCTTCTTTATAGAATTGAGTGGTAGGCTTCCTTTTCGCCATAATTTTACATTCAACTTTTCTTGCCAACCTAAATGCCTTCTCCAATGAATCAGGTTCCGGAACGCGAACTTCATGTTGAATGTTATCCTTTAAAGTGCCTATGAAGAGATCAATCCTGTGTTCCTCTGGAATATCAGTTACCCTTATATTCAATTTTTGGAAGTCCTCAATGTGCTCCCCCACTAACCCCTTTTGTTTGAGATTTATCAATTGGCTAAAGAAGGTGTTGCTCTTTGTATCCTCATAATGTGCTATCATTTCCTCCGTAAAAATTGACCAAGTGACAATTTTTTTATGGGAGCAAAGCCATCGATACCATACAAATGCATTTTGTTCTAAATGTAAAGTTGCAATGCGTACCTTTTGTGTGTTTTGCACATTATTGAGATCAAAATATTGCTCCATCTGTAGTATCCATGTTACAGGATCCTTTCCATCAAACTTCCTCATATCCATTTTTGGAATATGGTTGTTCTTCCCACGAACAATAGAGCTTATGAAATCATGATTAACATTTATTTTGTTCTCATAATGAGTTTCTACTATCTTTTCACCATTAGGAGACATTTTTTGTATCAACTTTGTCAAACCTTCCATGTCTACTTTTAGATCATTCTTCATGTTTTCCATTTTTTCATCGATCTTAGCTTCCATGTCATCCATCTTAGATTCCATGCCAGCTTCCATGCCATTCTTCAAACCATCCATCTTAGATTCCACACCTTTCTTCAAACCATACATCTGATTTTCCACACCTTTCTTCAAAACTTCCATGTCATTTTTTGTTGCTCTTTGTGAGAGAGAAATTTTTTGCACTTTCTCTTGTAAATTTGATATGTCATGTTGCCATTCTTCATCTTCATGAGTCATAATAGAGCCTTTTAAATGCTTAATGGGTGTTGAATTGTTTTTAGGAGGAATTTCATAACCGAATACTAAAATATATTCTACAATATGCCCTTGGAATCAATTCAAATTGATTCTTCAAACAAGACTTATGCAATTAGGAAAACAAAATACACACTTTTTACTTCTTGTTGAGAGCTCGATATTGAAATTGACTTATCTCTATACTTTCAGATCCTCAATATATGAAATTTGGCACTATAGTATTCCTATGAAGAATATTTCAAATGCCATAGGTCTGACTTGATTTGGATTCTTCAAGGCAACGTTATGTCCAATATCCCACAATGACCTAATTATGGACTGGTTCAGTAGTGCGAACTTGTACAACTTGCCACATGTCACTATTTCCTCCTTTGGCTCTGAAATGTTTAGACAGGAAACCACAGTCCATGTACTTCCAGTTAGTTTTTACAGATTTCCAATCCGATGCTCAAAGAGAGAGTTATGAAGATTTTCCCACAATCTCCTCTTTGAGATGAAATTCGGGAGGCTAAAAAAGACCTAACTTCCACAGATCATATCTCTGAAAAATATTGCGAACTAAGATCTGAAATTTTTTGAATATGTTCCTCAAGAATTAAGCGTTTCTCACTAAAAATTTCAGCTTCTGAACCTTCGTAGAACAAAATTAGAGTGAAAATTATACGATTCTCTTTTTAAGTGAAATTTGGGAGCCTACAAAAATTCCTAAATTCAACATACCATATCTCTGGAAATATTTCGAACCAAGATTTGAAATATTGTGACGATGTTCCTTGGGATTTCAGCTTCTGAACCTTCGTAGACAAAATTTTATAGCGAAAATTCCACAATGACCTGTTTGGAGCAGAAAAACCCTAGAATCCAAAGCTCTGATACGAAATGTTGTCAAACTAGCTCCAAAAGTAGAACAAAAGAGATATCAATGCCTTAGAAATAAGCCACTTCAAGGGGAAAACCTCCAATACATTACATGAATGAAAAATTCTTGGATGATTCAATTTACAAAACCGACTTTCTATATATAGGAGTCCATGGGGCCACAATGTAATGCTAACCGACCTAACAATAATAATTTAAGGGAAAAATAATAACAAGATGGGGGTTACAAGGGTACGATAATAACAATAAGGGGGTTACACTAACAACAATAAGGGACTATAGTAGTCATATATGGACCTAACAAATGCAATTAAGCAAAGGAATGAGATGCTTAAAGCCTCAACATATACACGGTTCTGGAAGCAAATAGTTACATTACATCACAATCTAGTTTTAGCCTTTGACACTGAGTAAGGAAAAATTCATATTTCATTCCTTGAGGAAACGTTAACAACTCCAAAGACACCAACAGAGTACCAAGATCATGTATTTTCATTTGATGCAAATAAAATCCATCCAATTGGGTAAATCAGAATTCATAAAGAATCTATGGAGATGATGTATTATACAGTAATGAATGCTGCCATGTCAGCTTCCAGGTTATAGGTTTCAGTAAAAAATACACAGACAAATCTCAAGTTCAAATGGATTTCATCCTTAGCCAAGGATATGAAGATCAAGTCACTTGAAGACTTAGTGATCAAATGGGGATGCAATCCGAGTGATATGAAGGCCGTAGAAGATATAGTGAAAAGAACAAATGTTGATATAGGAGCATTAAGTAAAAAAATTAAATTTCCTACCACAAAGGATCCATAAGCTAAGGAAGTTGGAGAAACGGAGAAGGAGAAAGAGGACATGTTCAAATTAATCATTGAACAAAACAGTAAGATTTGTAACACGAAGGTGGAGCTTGAGAAACTTGTCAAAGAGAAATCAGAGATAACACAATTGGCCATAGTTCCCCTCACAACAGTTCTGATGTAGTAGGCATAACTCTGGGTGCATCTACATCGAATTTTGAACCAACATAGAAATAATATTTTGCAAATGAATTAATAAAAGCCATGGATAATTTCAACCTTCACCAACAAGAGATTTCGAGATTACAAGCTCAACTAAAGATACTATCAGAACTAAAGTTGAAAATTGATAAAACTTATGTGTTTGAATTGTAGAAAATCCACCAACTTGCATTAAAAGTGGAACAATTGTAGAGTGAATCAATAATGGCTCATACTCTGACCCAAGCCAGAGAGAATATATGGACAAAAATAAATGTGGCCATCACAGAGATCTGGCATTCCATTCATATTGTTTTTCAACAACAAGAGTTAATAAAAAGGTCAACAGAGGTATTAAAGTATACCAAAACATATTTTGGGCAGAGACCTAGGGAAGCAACAACCATCATCAAATTCTTGAATTCCAAAAATGGAGGGGAACTATAAAAGTTGGGGATCCATAATAAGACAGAGACCATACTGGAAATGAAGAGGGTGCGCACGAAAGGGAACCTCATGCTTCTGCAGGAGAATAAGTTCCAAAATTTAAATATCAGCATTCATAGATTTCACAGGGAGATGCAGGTGATGAACATAAAAATATTTCCAAGGATATTTGATGTAGGAGACAAATTAATAAATTTGAATGACTAACATGAAAACACAGAAAAAATTGCATAAGACACATCCATATTTGCAGGTATAAAGGGGAATATTGCAAGGAAAGCATTCATGGAGGCCATTGATTATGATTTGTTCATCAATCATGAGCTGGGAATTTTATTCATCATCAAACCCACTTTTCATAAATATATAGAATTTCGTGAGAGATACAAAAAACTAATAAAATTTTATATCCCAACTGAATATAGATGGGATAAACTTTGTGAGTTACTTGAGTAAATGTTTTCACCTCTTGACAACAAGGCAAACATAGCATCTTATTTGGAGGCCCAATCATCAACAATAATCCTCAAAAATAGGGCCAACACTTTCAGCAGTTCACCAAATCCTACATTTTTGTACTATTTTGTAAACCGTTTCTAGATATTTTAGGATTCTATCTTGATCTCTATTATCAATATATTTTGTAATAATTTTATAGAAATACTTCATAATTCAAGGTATTCATGGTGGGACTTGTTTGAAGAAAAGGACTAGTATTGTAAAATAGCTCACAGAGCCTCCATTGATCAAATTTTCAGTAATGCGATACAATCATTAGAGGATTCTTGTGTCATTTTTGTTGGTGATGTGCATCTCTCTTTCTCAATATATTTTTTCTCTATTACCATATGTTTTTCTGAAATATGAATTTTCCTAAGAAGATAAAGATTTTTATTTTTTAATGTACACTCTGTCTTTGGCTTAAGAATAGTTTTTATGTTTTCCAATGAAGATTAAAAACAAAATTCTTAACTCCTTTGTTTTTAATTGTACTTATAAATCTTTTACTCTCCTCCACACCTCAAATATTAAAATACCTAATAAATTTTTCTACCCTGACCTGTAAGGTTAGAATGTTAACTTTGTAACTCATCGATCTAAACTTGTGACTCAATTTTCCCAATGGCCTATCTTCATAGTTTCAACCCAACAATACAGAAAAAAACACTTCAAATTAATATCTATCCTAACGCCTGAAGCCAAACAAAGGTAAATTATAAAGATATATCCCTCTTTGAAACTAGAAGGGCTAGATTACCAGTTTCTAAAGTGGTTCTATGGTTACCTTTGTGGTTTACTCTACAACCTCAAAAATTATGAAGTGATAACATCTTGGTGACCATATTGGAGAACGAACATACCTTCATTAGAAAAAAAAATTCCCTTGTCAAAAAAATTCAATTCAATGCATTTAAGATGTATTTTTCAGAAATAAATGTTTTGAGGTTGTAAATTTCTGTACATAGTGAAATTGTGTGTTAATGCTATATATATCTAGCTCCTAAAATAATTCATAAAAGATCACATCTAGATCCAAAACTGCCTAAGATCCTGGATAACCCTGAGATATTGATAAAGAAGAAAATTTTGACAAAAATTCAAGGGAGCAGTTTTCCTCCACCAAGATCAAATTCTCTTCCTGAGATCTTTGTTACAATAGAGAAAATTCAATTTGATCTACCTTTTGAGCAGAAGTTTATAGAAATAAATATAAAACTTTTGTTGCTGAAATAGTTTTTGATGAGTCTGTGTTAAGACCATACAAATACGAAAATGGATCAGTAGAACGTGATTTCGACAAAAAACGATCTCTAATAGTTATAAAAAATAGAATACCTAGTCTCAGACCTAGATGAGGCAGTCCATTAAGCTTATATGCAACAACCAGTTTAAATTTCATCCCCACCATTTTATGTTTCTTCTCCCATCACACGATTTATACATCATGTTTCCATTACTTCCATGTCTTTGAAAATTTCGACTACCTCCCCATCAATATCACAAACCATAATTCAAAATGTTTTGATCCCTTCCACATCTACACCTCCTACAAGTTCATTTGTTATTCATCCTCATGTACTAGTCATGGCAGCTCAATATTCTCCCTTGGTTTTACCTGTCCCATTACATAACTTGCCTCAAGACTATCAAATTATAATTCCTCAAATTGATGGCACTCGATAAATCAACGCATAACAACATGTAGATAAAATGAATGACTCTTTTGATCTTCAGGAAGTATACGAAGAGTATTTGAACATGAGGCTTTTTACCAAATCCTTAATGTGGTAAGGAATTGGTTTAAATATTTACCAACAACTACTATAAATGACCTGACTTCAATTCATGAAACTTTTTTCAATAAAAGGGAAGTCAAGAAAACCCCTATCCAAATTCTAGGAGAATATGAAAACATTAGGAGAGCCCCTTGGGAAATTGTGAAAGATTATTTCACAAGGTTTAATAATATTTATAATGTAATCCCAGTAATGATAAAATATCCTGAAGGATTAGTCTTGATTAAGTTTCCATATGGATTTGATGTTGATACGTCATATCAAATTAGTGAAAGAAACCCCCACTACCTTGGAAGAAATTAAGAGAGATGTTGTAAGTGTAGAAGGCAATATGTTAGATAAAAGGGTTAGGCTTAGATCTGAGAAAAGAGTTACCATAAAAGAGGAACCACCAGCTTCTTCTTCTGATTCCAAGTTAGATACATTAGTGAGAACTATGGAAAGGATGATGGAAAGAATAAACATAACTGATACAATTCCTCCTAAAGAGAACCAACCCGGTCCTAAGATAAGGAATCCTAACTTTAGGAGAAAACCACCTCATATTTAATAAAGGGATCAAAGAGGACCAAATGATCAACAACAAGAAACTAGGCCTCCCTTTCAAGAAAACTATGTAGAAGAAGAAGGATAACTAGTTGAAGACACTAAAGAAAGTCAATTAGATTTGATGGGAATAAAAGATGATGACTGTATTTTATTAACTCAAAAAGAACAATACATCTTCATACTTTAACAACCTGAAGTTAGTACATGAGAATTAGAAGACTATAAATAGGGATATCATAATGCTATTATGGAGGTACATAAATATAATTTTAGGAGAAGAAAAATTGCTGATAATTCATCAAAGAAAAGCATTGATTCTCCTCCTAAAAATATTGTAGATATACCATCCAAAAAAGTATTTGATATTGTTTCTAAGAAAGCTCAATCTGATGGTGCTTCGACTAGTTAGCCGAAAGAATATTCTCACAAATAAAATCTAGAAAGAGCAGATATGAATATCAAGGAAGCTGAACAACCTCAAACCAAAAGACCAGATTTGAATATCAAGGAAGTTGGAAAGCCTCAAAATATGTTCAACATTGAAAATGATTTGGCTAAAGTTAAAATTTCCATTCCTCTTACCGCGTTGAATAACAAGAATGCATACACAACCCAAGTAATAAACGCTTTAAAATTATAAGAAGCAAAAGATACTGTGAACCTAAATGATGATTAGCCTGAATTTTTATTTGGACCTGAATTTGAAGTTAAATCTAAGGATGTAGATGCTCCTACATTCTATGTTAGTCTGAATGTTCATGCTAAAATTATTCATAATGTTATGCTTGATTCTGGTGCCTCACATAAATTAACACATATGGCTATAATGGAAGAATTAGTACTGGATATTACAAGGCCTTACAAACACTTATATTCATTTTATTATAGTAAGGTAAGGTGTCTTCATCTTATCAAAGACTTGTGTGTCACATTAGCCCAAATCCCATCCGAAACCTTAGTCGTGGATTTTTTCGTAGAAAACATGCCTCCAAATTATGGAATTCTATTATCAAGATCGTGGGATGAAAAAATGCAGGGCACCTTAAAACTAGATATGAGTTAAGCTACCGTTCCTGTTTTTGGGAAACCAATAAAACTTTATAGAGAAATACTGATGAAATATATGGTTATTAGTCAAGACAAGCCAAACAACCATACCTTGTATTCATTCCACTCAGATCTATACTCTTTTATATTATATAATGATGGATACATAAAATACCAAATCCCAAAAATAGACACTGATTTGTGTGAGATTGAAGAAATGAAAATACACATGGTGAAACATGATGAAGAAAATGAGCCTTTATGGAACATGGATTTTGATGGGCTGTAAGAAAGGAAGGATCAAGGGTAGGTGTGTGGATTTCCAATTCACAATCTAATAAACCAGAAAGGCATTCATAAAAACAGAATTCTCACCATACAACCAATATAGCTCAATATAAAGCCTTAATCCTAGGATTGCAACTTTTAAAAAAATCATCGATATTCTGAACTGTAATCAAACAAATCAAAGGGGAATATTCAGCCAAACATCCAAGGTTAAGGGCTTACACAAATGTTTTTCGATATTTCCTTAAGTGTTTTGTTGAGTATGAATTATCAGAAATTCCAAGGGGTCAAAATATCCTAGTTGATGGTCTAGCCACTTCAGCTAGTAGTTGCAAAAAATAGACCAGTTGTCCCAGATAATATCATATATTGGGAACTCTTTGGTAATGATGAACATATTGAAATTATTTTGCAGTCAAAAGATGAATTTGAGTGTGCCAATATAGGTATAGATTATGATGTAGATAATAAGGTAGATAATATTCTAAATAATGAAGAATTGAATGAATTGGATAAAGAACAAGAAGAGTTAGAAATTTTGGAGTTAAAGGATAGTTTTTTGCCTAGAGGGTTATTTACCTTAGAAGAATTATTTGATTTTAATGTTTTGGATAAGAAACCTAAAATTGAGCCTACTAGAGTTGAAGTATAAGATTGTAATATAGGAACTAAAGAAGAGCCAAAAATTGGTAAATTTTCCAAAGATTTTCCTTCTACTAAAAAAAAAAGTACTTGGAACTTTTCAAAGAATTCACTGATGTATTTTCTTGGAGTTATGAGGATTTAAAGTCCTATGACACTAGAATTATACAACATCAAATTCATATAAAAGAAGACCATAAAGGAAGAATCAACCCAAATACTTTTCCCCTAGCTGAAAAAGAAGTTAAAAGGCTATATAATGACAAAATTATTGTACCATTGATTTATTATAAATGTGTGTCAAACTTAGTTCCTACTAGGAAAAAGACTGAAGAAATTAGACTGTGTGTGGATTTTGGAAATCTTAACAAGGCTTCCCTAAAATACAACCACCCTTTGTCGAAGATGGACCATATATTGCAGAAAGTAGTTGGATCTAGGATAATTTCCTTGTTTGATGGATTTTCTGGTTACAAACAAGTTCTAGTACATCCAAAAGACCAAGAGAAAACAAGCTTTACTAGACCCTCGGGCACCTCCATAAATGTGAAAATTCCTTTCGGTCTAATTAATGTCGGTGCTACTTTCCAAAGAGAAATGGATATTTCCTTTGAAGATGAAATAGGTAGTTTTATAGTATGTTATCAAACCAGCTCCAAAAATAGAAGAAGAGAGAGATCAATGCCTTAGAAATAAGCCACTTCGAGGGGGAAACCTCCTTTACATTACATAAATGAACAATTTTTGGATGATAAAAATGCAAAAAACCTCCTTCTATATATAGGAGTCCATGGGGTCACAATATAATCCTAGTCAACCTAACAATAATAATGTAAGGGAACAGTAATAACAATATTGGGGCTACATTGGTACATCAATAACAATAAGGGGGCTACACTAAAAATAATAATGAACTACACTAGTAATATGGAGACCTAACATGCCCCTCTCCTTCAAAAAAGTGTTGTCCCCAATGCCTGAGTAGCTCTGGCTGTTTCTGTATAAAATTCTCATCCTTCCATGCAGAATATTCAGTGGGTAAGTTCTTCCACTTGATGAGATACTCTGAAATTGATCGATTTCATCATTTTCAAGTTCTTGTTTCCATGACTTCTTCAGGTTCCAATATTATTTTTCCTTCCTCATCAAGTTCCATAAATATTGCTTGAATTGGAAGTTTTTCACCTATAACCTTCTTTAAGCATGAAACATGGAAAATTGGATGCACTAGCGAAGAATCAGGAAGCTCCAATTTTTATGCCATAGAACCAATCTTTTGAAACACCTTGTAAGGACCATAGTACTTTGGTGATAATTTATTACCCTTTTTAGCTTGATTGAGGGACATTTGTTTGTATGTTTGTAACCATAAAAATACCCAATCTCGTACATAAAAAATTCTCTCACGGTGATTTTGATCTTCCTATTGTTTCATTCGATTTTGGGTCAAATTTAGGTTATCCTTTAAGGGTTGGGGAACTTCTTGTTGATGTTCGATGTGATCGTCCACTGCTCGAACCTTAGAATTTTATCTTAAATATTATGTGACGGACGATGGATGATATCCATAAATTTCCATAAATAGAGTCATTTTTTCTCCAGTATGGAAGGAAGTATTATACCACCATTCAACGAGAGGTAACTGCTTGACCCATTGTGTTTTTTTATCAGATACAAAAGAACGAAGATATCCTTCCAAACGTTTATTCACTATCTCATTTCGACCATCAGATTGAGGATGAAAAGGTGAGCTATGAGCTATTTGAGTACCCAAACAAGAATATAATTCCATCCAAACATTTCTAGTAAAAATGGGACCTCTGTCGCTTACAATAATCTTTGGGTTTCCACGTAGCTTTTGAACTGTTTCCATAAATGTAGTAGCAACTGCATTTGCTTTAAATTTATGAGATAATGCAAATAAGTTTCATACTTGGTAGTTATATCAACTACCACCATGATGATACCCTTTCCTTAGGACATGGTTAAACCTATGATAAAATCCATTGAAATCTCCTCACATTGTTGAATTGGAATGGATAAAGGATATATGAGACCCGGGGTCTTAATTGTATCAACTTTATTTTACTGGCAAACCAAAAATTTCGCCACAAAATTTTAAATACCATATTTAAGGCCATCCCAAAGAAAAAAATTCTTCACCCCGTGGTAGGTTTTTAAAAATCCCGAGCGTCCTCCTAAAGGAGAAGTGTTCAATTCAAAAAGAATATTTTGTTTTAATTGGGAATTCTTAGAAATATATAAGCGATCTTTGTACCATAAGGAATAATTTTTCCAACTAAATGTCTCAGATGTACTAGGATCTTGCTGCAGCTTTTGAATGAGTGTCAACACTTCTTCATCCTTCTTCCATTCATCCCTTGCTTTGGTTATCCAATCTGGTTGGATAATAGAAATAGCACAAAGAAATTCTTCCACCTCTTCATTATTTCTTGAGAGTGCATCTGCACCAACATTTAGCTTCATTTTTTTGTAGACGATTTCAAAGTCATAACCCAAAATATTTATGACCAATTTTTGCTACTCTTCTAAAGATAGTCTTTGTTCCAAAAAGTGTTTAAGACTATCATGATTATTTTTTACCTTGAAGTGTCTTCCCATTAGGTAAGGTCGTATTTTCTTTAGTGCATGTAGTATTTTTAAAATTTCCTTCTCATAAATATCTTTCTATAAATACTTTCCTTTTATTGGATGATTTTTAAAAGAAAAGGGTCTTCCTTCTTGCATTAAAACAACACCAATTCCATTTACTGAGGCGTCAGATTCCACAATAAAGGTTTTTTTGAGGTCTGGCGTAGCTAAGACCGGTGCTAAGCACATTTCCTCTTTAAGATGGTCAAAGGTCTTAGTTTCTTTAGGAGTCGATCAAAATGTATCTTTCTTCAATAATTTTGTTAGAGGTGATGCTATTCTCCCACAATTCTTAACAAACTTGTGATTATACCCCGTTAACCCAAGAAATCCTCACAATTTCTTTATTTTTGTGGGGACTTTCCATTATTTATTGGCTTTAATTTTGTTAGGGTCTACCTTAACACCCTCGTGAGATAAAATATGACCCAGATATTCCACCTCTTGTACTCCAAAGAAACATTTGGATGTTTTTTCATATAATTGTTTCTCCTCCAATATTTTGAGCACCCTTTCAACATGTTCAACATGATCCTTCCAAGACCTGTTGTACATTAGTATATCATCAAAAAATACTAGAACATATTTTCTAAGTAAGGGTTAGAAAATGGAATTCATCAACCCTTGAAATGTAGAAAGTGCATTGGTAAGGCCAAAAGGCATGACCAAAAATTCATATTGACTCTCATGAGTTTGAAATGTTCTTTTCAGAATATCTTTAGTCTTCATTGTAATTTGATGATGTCCTGAACGAAGATCCAACTTGGTAAAATAAATTGCTCCATGTAATTCATCCAATAATTCATCAATCACAGTAATGGGAAATTTATCTTTAATAGTGAGCTTATTCAGCTCCCTATAATCTAGACACGTGTGCCATGATCCATCCTTCTAGTGCACCAATACTACTAGAGCAGAGAAAGAACTTTGTCTGGCTTGAATTATACAAGCCTCTAACATTTCTGCAATCATACTTTCAATTTCTCTCTTTTGGACATAAGGATATATATCAGGCCTGATGTTTGGAGGAACACTTCCTGGAATCAAATGAATAGCATGATCATGATCATGAATAGGTGGGATTATTTTGGGAGTTTCAAACACCTTCAAATGATTTTCCAATACTTTTTGAAGATTTGGAGAAATAGATGATTTTGATGATGGAACTTGTAGTGAGCATAATTGTGCAATTACGCCTCGTTTTTCTTTATTCAGAAGATTTGTCATGACCATCTAGCTTATTAGCTTTCCTGGATTCCCTGTGATACCCCATAATTCGACTTCCTTTCCTTCCAAAATAAATTTCAAGAAAGGTTCATGAAAATTAAAAGCTACCGTCCCCTAAGATTGTAACCATTATACTACTAGTACAAAATCCACACCTCCCATTGGAATGGAAATCATTGGACTATTCAATACATATTCCCCCATGTTATCTTAATATTATGGCATTTTCCAGAGAAACTTACAGTTCCTCCATTTGCAACCATCACTTGACATTCTGGTGCTAGGTATAGGAAACAATTCAATTCCTTGGGTACCTTACAATAAATAAAATTATGGGTACTACCTGAATCAATCAACACTATTAAATTTTTCTTCTTCATATGCCCTTCTATCTTGAGAGTTTAAGGAGTGGTAGTTCCTTCCAATGCATTACACAATATGGTCAGAATCATTTCATCTTATTCTAGGGATGGTTCCTAGTGTATATCCTCTTATTTTGAAGTTTCTTGTTCATTTTCTTCCTCCTCTTCACAATATATGTAAAATAATTTCTTCTCAGCACACTTATGACCTTTAGTGCATTTGATATCAAAATTGTAGAAAATCCATTTTGCTCTTTTTTCTTCCAATTTCTCTCATGTCAACATTGTATGTTGTGGAAGTGCAGGAGTAGAAATAGTTCCATATTTATATGTGTGAGTGGTAGGCTTCCTTGTCGCCATGATTTTACATTCAATTTTTCTTGCCAACCTGAATGCCTTCTCCAATGAATCTAGTTCCCAAACGTGAACCTCATGTTGGATGTTATCCTTTAAAGTCCCTATGAAGACATAAATCCTGTGTACCTCTAGAGCATTAGTTACCCTTATATTCAATTTTTGGAAGTGCTCAATGTGCTCCACCACTGAACCCTTTTGTTTGACATTTATAAATTGGCTAAAAAAAGTGTTGCTCTTTGTATCCTCATAATTTCGTATCATTTCCTCCATAAAAGTTGACCAAGTGAAAAAAATTTTATGGGATAAAAGCCATCGATACCATGGAAATGTATTTTTTTATAAATATAAATTTTCAATGTGTACATTTTGTGTGCTTTTGAAATTATTTAGATCAACATATTACTACATCTGTAGTATCCATGTTACATGATCCTTTCCATCAAACTTCCTCATATCGATATTTGGAATATGGTGGGTCTTCCATCAACTATTAGGGTTTATGAAATCAAGATTAACATTTAGTTTTTTCTTATCATGAGTTTCCTCTACTATCTTTTCACCATTAGGAAACATTTCTTGGATCAAATTTGTCAAACCTTCCATGTCTGCTTTTAGATCATTCTTTACTTTTTCCATTTTTTCATCGATCTAGAATTCCATTTCATCCATGCCATTATTCAAACAATCCATATTATCTTCCACGCCTTTCTTCAAACCATCCATATTAGCTTCCATGAATTTCTTCAAAACTTTCATTTCATTTTTTGTTGCTCTTCACGAGAGGGAAATTTGGTGCACTTTCTCTTGTAATTTTGATATGTCATGTTGCATTTGTTCATATTCATGAGTCAGAGTAGATCCTTATGAAGGATGAATGGGTGTTGTGTTATTTTTAGGGGGAATTTTAGAATCCAATACTGATATATATTCTACAATATGCCCTTGGAATCAATTCAAACTTTTTCTTCAAACAAGACTTATGCAATTTGAAAAGACAAATACACATATTTTTCTTGGTTTTGAGGAGCTCGATATTGAAACTGAATTATGTCTGTGATTTAGGATCTAAAATATCTTAAATTAGGTCTTGTAGTAGCCCTTAGAATCATATTTTGAATGCCATAGGTATGACCTAATTAGGATTCTTCAAGAAAAATTTATGCCCAATCTCCCACATTGACCTAATTATGGACTCGTTCAGTAGAGCTAAATTTTACGGAGTGCCACATGTCATTGCTTCCTCCTTCAACTTTGAAATTGATCACAGGAAACTGGAGTCCATGCACTTACAACCACATCTTAAAGAATTCCAATCCGATGCTCAGAGAGAGAGTTATAACGATTTTTCCATGGTCACCTCTTTCAGATGATATTCAAGAGCCTAAAAAATCCCTAACTTCCATAAATCATATCTCCAAAAATATTTCAAACCAAAATAAAAAAAATTTACACATAGTTCCTCACGATTTTGGCTTTGCATGATAAAATTTTTATCTTCTGAACCTTGGTAAAAAAAAAATTGTAGTGAAAATTCCATGATGTCATGTTTCGAGTAGCAAAACCCTGGAGTCCAAAGCTCTAATACCAAATGTTATGAAACCAGTTCCAAAAATAGAAGAAAAGAGAGATCAATAGCTTATAAATAAGCCGCCTTGAGGGGGATACCTCCTTTATAATACATAAATGAAAAATTCTTGGATGATACAAATGACAAAACTTCCTTGTATATATAGGTTTCCATGGGGTCACAATATAATCCTAGCCGACATAACAATAATAATGTAAGGGCACAATAATAAAAGTATTGGGGTTATAGGGGTACAATAATAACAATGGGGGTGTACACTAACAAAAATAAGGGACTGCAGTAGTAATATAGTGACCTATTATAGTCATTTATCTTGATGATATCACTATCTTTTCAAAGACATAAGATGAACATTTTCGTCACTGAAGAAGATTTTTTGAAAAATGAAAAAAATATGGTACCTCTCTCAACCCTAAGAAAAAATTATTTGGTTTAGAATAAGGTAAACTGATAGGATAAATTATCTCAAAATATGGCATAAAAATTTACCCTAGTAGAGTGGAAGAAATATTGAAAATAGATCCCCCTACGAATAAAAAATAAGTCCAATCCTTTATTTCAAAAATAAACTTCCTTCGGAGATTTATACCAAATTTGGATTAAATTTTAAATAAATTACTAAGATGGTAAAGAAATATACTGAAATGAATGGCATAATGAGGCAAAGGATTATTTCACAAAAGTAAAGAAAGCACTAACAACTGCGCCCATTCTTGTAAGTCCTCATTTTACAAAATATTTCATGATATTCTCTTTTGTATATGATCATACAATAGAAGATATTTTGTTGGAGAAGAATTCCTAATGTCATGAACATGTAGTCGCCTTTTTTAGCATAGCATTGAGAGATGCATCATTACAGTACAATATGATGGGAAAATAAGAATTTACATTGGTTAAAGAATTAAAGCATTTCAATGTGTACATTTTAAATTCACACATCATTTATTTTGTCCCAAGTGCAGCGGTTAAAGATAGTCTAACTCAAAAAGATCCAAATTGCATAAGTGGCAAATCAATTGCTATCATTTTGGAATATGGCACTGAAACCAGTCCAACAAATATTTTCAAAGGAAAATTGCTAGTAAAACACATGGCAGAGTCTAATTCTAATGTGTTATACATCAATTTTATTGCAGAATTCAATGAACATGAAAATAATTCGACTCCACCAAACTTAGGATCTTTTAGCACATCAACATGGTATGTAAACATAAGCTTGGTCTTACAGAACATACATGCTACTCCTCATTTAACAAAAACCGAGCAAAGGTTCCTTAAAATTAAATGCATGATATTTTGTATTATTGGTAATAATTTGTATTAGAAAGATGATGGAGGGACATTACTAAATTTTTTGCTCAAAAATGAAGGAGATAGGGTATTGGATGAGTTCCATCAAGGAGACTCTGACGCCCATTTACACTGGAAATAAATGAAAAACAAAAGAGTTAGAGCCAACTTTTACTAGCCAACAATGTTTTCTGATGTGCATAAAAGGGTCACCTCTTGTCATCAATGCCAAATATTTAATGGTAAAAGAAAGTTGTTACCTTTACCCTTAAAGCCAATTTTAGTAGAATTTCATTTTCAATAATGGGGTTTATATTTCATTGGTGAAGTTCACCCGAAATCCTTAAGACAACACAAATGGATTTTGACAATGAGGGACTTCTTTACCAAATCGATATTAGACATAATATTTGTCTTACATAACTTATATGCTCCTCCTAGTTTACCAAAAACTAAGGCAAGGTTCCTTAAAATGAAATGCATGATATTTTGTATTATTGATAATAATTTTTATTAGAAAGATGATGGAGGGAGATTACTAAATTTTTGTTGAAAGATGAAGCAAATAGGGTCCTGGATGAATTCCGTCAAGGAGACTGTGGTGACCATTTATACTGGAAATCAATGACAAACAAAATCCTTAGAGATATTTTTTACTAGCCAACTATTTTTTTTGATGTGCATAAAATAGTCACCTCTTTTCATCAATGCCAAATATTTGAAGGTAAAAGAAAGTTGTTACATTTACCCTTAAATCCAATTTTAGTGGAATTGCATTTTCAATAATGGGGTTTATATTTCATTTTGGTGAAATTCACCCCAACTCCTTAGGAAAACACAAATGGATTTTGAAAATGAGAGACTAATTTACCAAATAGATAGAATTCATTCCAACTATACAAGCCATTGATTTTGTTATCATTCAATTTCTGGAAGGAAATATATTGTCTAGGTTTTTTTGCCCCCATAAAATTATAACTGACAATGTTGTTGCCTTCAAGTCTTACAAAACGATAGATTTTTGTAACAAATATCAGATTTAATTGGGTCGCTCTACTACTTACTACCCTCAAGGTAATGGGTTAGCTAAATCCTCTAACAAGATTTTGGTGAATATTATCAAAAAGTTATTGCAAGAGAATAAGAAGACATGGCACAAAAAATTAATCAATGCAGTATCGGTTGATTGAGTTACTACCAGGAAGTCCATTGGAATGTCACCATTATAGATAGTGTATGGAACAGATGCAGTTTTCCAAACTTCTTTGGTAATTCCAGTGCTCAAACTTCTGTAAGAATCCCAGGTCGAGACCATTTATATGCAAATAACGATAAAATATACTATTCAGTTACAACAACCAAGGGAGGAGGTCTATGATAAAAATGAAGGCATCCAAGAAAACATAAAAAAAAATTTATGATAGAAGGAACAAAGAATATGATTTTCAAATAAATGATCCTTTTTAAGATGGGATTGCAAAAATGAGGATAAGGGAAAACATGGTAAATTTGACAATCTATGGAAAGGTCCTTTTAAGCTTGCAACTTTTATGGGCCACAATGGATTCATCTTAACAAATTTGAATGGAGATGACCCACCAGGTGGACCTGTAAATGGAAGATATTTAAAGAATTATTTCCTACCCAATTAGAACAATTCATTCATATTGAACAATATTATTTTATTTATATTGCAAGGGTGCAGGTGATTTTCAGTAGAAGTTGAATCCCACAAAGAAGGTGGTAAGCTTTTGTTTGTAAATTATGATAGGTATGAATAAGATATAGATACAACATTTTAGTTGGAAGATATCCAGAAATTGGAGCAATGGATAAGGATACTGATCTATGGTGTTCTTGACACCTCACAAGGAGGATGCCATCCATAGTTGGAGCCACTATTAGTGTCCAATGATTCATAGGTTCAATTGATGATTAGTTATTTCTTCGAGTTTATGAAATTGTAAATAATATGGTATTCTATAAATGATTTACAATATATATATATATATATATATATATATATATATGAAAATGAAAATACGGTATAAAAATATATATATGAATAACAAAGAGAAATAGAAAAAAAAAATGAAGAAAACACAAAATAATGTGTAAATGTGTAGGAGTGAGAAAGCATAAATGCCACTCAAGAAACAAAATACATCACTTAATAGTTACAAATTTCAAATAAATGTCCTCCTATCTAAAATGCCACATTGAAAATAGCATAGGTAGATACAATTAGTCCAATCACATTGTTTAATCGTCATTAGACTAAAAATAAAATATATTAGGATTAGTGAATAAGATAAATCATATATTTTAATCGTGATTAACACATAAAAAAATAGACATAAGTGCTATGCTATTCCAACTGAAACATAAACAGGTAAATAGGTGTATTTTAAAGTTAAAAAAGTTTTTAAATTTATTTAGTGTTAATAATGATTACGTCATGCTTAATCGTGATTTAAGCACATTTAATAAAGGAAATGATATCGAATTTTTATCCAAAGTTAAAATTTTTGGATAAACATGAATGGTTGAGATTCCTCCTCCCCCGGATCAATGGTATGGGAGCTATTTCTCACCCACTCATCACCCCCCCCCCCACCCCCAGGCTCCATCGCGCTTCGCTCGCAGCGACGGGGCCGGGGGGGGGGGCGTGGCTAGAAAGGGTGGACCCATATTCTAACATGTGGCCCTCATGTCATTCCGCACCCCCCGTTCAATTTCTCTCATCGCACCCCCACCCCCCCTCCGAAATGTCTTCTCGGGTTGACCATTTATCCATCCACCAATGCCCTCATGCTATGTTACCTACCCAACCCCACTATGACTCCACCCACCTCTGCCTACCTAGTCCACTCACCATCCACCAATTCACCCCCACCATTTGACTCACTCATAATTAAGCACCACCACATGGCACTCTATTACTTCATCAGCAAACCATTACCAACCATAAATTCCCCCCACTCCTACATGACAAACTCGCTCCTGCACAACAGACCCCGCTCCTTCACAACAGACCCACTCCCCTCCTAATGGTAAACATGGAACAAAAAATTAATAAACTTAATCTATTTAAAGAAAAAAAGGCCGTAAAACTTCTTTTCCTCATTTTTTTATGCAATCTGATGAATTATTCAGTTGCCCAACATATTACAGTGATTGTTGATCTGCTGACTACAATAATTTAATATACATCAATGTCCCCACATCTGAACCTCCTATATAGACTCCCTGGTCAAGGTAATTTAATCTTTTACTCATCCATCCATCTAACCTACTGTCTGATAATGGCCCCAAATGGAAAATCCCTTAAGAGCAAAGGTATGAAGCCCAAATAAAACCCAATTCCCCCCCCCCCCCTCACATCGACTTGTACCACTTACCCCTTCTCGGTAGTCAATATAAACTGCAGACACCAAAAGTGAATTAGACTTCCTCGAAATTCATAATTGGTTGAAATAAGAGTTCCTAGACCAGCAAGATGAATTGGGCATGTGGGAATATTTCGTGCCATAGTTCATGTTTCCACAAACACATTTGTTCCTCAAACTTATTTCCTAGTGCCAAAGCAATTATGTGCCATCCTAGAGAGCCATTGTAAGTCATATGCTGAATTTATCCTCACCATTACAGCTGAGACTATTTCACAAATGCTGTAAGGAACTAATTCAGAGTCTTCCAAGCCATTATCTATAGAATTTTTCACATAGTTGTACAAAATTTTGAATTTCCCACAGAGAGCTAAGATCTTGGAGATATTTCTCCCTGAATATGCCCAACTAGCTTAATCAAACCATCCATATTCTTCTTCAATGTTTCCAGAAGTAACCAAGAAAATTATCATCGTGATTTCCTATATCCTTGGTTACCACTGAGACGAGTGGTTTGATGAAGCCATTTTTGGCTTCCTCTCCATTTTTACCACTAAAGAAAATATTATCATTTTTAGTTATAGTTAGTTTATTATATATGCCATGCATGATCAATTTTTTAAGTTTCCCATGGATGGAGATTTCAAATATTCTGGAGCATTAGTTTATTTGCTCATCTACCATCAAGAATACAAGCTTCAATTCATATCAGAGTAGATGAATGAGCAGGGTAATGCTCAATCAGTAATACATTAGACATCCTTGGTGAGAAGAACTCCACAAAATTTTCTTTCTGAGAATATGTTGACAAATTCCTATACACTATGTCTTTCCTCCTAAAGACTAAGTTGGAGTCTAGGATATGGGTATATATTCAGAAATTTTTTCATCTAAGTGATCAATTAAAGACAAGTGACTGGTATTTATACGAGAACTACACAAAGATCGGGGTCTATGGGTGTGAACTACCACCCTATAAGCTACCAAAGTTTCTACCCATGAGACTTTTCTGAATAGAGTACATTAGAAAGATGATCCATATGGATGATATACATTTTGTGGCTATCAAGAAGAAGGAAAATTTTAATATTAAAACACATGTTGGACCTTTTTTCTGTAATACTAGAAAAAATAGTAGAGAAGTTGATTTTTTATTGAAGAAAATGAACTTCAAACTGAGATTTACTTGGTCATATGACCTTTCCAGTCTCATTTCAAAGCTGAGAGTGGAGAAAAATACAAAAACTTACATACACACTCCTCGGCCAGAAATATTGTTGTACATGAACCAAACTAAATGGGAGGAGGACACACTAGAGGAGGGCGAAGAATAGATCATTTGCACAACAATATCTCAGACTCCTACACCTCAAGAAAAACAGGAGGAAAGGATAAGTTAAGAATCCCCAGTGAAATAAATTGGATCTAAGGAGTTCCTAATTTATAAGAAAAAAACCAATTCTGCACCATTTTTTCATCCGGGGAAAAAATAATAAGAAAATATTATTATGACAGACCCCCATGTGTCTACAAGGGATAATTATATATTCACAGACTCCCCTTCTTCCTCAACATCTAAATATCCTCCAGAAACTTCACAAATAATAGATTTTTCTCAAGTCAATGTTAAGCTTGATAGTTTTGCAAAGTACAAGGAAATCAAGCAAAGGAATGAGATGCGTAAAACCTCAACGTATACACATTTTTAGAAATAGGAAACTACATCACAACACATGCTTATTTCAGCCTTTGACACTCAGCAACAAAAAATGCAGATTGCATTCTTTGAGGCAAAAATGGCAGCATCAAAGACACCAGCAGACAAATAAGAACATGTATTTTCATTCAGTGCAAAGAAAATCCATCCAATTGGCCAAATGAAATGAATAAATAGTTTAGTGAGATGATGTATTCTACACTAACCAATGCTTCCATGTTATCTTCTAAGTTACAGGTATCATTCAAAAACAAATATACATAGCTCAAGCTCAAAAATATTTCGTCCTTAGCCAAGGATACCAAGATCAAGCCACTTGAAGACTTGGTGATCAAACTAGGATACAATCCGAGTGATGTGAAGGCAATAAAAGAGATAGTGAAAAGAAAATTTTTTGATATAGCACCCTTAAAGAAACAACTCAGATTTCCTCGAATAGAGGATCCACAACCTAACAAATTCAGAGAAATGGAGAAGGAGAAAGAGAACATGCTCAAATTAATCATTGAAAATGATAGTCAGATATGTAACATGGAGGTGGAGATTGAGAAACTGCTCAAAGAGAAACAGGTGGCAGCACAATTGGCCATAGTTCCCCTCACAACAGCTCTGATTGCAGTTGCCACAACTCCAGGTGCATCTACATAGACTTCTGAAGCAATAGAGAAAGCAGATCCTATAAATGAATTAATAAAATCCATGGATAATATGAACCTCCACCAATAATAAATTGCAAGATTACAAGATCAGCTAAAGATATTGTCATAACAAAAGCTGAAAATTGATAAATCTTATGTTTTTGAATTATAGAAAAGCCAACATCTTGCATTAAAAGTGGAACAATTCCAGAGTGAATCAATAATGTCTCATACTTTAGCCCAAGCCAGAGAGAATATACGGATATAAATAAATGAGGCCATCATAGAGATGTGGCCTTCCATTCATATTTTTTTTTAGCGACAAGATTTAATACAAAGGTGAACAGAGGTATTAAATCATACCAAAATAGATCTGGGACAGAGGTCTGGTGAAGCAACAACCATCATTAAATTATTGAATTCCAAAAATAGAGAAGGGCTAGAAAATTTGGAGATCAATGATAGGATAGAGACCATACTGGAAGCGAAGAGGGTGCAAACCAAAAGGAACCTCATACTTCAGCTCGAGAATAAGTGCCAAAATTTAGATACCATTATTCAGAGATTTTATAGGAAGATGCAGGTGTTGAAGAAAAAATGATTTCCTAAGCTAATTGATGTTGGAGATGAATTAATAAATTTTAATGAGAACCACGAAAAGATGGACAATATTTCCCAAGACACATCCAGATTTGAAGGTATAAAGGGGCATATTATAGGGAAAGAATTCATGGAGGCCATTTATTATGATTTTTTAATCTGTCATAATCTGAGATATCTATTCATCATCAAACCGACTTTTCATAAATATACATAATTTTATGAGGCCTATAGAAAACTAATAAAATTTTCTATCGCAACTGAAGATAGATGGGATAAACTGTGGCAGTTACTTGAGTAAATTTTTTCATCTCCTTGTAGCAAGGAAAAATAAACAGTATATTTGGACGCCCAACCATCAAATCTCATGCTCAACAATAGGGCCATCACTTTCAACAGTTCAACTGTTCCTACATTTTTGTACTTTTTTGTAAACAATTTCTAGATATTTTAGGATCCTATCTTGATCTCTATTATCAATATTTTTTGTAATAATTTTGTATAAATACCTCATAATTGAAAGTATTCTTGTTGGGACTTGTTTGAAGAAAAGGAATTTTATTGTAAAGCAGCTCATAGAGCCACCATTTATGATATTTTCAGTAATATAATACAATCATTATAGGATTGTTATGTCATTTTTATTGAAGTGAATCTCTCTTTTCCAATTTAATTTTTCTCTGCTACCATATTTTTTTCTTAAATATAATTATCCTCAAAATATAAATAACATAATTTGTTTAAATGTACACTTTGTCTCCAGCTTAAGAATAGTTTTTATGTTTTCAACTTAAGACTAAAATAAGAATTCTTAACTGCTCTATTTTTAATTATATTCCTATCTCTTTTCTTCTCCTCCACACCTCAGCTTTTAAAGGATACAATAAATTTTCCTAACCTATCCTGTAATTTTATCCTGTTAACTCTGTACCAGATCAATATAAACTTGCAACTCCATTTTCCCAATGGCATATCTTCACCGTTTCAAGCCAACAACACAAAAAAACAAAAACCTAAACTTAATAGCTATCCTAACGCCTTAAGTCAAATAAAGAAAAATTATAAAGAGAGATCCCTCTTTGGAAGTGGAAGGGTTAGATTCCTAGTTTTGAAAGTGGTTCTAAGGTTACCTCTATGATTTACTCTGCAACCTCAAAAATTATAGAGTAATAACAGTCCCAAGAACTCATATGATGTGCTTGTGGTACCTAAGAGGAAAATAATCAATTCCATAGTCTGGGATTTCTAGAGTCAAATTCTCTAGGTTGTGCTCCAGCTTAGTCAAAGCATATACCATATTAGGGTTAGGTAGCACAAGAGCTATTGGATAATATCCCTGTCTATGAAAGCGTCATAATCTTACTGGTTTGATGAGACCCACATTTTCATGATCATTTCAGATAGTAAATTTTCCATGCTAAAAAATAAATGAAAGCAAAGAAATGAACAAAATTTGAAATTTTTACCTATGTCACCCCACTGCATACCTACTCAAAGTGGGATATTTGGGTCACCTGTATAGTCCATGCTTTCATATGGAAGGTACTCTATCATGTTAATCTTACGCTCTAGCCACTTAAAAAAATTAGGAGTGTATTTCACTAATTGTCCATCACCTCCATGGTGTGCCATCAATGAAACCCACAAATTTAGCATACAAGGATCCTGAGATCTCCCTGCATCTACTAGATCCTGTTGTGGGGAAAGAAGTGGAATCCTCTCTAGATAAACCAAATCAGAATGGAAGCATACCCAAATTTTTCACGTTTTCTGGTATTTTTTCTAGTTAGTTCTTCTTTCATATTGACAACTACCCCTTCACACCAATTGAATATGGTAGGCTATGAACAGTCCACAAAAATATCCATATGAGCCTTAGTCTGAAAATGAAGTGTGACACTCCGACACAATCGTGCATATGTAAAGGAAATAGTTCACATGGGATGTCTCTTTATGGTGTTTATGTCAATTCTCCCATCTTTGAGTTGAGCCCCTGCAATACAATGTTGCCTTAGATAGGTTGCATATGTTTCTCCACCTGGCATGTGTCCATACAATGAGATGTCTATCCCTTTGTGGGAAAGCCCAGTTAAGAAGTACATGTCATATTCATCTATGGTAAGTCATTGGTCTCCTAACACAAAGCATTGATCTTGAACATCCCATGTTGTCACGATCCATGTTAGAATATATATAATCGAGCTTTCATGCCTAGGATCATCCAAAATTTTTATAAATCATATTCTTTTTCAAACCCAGGCATGATATGAAAACAACATGGACGAGATATAAATGAGAAATATAAACGTGAGTTATTTATTATTGACATATATGTGCATTTATATTGCATTCATTGTGACCCTTGGAATTCTTTTGATTGTCCATTTGCCACACCTTAACCCTTAGCGGATTAGGTGTCCAAAATTACCCCCCTTAATCCAAAGGGTTATGTATGAGTCCAAGAAGAGAGTTGTAATATAAATATGTAGAGTATGCATGAGCTCTCTGAAATGTTGGCAGAAGGAGGTGGTTTAAGGATGACCACCAACAATGGAAAGCTTAGTTCAGTTCCCTGAGATTCTCAAAATCTGGCAAGAAGCTGAGATCTTCTGCTAGAGGAAGTGCTCCTATTTTTTTGAAGAGCGAGACCTTAAACCTAGAAGAAGGGAGGTCTATAACCTGCAATGTTTTAAGGATGACCACAAACTCTTGAATGCTTAATGCATTTCCTAGAACTCCTCCAAAATTGGTAAGAAGCTGAAGTAATAAACTAGAGAAAGTGTCCTCAATTCTTTGAACACAAAGAATCTCAACCTCGAATATATTGTTTAAGGCTGACCAACAACCAAAGATATGCTCATCGGCATTTGTGTCTCTGGCTACAACCCTGAATATGGAATGGTAGGTTGTCACTTAGGCTTGCTTGATGTGGCTTTAAATCTTGTAGATGACCATAATTTCCCCCCCTGTCAGATACAAGGTGAGATGATGGAGAAAAATCAACTTCAAAATTGTTCAATACTCTTCAACAAGTTCTGACATATGATTGAAATATCTTCTTGGTTGTTGAAGCCCATTGCTACGAAGCGATCCATGCAAGATGAATCTGTGTTATTATAGGAGGCTTGTTTTTGAAGCATCTGTTGTAAAAATGAGTGTGTTTACCATAGTGCTTGCATGGGTGAAGATCAAAAAAATGATATTTCATAAGGCCAACTTGATCACAATGTTTGAATTTAACAATCTGGTGTTGTTTTTGTGGAAGAGGAGAAAAATTTTGAACAAATGAAGGTGAGCTATCATGAAGAAATACGACACTCTGAAATTTGATGGGCTTGTAGTAGTCTGGAATATGGAAGGACACCTCCTTGTCATATCCAAGACTAGTTTTGTGCTAATTAGGGACAAGCTCTTTCGAAGGTCTGATCATGGGCTTGGGAAAGGCATGCTCCATTTCTGCATCTTTGTGCACATTTGCACCCGAAATGGGTACTAAATCTGAACCAAAATCAACCTCACTTACTGGTTGTTGATGGATGTTTATTTCAACTTTGAACAATTTAGAGTGACAAATTTGTTGAAGCTCATATTGCTAGAATTGAGATTCGAGTTGTAGAAAACCAATTTTCTCATGTGCATTTTGCAGACAAGTCTGAATTTCTGAGAAAGATTCTTTATTGATTTGGATTGTGCCAGTAGTAGTAGAATGTATTAGAGTTTACAAAAATATAACAGTTCACCAATTTGAGTCATTTTACCCAACGTCAAACTTACAGAAAAAAACTGATGACACCTACAGATCAATGAGGACGAAGTAACACCTACTCAAAATATCATGCCACACCAAAATATTTTAGTACTCTGCACCATAAATTTATTGTGTAGAATTTCTTTGTATGATAAATAAAAGGGTGAAATGTCAACAAGAGAGGTAAAAAATACAACAATGAAAAGAGTCTCACTAATATATGCCTTTAACACAATTCTCTTCCTAAATCAAGTTAGCAGATTCACTCTAAGACACTAGCTCGTTAAAACATAGAAAGATAAGGACTCAAGCAAGTTATGTGTACAATATCATAGTAGTGGCAATTGCCATTTCTGTATTACTAGGTCTGAGTTGTCATGCATATATTACGTGCCATTTCATCACTTATGATCATATTCATTGCCTCAAGTATTTTCTCCATGGTGGTGTTGTTCCAACCAATTGCTACGATGGCATGAGGAAGGTTTCCAGGATGGCCAACGATTCTGGACTTTTGTGGGTGACTTTGGTATGGTCTATGCACGAGCGGGACCGAAAGGAGCCAACTTTAGAAGTAAAGGTGAAGTTGACTTGCTCTAATGAGATCTTTGTGCAATGGGAGCAGACATGGTTGCTCATCCTAGCTGGTCGACAGTATTTACGAAAGAGCTAAAAAAGCTAATGTTAGAATCCTTAGACCCGAAAAGGAAGGATAGGACACCGATAGAAGAACTTTTTCCTCCTCCCGACTTTGACTCGATGGTTTATTATGATGGTTTATATGCTGCATGAATTTAACCTCCATCATCTTATACTCCTTTGACAGCAATTGAAGAATACAAACACAATATCACTTTAAATATGAATCAAGAAACTCAAACTATAATCCCATTCATCGCACTTCCATCCAAAACTAAACATGCAGAGATGCATCAGAGGGAGCCAAGCTAAGTGGGAGGTTGAAATTTATGAATTCAATACCAAGTCTCTCAGGATTATTTTCATTGAGAAGGTGCAGTGAAAAATTTAGGATCACCTCATAGTTGTGCTCGTTGACAGAGAAGGATGGATGAAAATGTGATCAACCCCCAATGAAATTATGCAATGATTTTTAAATGAAAACTACATCCGAAACAGCACCATCAAGTCGATGCATATATAGTTTAATGTTTCTCATGTGATCTCAACCTATAGAATCAACACTGCATTGTGGGAGGAACCATGACATGAGGGCTTTCGAGTGGTTGTTGCGTATTTATGTCTACATGAAGAGGGAGGTGTGTCGACACCAAAACCTCAATAATGCCACATTATAGAGAAAAACAGGGGAGGATAGTTGGTTTCGATGTAAGGGTTGTTGTGTTTGTTTACATCAATCCTTCCAGTTTGTAGTTGGAGAGGATATTGGGTTATACCCTTCCAATTTTGAGGGCAATTTTCTCAAATTGAGATCTCTCTGTGTGGATCCTCGGGATCTTTATGTGTGAGGAGGCATGCTCCAATGCCAGGAGGATAATCAAACTCAAAACATAGGAGATACCTATTTCAAATTTCATATATAGACAAAAACAAAGACTATATTCAAGACTTCGATGTATGGAATCAATGCAATTGTTTAACCTTCGTTGAGTAGGAGTTTTATGACACTCCAATCCAATACTTCAATGACATTTGACTAACAAAGATTCGTGCTTCAACATTGTTCGATGACCATCTAGAATCATGGGCTTAGAATAGTGTAAGTCTGACATGACAAGAGCATATGTTGTGTATGACCATGGAAATTGCTTGGAAACTTTGACAGAGATGTGTTTCATGAACCAAAAGATGATCTTAGAGCACTAGAGCATTGGTAGAGAGGACAGAAAGATATAATTTAGTAGAGAATCATGTAACAATATAGAATTTTAAGGTTCAAATAACGTTAGTAGAAAAGTGGATTGACTGCAAAATCACAGGTATTACTACAAAAATGAAAAAGCACTTGAGCATGTATCACTGAAAAAAATGCTTAATCCAGAATAAAAATCTTTCGAGATGAGTGGATGCCAAAGAGAAGAGGAGTGACTCAGCAGGACATACTTGCGAATGAACCATTCTCTGAGACCATATCGAACCCATGCATGATATGAAAATGACATGGAAGAGACATAAATGGCAAAGATAAGCATGAGTTAATTATTATTGAAATAGATGTACATTTATATTACATTCATTGTGACTCTTTCATTTCACACTCCAAGGTCTCTTAGACTTCCTTTAACTATCCATTTCCCACACCTTAACCCTTAGCGGATTAGGTGTTGAACAGTCTCTTAAGGCTTTTAATGTTGCTGGATCATTGAGTGCTTCTTCATCTTAGTTATCTTGTTCTCTCTCCCTCCCCTCCATCTTGGCAAGTCAAAAACCCTGAAAATGGAAGTAGCGGAGGTTTAGGAGACCTTATGGGACTTTTTTGGAAAATATTTGGGTGTTTTGATTGATTTTTCAAAACCCTTGGTGTTGTGTGTGACCTCCTTTGAGGAATCAAGTGCACTTGCACTATTTCTCTGAAGAAAAATTGCTCAAATAAAGACTTTCTCTGTGTAAAAAATAACCAAGTTGGGCGAGCCCGATGAAGGCTAACTACACACCCCCGAGGATGCATTTTAACTAGAAAACCTCACCACAAATTACAAAAATCATGCTCAAATGATAAAGAAAAACCATGAAAACAACGGTAACAAAAAATATCTCTTATCTGGAGAAGACGGTTCATGATTTCATCCACTGGTTGGCTCCAGATCCACCTCTAAATTTTTTGGTAAAAAACCCTCTAATTTCCTCTCAAATCGTGAAGATGTTTTTACTTTTTGGAATTTTATAGGCTTTTTAGGTGATCAAAAATTTATTTTATGCCTTTTGACAATTGAAATTTTTTTTTTTTTTTATGTTTTCAATATATTTTTGGAGAAATTATATTATTTTTTGCGTTTAATGTGTGGAACACGCGTTAAATCATAGAAAAATAATCATTTTGGCGGTGAGAGAACTTTTATTTCTTTTTTGGGCTCTTTAAATTTACAAAAAATTGAAACCCTGGAGTCCTCTTTTAAGCCCTTTCTAAACTCTCAAGACATGTAAATATCAGTGAGTACTTGATTATTTGAACTAGAAAAATTAAACGAAAAATATTTATGAAAAATATATATCTTGACTAATCTTGGTCAATATAGTTCTCTCCTATATTATTTTACCCTTTCTTGGGCTTCAAAGACCAAAATTACAAAAAGGGACATTGTGGATTTTACTTATGTTTCTCTCTTGACTCCCTAAAAGTGAAAAACAACGTGCTTTAATTTCTCTTGCCTTGTTAAAACTTTATGTTCAAAGAGTTGAATGAGTTTTCTCTTAGTGCCTTTTCAAAACTATTTAAACATGAAAAGGACATCAAGTTATTCCTGTACAGGACTCATAAAACATAAACAGTGCATGAATCATTCATCATGATAGGACCGAACCACTCCTTCCTAGAGTTCACTAAAAATACTTTGAAGGAATCATTTTAAGGATGAGGTTATAGGACAAGAAAATTTTATCCTCCTCAAGCTTGAACTAAAATGAAGAGGTAGTTTCCAATAATGTTGCAAAAAATTGAGAAGAAACATTTATTTTTTGTATCTCATTAAAGGCATTATGTCACTCTTGAACATCACACTCTGTCACATTTTTGTTTCGGTTGCAAAAGCCATTTTTCACACAAATAATTGAACCTCATTGAAATTATTCAGTTTTTTTTTAGGATTATCATTTAGTCAAATTTTGCCAATTCGAAGTGTCATGTCATCAATATGTTCAAGGGAACTCCAATCTCAGTCAAAATTACCTTACAATTTGTAGCCTTTAATCGCGTCAGCCATCCCTGAGTCAATATTGAATCACTCCAAAAATGTTCTTCAAACCATGAAATGAGTTTCGTGTCATAGGCCCTCCTGCGACGAATCACTTCCTATCGAATTTAGATCACTATCTAGGAGGTTGATCGAGAAACATTATTTAGTACCTTGGAGTCTTCATTCTCTAATGTTAGGATTCTCCCCTTCGAGGAGAGGTTCTCATCATTGACCTTCAATCAAATGATTCTATAGGCATTCGACTTTAAGAAATATTTTCACACTTCATAGATTGTACTAGGAATACCTTGAGCACCATTGTTATTATTCATGGTTTCTCTCACACTTGTTAATGGTTCACATCATTGACCAGTATTCAAATGGTCTGTATTTTTATCACTCCACCAGATCTCTAAGGCTAAAGAAGAGATCCCAAGAGAGGTAACCATAGACCAGTCTTTTATCTTGGTAGCTAGCCCTACCAAACTGGAGAGGGTTCTGTCCATAAGGTCATAGTGAATAGGGTTCGATGAATTAGGGTTTTTAGGCTACTTTTGAGTGCAAATTTTGTTTTGATTTCATTAGGTTGGGTTTTACTGGATGATGATATTAGGTAAAGGGAGCTAGGTCAGGGAAAATGAGATAGGGTTGCATAGATTAAATGGGGAAAGTTAGGCATAAGGATTAACACTTTAAATATGATTGTGATGAGATGGTATTAAGAATGATGAGAATTTTGGAAGAGCATATGAGATGTATTCTTCCTAAACAAAGGAAAATGGAAAAATTATGATAACTTTCCCTAAACAAAGCATGATAAAGCATGTGTTATTCCTATCAAATTGAAAGAGATCATACAATAGAGATTTAATGAAAATGAATACAACACTTTCTAACATATGAAACTGAAGGAGAAACAATGATAAACATCATACCACATGTATCCCAAAAAATAGTTGCAACTCTTCTTTATTAACTAGAAAAATTTGAGTACAATAGTCCTTGATCAATACACTAGCATCCAAACTAATTCCAACCCTTGCTAAGAGTGAATAAAGGGACTAAATAGAAAAGAAGAAAAAATTCACTCATCCTCAGGGGTCAAATCCATGAGGTGAGGAAGAGATCCAGAAAATATTGAACTGGAAGCTAGAGTGTAGGAATCTCTAAGTTACTCCTCCCTAATTACATTCAACTGATTCATTTGAATTAATCAAAAATTTTATCTAGTGAATATACCCCTAGGTAACTTATCGATAGCATAATTAAATTTACCGTCATCAATTAAATTGGTAGAAACATGAATTTCAGAAGTCAAATTTACAGTGAAATTTCAAAAAATTCACCGAATGGTCAAGTGCGCCATTTTCCTGTCATGTATGCCTTCATTGTGTCAAGTACACCCTCACTATTCAAGTCTGAATTTGATGGACTTATGTGAGTAAAATATGGCTCCATGATAGCTTGTTTGAAAGCCCTTCAAGTCTAGTTTCCAGATCTACTTTTAGTTTCCAAAATGAAGGTAATGTCCCCCCTCAAAACTTCAATCTCCCAAGACTGCTCTATGTACAGTGCCCAAGCCAAAATAGGGGTAGAAACATGAATTTTATGGTGTTTTTGGCCCTTTTCACTTATCAGTTTGCCTCAACGGTGGTAGGAGACAAATGAATTTGAATTTGATGTCATGAAGGCTTTAAAACTTGAATTAAATTGATCTTTTAATTTAAAACTTGCTTTTCTAATATTTCATTTCACCTTTGAAAACTTTGCTGAATACCTTTTTTCACTTTGAATTTCTTCTTTGCAAGCTGATGTGCTCAATTTTGGCACCTTTACATTTTGAATTTGGTGATATTCAGTTTGGTTGATGAGTTTGAGTTGGCAGCTTGGGACAATACTTATTACATATAATGAGCATAAAATTACAAAAAATATAAAAACATAAAAATAAATTACATATCTATTGTGAATAATATGACATTTTAGTATGAAAATCATACTTTGAAACCATAATTAAAACCTTCAAAAATCATATTTATATGCTAAAAAATTTTCTTCAAATGATAAAGAAATATTATTCAATCACTCTCACACTTTTTCTGACATTAATGAGATGAGATGGAGGATTATTGAACCTTGAAAAATGAAACCTAGTGACCTAAATGGACCCTGAATGACCAGACTCCATGTTTTACCTGACTGACATAATGACATAGTGAAGTGAGCTTTCAAGACTGATTTTTGCTCAACAAGACATGAAGGTAGGCCAACAAATGTGAATTTTTTAAGGAGAGTGAATTTTTATGACTAGGGCTACCATCAGTGACTAATTTTTTTTGCATGACCTAGTAGAATAATAAAAATTTCTTAATGGGACCCCTAAAATGAATATGAAAATATTGATTTTGATCACTAATGGCATAATGCAAATTCTGATGCTAACATGTACCATGTTCAACTTCGAGAAATTCCCTCGCCTCGTTGGATTCATACTATAGATCTAGAGATGGAGATCAAGACCCTAGATCTGGTTTCATCCATCCATGCTACGTGGAGTTTTATATTCATGATTATACAGATAGATCATTTTTTTATGGCAGCGTCCATACTATGTCTACTATTGACATGGATCTTTGTGTGTTTCCCTACTAGTTCATCGAGTTATGTTTAATCTGAGTATGGGAATGCCTATATCAATGATCATTATATATTCCATTGTAAACTTTGATTGATTTTTCCAGGTCTCCAACCGTGGTCTCTGATCCAATCTTTTGCATGATAAAACACTTCAATATTCAAATATCCTTTCTAGCTTTGGACTTTACAAGGAAATTTGTTACACGTCATTTTTTCACCAAGGCAAATGACCATGAAACTGGATCTTTCGCTCTCCATCAATGTGCTCCAAATAATTCCCCTAGAATTCTAGAACTCAATCATCTGGAAGAAAGTGTAAATTATAGGTAACAGCGTCCAAAAACCTAGTTTTGGTTAACGACACATTTTCTGCGCATACGCAACCCTTACCATTGAATCTTACATAGAAGTATGCTATGTCTTCCACTATAAACTATGCACATGACTGAACAAAAATTAAAAATAAAATGTGAAATATAGAAGCTTTGGTGGGCTAATATATCCCAACTAAAAACTTCAAGTTCATGCTTATTCGAGCCTAACCCCTCTAATCAATGAGCTAATTCACATTCTTGAACGAAAACTAATCCCACCCTTAGTGGATATCATCCTTTAGATAAGGATCTGAAGCCTCCTCCTCCTGGCCTATAAATCAAACATGGGCTAGAGGGTTCGGAAGGATTACTGAAGGTAGACTTACATTGCTAAAATAAGTTTGGAAGGTTGATCATGCATGCAGGAGATTGTAGATCATTGGGAGGAACCTCACTTCATCAAGGCCAAGGTTGTTCAACTCCTCTATTTCTGAGAGTACTACAGATGTGTTTTTCTTCCCACTATATTGTCGAGTGGAATTGATAAATGGTTTATTTTTCTTCTATTTTTGCATTGAAATGATAATAGGTACTAGTCTCATTGATCACTAATATGATTTGTATTGAATCGTTTATTTTGCATATGCCTTTGATCTGTTATTATTTTTATGTCTTCAAATATGGTATTTAAGCATTAAGGAAATGAATCAAGCCATAGCGGGATATTCAGGATGCATTTCGTAAAAGGTATGGATTCCGTCTCGTACCATTCTAGTTTATGATTCAGTATAGATAAACTTCAGGGAATGATTTTATTTCTTCTATGTTTGTTACTACAGTGAGTCATTGTACCTAGGGCAATTTCTTATGTGAATTAGCAATTAGTCCACCATAACAATCAAGCATAAAGAAATATACACACATTACAAAAAAAAAAAAAATTGTATCTTTTTCAAAATATATGCCTTTTCAAAACTCACAATGGGGCTTATTTAAAATTACATGTTGATCAAAGGAAGGTAAACGCTCTTGTTTCGTCTCACCTTTCGATATTACTTGGGGGCACTACATTAAATTTTTTTCTTCTTAGTAGCCATTTGTGCACTTTTTTCTTAGTAGCCATTTGCGATGGTCCACACTCAATTATAAAGTTTAATTTAACCAATTCTCCATTGGAAATGTTTCCGCATCGTCGATCTTATAAATTATTTTCTATGGCCTTTGATTCATAACACTCACGTTGCTTCACACACACAACAGGGCTTGCTAGTGCTCACTCATTCGCGCTTAAAATGCTCTATCGATAGAATATAAGCCTCTATTCCTTCAAAAATTGTAACGCTAAATGATCCATGTCCAAAACATTAGTGGACAATCAGGCTAGAGCAAGAGACTCCCTCTCAGACTCATCACAGTGGCAACTCCAGCTACTTCAAAAAATATCTCATATATTATATTCCTCTCTACCTCCACATCCGATGATACGATCTACCTCCACGTCCAAAAAAACCTTCACTGTCATCCTCAATCGACCTCAATTAGCGTTGAAAACATTTAGGGCACTAATGAATCCTTGACTAAACTAAGGGGGGGGAGGGTGAATCAGTTTAGTCCATTCAAGCACATTAATATTATTTTCTTTAATCTCATCAATTTCAAACATTACCTAAGCAACTTTAACAAATAATGATCAAAAAACTGAATATGTGAATAAAAAGTAATAATAAAACAAATACACCACATTAACACATAAAATAATTCATATGGACACTAGATATAAGTGGAAACCCATAATGGAGAAAAAAATGATTTTATTATTGTTTTTATGCAAAGGCAAGCTCCTACTCCTTATTGCATCTGATTTTTTGTAGGTTCCAACCTACAGGAGGCTGCTACCTCAAATTTCTACAAGCTACAACATGCAAGGAAGCTCCAACTCCCATGTGTTTTATATAGGCTACCACCCACAGGAGGCTCCTAACTCAACCAGCTCCAACTGAACCTTTTATAAATACACAACTTCAAAGGAGACCAAAATCCCCTCACAAAACATGAAAACAATATGATGATTTACCTGGTTATCAAGTATGCATATCTCCATCTTTACTTATGCCTCTTCTCCCTTCAAACCGACTTCACATCAACTCCATATGTGCATAATATCTCAATTAGCTCTCTCACATTCTCCAGCTCTCTTACTTCCTATGGACTCCAAAATGACATCTTTTGTAGAGATAGTTTGATGACTATTTGTATTCCACATAGGAATAGGAAGAGAATAGGCTTGACTCTTTTCCTTCCATTTATTCATTTCCACACACTTCATATCTTGAATATTAATCCACAAAATACATAAATAATCTAATATTTAATTTCAGCCATATGTAAGGATTGAATGGATCAAATTAATGTCAATATCAATTAACAATGTATGTCATTAATGTATTACAACAATTCAACTTAATGCATCTTTTTCTTTGCCTTCGAGTCTTGCCTTTGCCATAGAGACTTTCCATTGCCTTGGATACTTGACTTTGCATCACAACAATTTAGGTTAATAACCAATTTCACATTATTACAATTTCTTTAATGCAAGAGTTTCACTTCACTTTTATCTTGTTTGCCTTGTTGTTCATTTATACCTTTGTTGATCGTGATCTTCTCCTTTTCCATCAATGAAAATATTTCCAACAGGTACTTGTCCTTCATAATCATCCTCTTACATCAATCTAAAGCAATTCCAAGTGTTCGACCTTCCCTAACCAATCTTCACGCAGGAGACAATAGACCTAAGGGGCACGAGGGCATAGATCCACACTTCCACTGCACACTTGGAGAACCAACCAGCAACTCTTACAAGGCAGAATCAGAAGTGATGAGCTCCACCTGCAACCTGTAGTGACGAGCTCCACCACAAGCCATTTAGCTCAAAATTAGTGAACTGAGACATGTGCCCCATTGTTGGTGTAGATGCACATAGTTATCCTTCATTAGCTTTACTTCAACTTAAGTTATTGCATCTGATGTGCATGTGTCTTTAGCTAGTTAACTCGAGTGTTTGCATGTGGTGTGCGCTTGGCTTTGGTTAGGTAACTCTAGTGCTTGCATGTGGTGCATGTGCACATTAAGAGAACATAAAGCACACTTAGATTAAGCTAGCTTTAATTATCCATAGTTATTGCATGTACAACTAATCTTAACTTAGTTTCTTTTATGTATTGACTCTCAAAATAATATTGATGAATCAAATTCATTCTAAATTCTAATTGTTCTATTTCAACTCTCGCAAGTTTGTGATAAAAAACGTCAATCTGATAATTTAATGAAATGGCTCTCCAGGTGAGAACCTAGAGAGTGTAAAAACACTCACACAATCTATTACATTCAATCAAGAGAAAAACCTAGTACATATAGGCTTTCTCATAATTAGGTGGTTTGAACCACTCCCTGAATATTAAGATCTGAGATCTAAAATTAGAGTCTCAATCTTATCATATCCTAACTGTATCTTTCTCCATTAATTCTAACACTCCCCCTTAATGGAGAAAGGGTACTAAAAAAATAACATATGCCTACTGGTATAGTCTTAGCTAGGCTTACAATAAAAAACATGAACTTGGTAATAGAGTTTTCATTTTGGTCTTTATGCTCATGACTCCATAATTGTTCATTCTGAGTCGAGGCTTCATCTTCACTTTCCTCGCCATGAGATAGTGATGTATCTTCGCCTCATTTCTTCCCCTGTGAAGGAAACCTTGAATTCTTGTTCTCATCCTTCTCAGAATTATGGCAGGCTTAATAGGAGAATGTTCCTTCTCACTATTTCCAGTGTCAATCATCTGAACATCAACGATGATATCTTCACCATTGATTACTACAATTTTTGTGTTAATTTCATAAATACATGTTGTTTCAAGCCATGCTTCAAGAAACTTCAATTCTTCTTCAAAATTCATTGATGTTTCTTGCCTACCAATATCTCCACAAAAAACAATGTTAGATCTATAAAGATGACCACAATTACTTTCATATTGCTGCTCCTTCAAGAGAGCTTTCATTTCACCATCTCTCCCTACTTCATCCCTTTCTGATGACACAATTATGCCTTCATCCAGTTCTGTTGCTACAAGCATGTTCTACATTTGATCTTTATGTGAAGATAGGCCTTCCTTCTCACCAAACAATAATTGATCAATAAGATGTTTTTAAATCATCAGATTGATCCACTCATCATGAGATATATAAGTCTCATCAAACTGGATTTCTGCATCAGGAAAAATTTTAGGTTCTACATCAGGAAAACTTTCAGGTTCCAAAATAATGGATGTGTTTTCATAATTAAAAGTTTTAATTACAGATACACATTCGTCACCCATAATTGCATCTTCAGTTTCACAATCAAATATGGGATCATTATCAAGAGCAATATCTTCAGCATCATTGCCCTCATTCAAATAGTATTTCATCTCTAAAACATCCCATAAAAACTTTGTACTAGGAGTCTCCCCATATTCATATATTATGTGAGTATGATGTTGTCATCTACGGTAGATGTTATAAGGCTTAATACTATTGTATCTTTACTATCATTAATAACATATTCAACATAATCCAGTAAATTTAACTTCCATAGTATTGTTTTCATTTCATTTTCCCAGCTTTCATAATTCATACCTAAAAAAGATGGTAAATCTGGCATTAATCATTTAATCATCTCACCAAATTCCAGCTCTGCACCTTGATCAGCAGCTGGTCCATCACCGTCAACCTGAAAAAAATCACAGAATTCTGCAAAACAATATTTTTCATTTCTCCCTTGATGCTTTCTCCTGAATTTTCTTTGAGACTCTTTCAATTTACTTTGACAACCCATTTTCTCCTCATATTTTCTCCCTTGCAAGAACACCTTTTCCACTGCAGCGTTAACCCACACAGACACCATGGCACCTCACGCTCCTCCTATCTGAGGGCTGAGACAACATCGGAGCCTCAATGGCAACATCGACTCAAAGTCTCGGAGCCTCAACGCATTCAATCAATAGCCAAAGTTGCTGCAAAATATATCTCACTGCAGAACAGATCATTAATACAGCAGAATGCAGCCTATATAATGCCAACAAAATACTTGAATGTCCAGAATCCGAACGCTTTTGACAATAAATACTACTTGAATGTGCAGAGGAAATAACGCACAATTTAAGCTTCCCACCTCTGCTTAATGATTGCGGGCTACTTGCATATCAATGCAATCTACACAATCTCTACATGATTAAAAAAAAATTCCTTCCATAGAGCAAGCTAGGCGTAGAGCAAGAAGTCCCCAAATAGAACATAGAGAACCCTACTCAATATGATGACTCACTTACGGGCAGCGTCGTTGATAGCGTTCCGCCACTCCTCTATGGCTCCTCCTCAGCATGGAAGTGCTCCCCTGCAGCCCGAAAGTGCTCCTCTATGGGCAGCGATCCTTCACCACAGAATCAAATGAACCACCCCGCTTTCCTGATCTCATGGGCTCTTTTGCCAAAATCTCCTCTCGATGGCAGCGTTCCAGCTCACAGCGCTCCCTTTCATCGAGCTCCCTCAAATTAAGTGTGGCCTCCAAAGGCTCAAAATTCCGCGGCCACAGAATGTGTGCAAGCAGGAAAAACAGGTCATAGATGCGTTCACGATGCACAAAGCATGCAGAAATGGGGATCGTTGTCTGTGAATGTAATTACTTAGTTGCCCAAGAGTGGGCCCTTGAACATTCGATGATGTAAGCGCCAGATCAATGGACGACGGCAACGCAATTTTCACTCTCCCTCTTCAAGACTCCTCCCGACGCAGTGTTGTCTCTGCACTTCTAAACGAGCCTTTTGCAGTCACCGAGCTTATCATGGTCAATACACTTCCTTTGCACAAACAGTATAGCACCCGTAGTCTTCACGCGGTTCTCTTCAACGATCAACCACAAGCCATCTTAGCTGGCTTCTTCATGTGGAAAAAAAAACTAAGGCAATCTCCGCCTTCTGCAGGTAATGCAACAGTCCACCGTTTTCAAAAAATACACAACCTTGAAAAAATAATTTGTGATTTACTGTCATCGATTTCATCAAACATCCCATACGGAATCCTCTCTCATGCTACAAATCGCAGCAGATCTCGGTCTACAAGAATGTTGTAGTTGTAGCACCAGATCTCGGTTCTTGCAGGAACACAGCAAGCAATCCTATGACGTTGTGCCGATCTGCCAGTCCACCGTTAGGCAGGCAACAAATTTTGTTGTGGCCGTTTATTCATTGGTCGACTCTCCAATCGCTCACAATTTTCTCCATCGATGAACATCATAGCCTCTTAGCGCACATACGCAAGCTCCACTCTTTTGTCAATCAACTACCACAGGATCAGGGACAACGATCCTGGCTCCGTGCACTCACGTAGTGCCAAATCCGAATGTAGCAGATCTCGGCTTCCTTCAAACAGGGCACCAATCCACGCACCCAGCTCCCCCGGCCAATTCTGGTTGACACTTCTTAGAACGCAGCAAATTTAAAATGATCCAACAACGCTCCTTCAACCCAAGATTGGGCTGCCTCAGCCTTCACGCAAGCTCTCAACCTTCACGCAATATTCGATCGGTTCTCTGCACTCCAAGAACATGGCTACGTAGGTCAATAGTAGCCAGCATGGCACCACGCAGCAGCGAGCTAACTCGGGCACTTAGACTTTACGCAGCGATCTATCCACAGTAAACTGCCACTCAGGCACACAAACACATTCTCAGCCAAAATATCTATGTGGAATACACACGCAGGCCTATCCACGGATTCACTACACAAGCACACAGGCCTCTAATCTTATGTGCTCTGATACCATGATAAAAAACGTCAATCTGATAATTAAATGAAATGGTTGTCCAAGTGAGAATCTTGAGAGTGTACAAACACTCACACAATCTATTACATTCAATCAAGAGAACAACCTAGTACATATAGGCTTTCTCACAACCAGGTGGTTTGAAGCACTCCCTGAATATTAGGATCTGAGATTTAAAATTAGAGTCTCAATCCTATCATATCCTAACTGTATCTTTCTCCATTAATTCTAACAGTTTGTACAATTATTCTTCAGCTAGTTCTGTATTTGTTCTCTAAAAAATTTACACCCACTGACGGGCTCAAAAGATGTGGTCAAACACCAACAGTGCCACAAAGGCTCATAATGTTCCACTGTGCCACACCACGGTCAAATGTCACACCAACGCTCGGATCTCTCCATTGGATTTGTGGCTCCTCAAACAGGCAGATCAAAATGTATCTAAACAAATATCTCCTCACTCAACTGAAAACACACACTGCAGTCATGATTATAGACCCAGGACCAGTCTTGTGCTTTTATACCAATTTCAAAAAATCAAGATAAAACAATTAATAAATGAAATTCACAGTAGTCGAGTGAAGAGAGAGTGAGACTTCCACAATGTTTCCTTTCATTAATTAAACAATCAAACAATACAGATCTTATAAAAGTACATTTAGTTAGAAAATTCAAACAAAATCTCAAAAAATAAAATCTAAATCTTAAATAAAAATACAATAAAAAAATCATCTCACTAATCCACTCTCTATTATTTTCAAACTAATTAATAAATATTATATGTAGAATATCCATCTGTTGACATTTCAAAACTTAATATAAAAACAAAATAACAAAAAAACCCATTATTATATGCATTTCTATTACTCACTCTCCCTCAAATCATCAAAACATTTATTACTTCTTATTCCTTTTAATTTAAAACTATTATAAACAAATATCAAGGCGTGTGTGATATCAAAATATCTACTTCTTGTAAACCGGAGGCCTATGTGATATCAAAAATCTCAGCTAAGAAAATCCCATAAAGAGACAGAGATGCGGCAGGTGATATATAAGAAAAAACAACATCTTACGGATAAAACAATAACTTCAGCCCTTATTTTATTTTATATATTGTCAACCTGAACTTCTTCCTTTCATTGTGAAAGAGGATGATTTGTCGCACTTGTTCACATGGGGTGGGAGTGTAGGTTATTGAGAGGGACATGAACGGGGAATCCGGGAAGCATCGAGCCGTGAAGGGTGGAGGGGAACACACAAGCCCCACGCATCTGATCGAATTCAAATAGTCAAACTGAATTCCGTTTTAACTCCAAAGATTCTCAATTATTAAACCATATTTTTCGAGAAGCATTCCCTGCCTAACCTTTCTTATGTATGTAATTACAGAAAATTTAGCTCAGACCTCATCGAGTCCACTCTCAATAACACAGCTTCTGGATTTCGTTCCTTCTGAGTTATAGATTATGACTTCTATAGACTTCGTAGAAAGAAGAAAGAGAGTTGCGTCATTGCAGTGCTGGTGATATTTTGTGGAGAAGCCAAGAAGCTTAGAACTGGCTCAATGTAAGTGGCCTCAGAAGAAAATTTGATAGCAGGATCATTGAGTTTTTTGGAGGAAAACCTTGCATAGAGCTCTTTGGCGGCCATGGATGGGAGTAATTTTATGCTGAGGAGACCCAAGACTATGGACAGATATGATATATACAATCTCCTTGGCTCTGAACAATCCAGAAGCATTGAGGGGTCGGAGACACTGGAAGAATTTAATGAGGAGGATATATGGGGCGGTGCTCCTGATGCCGAGACCAAGCGGGAGGGCTTTCAGGATAATGGGTGTAACAGTTTGGAAGAGAATATAGTGGGAAAGGAAGGGATAAGGCAGACTGCTAAATCTCATGAAGGGAATAATAAGAGGACAAACCAGTGTTCTTCTGGTCCTGTGAATATCCCTTACTTGTGTGAGAGGAAGGACGTTGGGAACTTCTGCAAGAAAACGCATGGAATGATATGTGATCATGGTAACAGTAGCGATGTTGACAATGGAGACTTCGATAGGAATATGATTCCACCCCATGAGTTCATTGCCATGCAGCTTGCTCGGAAGGAAATAACTTCATTGTCAGAATTTGAAGGCGTTGGGAAGACTCTTAAATGCAGAGATGCGATCTGGACGCTGACATGTTTTATTGCTTGAAAAATCTTGCTTTTTGATGGACTGTGGACAATATGTACGCTCCTTTCTTCTTGTTGTGAAACTGTAATCGAGTTTCAACTGTTTTTCGGATGATTTTACTGATGCGTAGGGTTTGCTTTTCTGATAAACTGAAAAGTATAGGTTTTTGACAATATTATAAACCCAAAAAACTACCGCATAAAAAGAAATGTTGGGACAGTGTCGAAAAATCTAAGGCTTCGACTACCGACGCCACCACTTCATCGGATCGGATGGCAGGTTTGTTGGCCATAGTTTAATCAGACTGTTTTTAAGCCATGGAAATTCTGGTAAGATTTTAAGAAAATTTGATAGGGATTTTTGTAAATGCATATTGTAATTATCAAACTTTAATATTTTGAGTGTCTTGAAGGTTTTTGATGGTGCTGAATTCATTTCCATTATCAAAATCATGATTCAAACACTGTTACTGTAATATTTAAAAAAAAAATTGGCGTGGATTCCGGCTAATTTTGGCTATGGCGACAATTCCTCCCTCTAATTAGACAAACCCCTTTTTTCACGGGAATTACTTGAATGACAGTTTTTTTTGGAAATCAAATAATTTATTTTGTTTTTTAAATTAGAAAGTGAGAATGTTTGAATAGATTTTGTTAATAGTAAAAATAGATTTAGCACTATCAAAAATCTAATTTTTTTCAGAAAAAAAAAAAAAAAAAAACACTAAAGATTTTTGTATTAAAGATGAAGAAACCAGTACATTTTTCTGAAAATTTTATCAAGGTTCCACACATTCCAATCTATGAAATACATATGTTCTACCCCAGCTCAGTGAGGGCAGCTAATACTTCTATTTCTAATTCGACATCTACAAACTGTCATTTTCCAAGGTCTAAAGAGTGCCATACACCCAACCAACATAATATATACAAGCCCAGTTGTACGGATGAAAATAGATACTGAATAGCAAAATATCACAGGCAGTAGGCACAAAAAGAAAGGAGAAAGAGATAAACCAAAAACTAGAGCGCGGAAGAAGTAAGATCAGGGAAGTTGAATGGAATTGTCTTCTTGGCACCGTCTATCCCTGAAGTGCTGAACATAAATATGCCTTAGTCTTGACTTCCCTCGAGATAGGTTGAAATTGAGGAACCTAAACCCGGAGAAGAAGGTATTTGATGCCGCCAATCCAACAAAGAAGTGCAGGATGTTGAAGGTTGGATAGACGGATTACCTGTTTATAACTGTTTTTGAATCCTCCAAAATGTATAGCATTCTGATCTGCATGTTGTAAGCGACCCGTAGTAAATTCCGTATAGCTAGGAATTTTGTTTTTACGTCTTACCACCCAAAATCTTCATGTTTGCTAGCCGTATCCAAATTTAAAAATAAAAAAAAAAATCTGGAATTTAATATTACCTTATCTGAAATTTCATTATTTTCCCAACTAATTTTCATTATTTTCCTAACTAATTTGTGAGTTTTTTTAAACTACATTACATTCTAATTTCTAAATTAAAAAAAAAAAAAACGCATATCATCATTTTAACCATACAAAAAAAACACATACCATCATCTTAACAATAGAAAAAAAACACATACCATTATTTTAACAATACAAAAAATTGGCGTGCCACAATTTTCTCTAAAAGCTTTCTATGTTTTGAGAAAATTTTGCAAAATAAATAAAAAACATAAATTACCCTCTGCCTAAAATTTTGTTTACAAATAATTAGAGGTTTGCCAATAAAAATTTTTGAGATAAAAATATATTTAACACGCAAAGAAAAACTTGGAAATTCTATGATTTTATATAGATTATAACTGCACCCAGACTTCCAAATATTTTAATTCAATTTTTCCAGAACATGAGGTAGACGTAATTAGACACTCTTTAAAAATAACTTGAACATTTAGAAATTCGTTTACTACACATGCGTAAGTGCAAGCGCAGTTGTAAATTCTCACTGATGACTTCATCGAAAGTTGGAAAAGCAAAAATTTAGTCTCACATTTACAACGCATATGATTATGTGAAAAATTATAAAAGAAATTTCATTCGTAATTTTCATTTTATGTTTTACGCCTCCCCAGATGATGCAGCATTTATTTTTAATATAAAACGTGCTAATGTTATTGACTATGCCATTTTATCTATGTGACATAAAACTTTCTCATCGAGTTGATTCATAATGTAGCATTTTATATATATATATATATATATATATATATATATATATATATATATATATATATATATAAACTTGAAATAAAATCAAAATACATGTTTTTTTAATGTTCATTTTATTCATAATTTTTAAAATTTTACAAATAAAATATTTTAAAAAATGGTTTCTGAGTTATCCATTATAATAATTTTTTTGGATTAAAAATATGTTCTTAATTATTATGTTCACTTAATTATGAATTATATTACTTCACGTTTTGTAATAATACATTTAATATAATGAATTATATATCCCATAACTTTTTAAATGAAGAGATAGGTGATAAGTAAAATATTCTATCTGACACAGTATGTTAGTTTATAAGGATGAATTAAACTCAAAATTATATAATATAAAAAAAATAAAAAAAATAAAAAAATAAAAAATAAAAAAATTATAAAAAATTTATAAGAAAAAAAAAAAAAATTATAATCTCAAAATTAAAGAAACACATCTTATTTTATCAATTTTTATAGAAGTAAGTTTTTTCCACATTGAGAATATAGCTATGACTAGAATAAAATAAATAACATTGAAGGAAAGAGATTGGTTCAAGATTAATCCAAAACTATCTTTGACTCAAGGTGGGATGGTATAAGGATTCCTACTCTTTAAAAAAACCATTGGAAATAAGGAAGAGATTACTTTTAAAATAATAATACTATTAAAAGGATTATTACATGATAATTTGAGAGAATGTTGTGCAATAAAGAGTTGGAGAGAGGAAGAAAATTGAGATATTATAAGCAGTTGATGAACTCCAAAAGAAAAATGACCTAATTCTCATGGGTACTATAGCTGAAATGAATATTGGTCAACTCCCAAAATACCTTGGGATGAAAGAGTCTATCACCTCCTTCACTAGACTAAAAAAATTAAAGATGAAATTTACATTTTGTTAGAATGCATTTTGTATTCTTAGAATAATTATTGTTTTAAAATGATTTTCTCTACACCCAATATTCACAATACTTTAACCCAACAAAACTATTGTAATCTTTGAATACTTCACTTTCTTTTTAAAAAAAATAAAATTATAAAGAAATCCAAATAATTCTCTACCATCTTAAAAAAACATAAAGCAACTTAACTTTGGAGAATATTAGTTAACATTATCATGACAGTCATTAAACTCCTAATTCACCTAAAAATAATATAATATTAATTTAGATGTATTTTTTTATATAAATATGAGTAAATATTTAATAAATTAAGACAATAAAGCATATTTCCTTTTTAACTCGTGCAAATAAAAACACGAATATTATTGAAACAAGAAAAAATATCACATGATAGAATTTCTCTTTTCAAGACAGTAAAATAATTTGTGATAAGAATAAATTTCTTATCAAATATCCTATATACTAGTAATTGCACCTTATGTTGCAAAGGAAACGCTGTAAAGCCTTTCATAGAGTGGTGCCTCATTATGCACTATGGGAAGACATTTTCCTGGCACATATTTATGGAATGTTAAGGATGAACTTTGAAGTAATTAAAGCAATAATTCCTTGGGTGAAGATAGGGGACATACTTACCAACTCTTTTTTCAAATACCTCCCTTTTAAGGTGGTTATAGATCATGTTGGGGCTCTTAAAATTGTAAAGAACCATAGAAACACTACCCTTGTGAGAATTTAAAAAAGAGGTTGTTAATCACTACAAATAATTTTTTAGTTTCAAATAATGTCAGATGAAAGAATGAATGATGGCCTCATTGATAAGTATTTATGTATTCAAAAGAAAGATAACACAAGAACAACAACATGCATGTGACCAAGAATTAACATTGAATGAGTAGTTGACTAAGAATTAACATTGAATGAGTCGTGGTTCCATTGTTCCATTAAAGTTGTTCCATTAAAGAGCGCATAATTAATGATATATCACTTTTATAAGGCATAGTTTTATATGGACTTACTAAGGTTACATAAGGCTTTGTGGTTCATAACTTTCTTAAGGTGTACAAAGAGTTTGTTTAGATTGGTACACTTGGTAGATGTATTAACAAAGTGTCACTCAAGCTCATTCTAATATAATAAGATAGAGGACAATAAATCCTTTGACTGTCTCATAAAAATTATAGAAAAAGAACTAGACTTAAATGTGTTGCAGATTCTACCAAATATCATAAGAACAGGCTCAAACAATCCACAATCATCACTAACCTCAAAATAGTGAAAAATCATTCATCAAAAAAATTAGCAAGCCTTTGCGGTTAAATCCAGAGTTTTGTTGATCCATACAGTAGTGTTGACAACTGGATGCAAAAACAAACCTTTATGAATGCCCTAGTTTACCAGCCTTACTCTAAAATAATATTAAGTGTGCCTAATGACAACTATTTCATGGACTCACTGGCTCATAAAAGGACATCACTACTCAAGAGATAAAAAAGAAAAAATTTAAATTAATAAACATTTAATTAACAATGCCATTTACATTCCCTATAAAACGAACTTTTTCATGTGCTAGTCTTTTCTTAAGGGCAATTGATATTTTTTTCTTTTTTAATTTGACATTCTCCAACACCATAATGTGAAGTATAGAGGCCGGAAATGCTTGACATCACTACTCAAGAGATAACAAAGAAAAAATTTAAATTAATAAAACTTTTAATAAGCAACGCCATTTACATTCCCTATAAAAACAGACTTTTCATGTGCCAGTCTTTTCTTAAGGGCAATTGATTTTTTTTTTCTTTTTTAATTTGACATTCTCCAACACCATAATAATGTGAAGTACAGAGGTCGGAAATGCTTAATTAGCACTACACACAGGGGCTTCACTGCTGGAGCAATACTATAGCATGTGGGTTCATATTAGGGGATATATAATGAATAAAAAATGAGATAATATATTGGGGGATATATAGGGGTTAAAGGGTTTTTATATTGGCAAGTGTAAAAAATGGAGCTCAAAGTTAATGAAAACATATAAAGGGGTATAAAAAATATTAATGAAAAAATGGATACCTACAATATATAGTGAAAATAGGGGCTTTTCAAATTGGGAATGTGTATTGGGTTTATATTGGTAGGGGGTTAAATAATGTGATTTTTAGAGGCATTTTCCAATACATACTCAAATTAAGGGTATGTTTAATATGCTATGATCGCACGTGATATGTCAGAGGTTCATTGAGTGAAGCCCCCGTGGCACTACAACCCTTCAATTTGCTCCAACTTCCATCCTAGCTAAACAGTATCATATATACCTATAATAGATTGGTATATAATGAAGAACCATCTCAAGTAACTTTCTTTGTTGATGCACTGATCTTTACCTCAAATGAAATCCTTTGTTCTTCCTCTATATCGTTGAATCATGAATTCAAACACTTGGGAATCCATGAAACTTGATTGCTCAAACCTTTCTGCTGACTAGTGTGTTTGATCGTTGTATAATGCTCTTATGAACATATAAAGATAAAATTAAAAATCTATCCATGCTAATATAGATGCATCAAGTCTCAAGAACCTCAAAATTTTTTCTCATTTTTGGTGAATAATATATCCAGGGTTAACATGCATCTATGCTAAGGCATTTTATTGATATAAAAACTAACTGCGCAGTAAAATCACCAGATGTATTTTTTTGTTCATTCAAATTTTATTTTATTTTAAAAAAGGATTTGAGTATTACCTGAGCTCCAACAGCAATAGCTTCTAGCTCCAATGAAATACCCATCTGGTAAGAGGATTCTGAACTGGGATTCGCTAATCTTCTCCCTCTAATGGAATTTTTTATGACCCCCTCCAAAACAAAACCAGACCTTATGTGTTCCAACAGGCAGGCCTGTACAATCTCGTCGAAAGAAGTTTCTTGGCTTTGCAGTGTCCAATGAAGCATTTCCAAAATTGTGCTAGAATTTTCAATACAAGCTGCACCACTGCTTGAGCAAAACATGTAAGTGCCAAAAGGCCTGTATGGGCTACTTGGAGAATCACAGACAAGGCTACTTTGAGAATCAAGGACATGATTAAGAAGAGCCCTACAAGCACCTTGAATAATAGAATTAGACACATTTATGCCCTGCCAATATGGAAAAATAGTAGTAAAGGGCTGAAAAATTGACTACTTTACATCACATAAATGTTATATTACTAACCTATCTCTTACTTTGTGTAAACTGTGCCTCGTATATGGCGAAGTGAAAATTGTGTGGACTTCCGTAAAATATATTGGCCACATCTACCTCCTCTACCCCCGGTGTCCGAGAATTGGTTTGATGAGAGCTAGCTAGAGTGCTGGGACTACGCAATCTCAAAGAAAGATGAGAACTTCTTTGGTTCCCTCATATTTAGTGGTTGGTCATTCGGTTGTCTTCGAATGCAGACTACCCCCCGCAGCTAATTTTAGGACTTATAAATCTCTACAGTTTGGGTTTAGAGTGAAAGGGGATAGTTGGTTGAACAGAGGATTTCTGAACTAATTTTTCTTAGTGAAGCCCATTTGTTCTAGAAGAAAGATACGGGGCACTGGGGAATTTGGAGAAGTGCATATCAGTGGGGTTGAGCATGGCATAGGTTCTGACAAAGGGGTAGCTATTAGTGCTGCAGGAGAGAATAGTACCATGAACTCAAATTCTCAACATGCCATGGTTGACTCTAATTTAGTTGAATCCTTCATTCGAAGTATGTTTTTTCTCTTTTTTTAAATTTAAAGATTGCAATTGGGTAGAGTCCATTCTATAGCATGCATTTTTCTTTTTTTCCTTTGTTTTAAATTTGAAGTTTCTTTTTAGAAAATTGAAACGTGATTTTATTTTATTTTTATAAATTTGAATTGGGCATACTTGATTAATTTTTAGGGAATAGTTTATTACGAGGTCAATCCCCACAGTTTCATTGGCAATGTAGATTCCAATCATGTTCCCTGAGCCCCAGATAGAAAATTTTAGGTCCATCCCTAGGCCAACAAAGATCCCAATTCTAGGTGCTGCAGGGAGGTCAGACCTTTGGAATTTATTATGGTTTATGCCCCAATTATATCTCCCTTTTATCATGGTTTCATGGGTGTGGCTGCAACAACTGTAGGTTCGTATATGGCTAATAATTTGCAAATTACTGGTTTTTGAGATATGATGCATTTCTCTGGAAAGGTAAAGGCATCTAATATTATGTATAAGGGCTTTTAGGAAAATTTTAACGGTGCGTTGAAATTATTGTGCTCCCAATTCTCATGTAGGTTGATGGGAATCATTGTTGTTGAAGACCACCGGTGACTAAGAAAGAGATCCAATCATATCTTTACTAGTATATTTTCATCTTTGTGTTATATATTGCATCTTTCTAGGTGATTGCCATAACAGGGTTCTTATTTGGAATTTTAATAAAATTCCTGTTTTCTTAACGTAATTTTCCCCAGGGACTCGAGTCTTTCGTTTTTTCTGAGGAAACTTAATTCTTTTGTTATATATCTTTAGAGAATTCTAAGGAAATTGAGAGCATGCCTTTTCTCTAGATTTTAAACAGTTTTCAAAAACACATTTTGTTTCATTTAGTCCAAGTTACACTGAGTGTGAAGTGACCTTAAATTACTTTTCAATGCTTCCAATTTATTATGTAAATACATTGTTCAGGAGGTGAAAATTTCTCTATTAGGTGAAAAACTTCCAAAGCATTGTTCATCCCCTATGGCATGCCGCGTCCTGCTTGGGCACAAGATTCACTAGGATAAATGATTTGTTGGCAACTATGCCAGCTTCATGATAATCTTGCTGGAAATGAACAATTTGTGTATTCTAGGTGGAAAGAGTGAGCAGCTTATTTTGGCAAGCTATACACCACAATGCCATGCCAATGAATCAAAATATAAATTTATAGGGATGTATCCTTTTCAGTCATGGGAAAGATATAATCCGATAGTGGCAAATAGGTGCAATCAATTGACAAATGTTTTACCCTCAGTGATTTCCCATCCATGGATAAGGGTATGGGTATAGGCATATTTGATTTGTATGGGTATATAGTGGGGACTTAAAATCTGCCTTCAGAGGAAACATATCAATGTGGTCCTAGGTGTGGGTGTCTTTTACTATTTAGTCTGTATGTGTTGCAATGGTAAATGTTGTAGCACTTTGTCATTATTTTGTACAAGTGAAGAGTTCAAACTGTTCTAAATCCTTGCCTAGATTAATGGAATTTTGTAGAAGTTTGGTTGTGAATGTGTCAAGTGTGTACTCTAACCCATAATTATGGTAGTGCCACCCATGATGAGTGTTTTCCACTGCCTTTTTTTGGAGTGTCAACTATCACCTTAAATTTGTTAGCCCTTAAAGATTATCCTGGTATCTTTCATATACCATCTCAAAGTTTCAACATGTTTGGGTGTACAATAGTTCATCTGGCTGAATTTATTTTATGTCTGAATTGGTTTGCAATTCCTATTCCTTCAATACTATTGGATCCTTTATGGTACAAAATTTACTAAAATGAGTGCATTATGTGTTTCACTCCTGGACTAGGATTAGGATCTAGCATTCCCGCTTAGACTATTGAAGGCCATGAGCTGACAACTCACATAAATTACTGTGGTGTTAAGGAAAAATACATGGTAAACTTCGAAGTAGATATGCTGAATTTCAAAACATGCTGGCAGTGTAAATTTTTCAGCACCCTAAGAGTTTAGAGTTTGTTATTGAAACATTGTTGAATTTTGGCTAACCTTGGAAGTCCATTTTAGGAATTTAAGGATTGTACCTTTATTTTAGAAGGGACATATTTCATGATAGGTCGAGAGGATTCTGAGCAGTATTTCTTTAAGAGTAGTGAAAATATTGAATCCCATTTGCTGCAGCAGGAAAATACAGGGCATGGACTCTGAATTTCATGAATTGTAGGTGTAGTGTGTTTGATCGTTGTATAATGCTCTTATAAACATATAAAGATAAAATAAAAAATCTATCCATGCTAATACGGATGCATCAAGTCTCAAGAACCTCAAAAGTTTTTCTCGTTTTTGGTGCATAATATATCTAGGGTTAACATGCATAAATGCTAAGGCATTATATTGATATAAAAAATAACTGCGCAATAAAATCACTAGATGTATTTTTTTGTTCATTCAAATTTTATTTTATTTTAAAAAAGGATTTGAGTATTACCTGAGCTCCAATACCAATAACTTCTAGCTCCAATGAAATACCCATCTGGTAAGAGGATTCTGAACTAGGATTCGCTAATATTCTCCCTCTAATGGAAATTTTTATGACCCCCTCCAAAACAAAACCATACCTTATGATTTCCAACAAGCAAGCATGTACAATCTCGTCGAAAGAAGTTTCTTGGCTTTGCAGTGTCCAATGAAGCATTTCCAAAATTGTGCTAGAATTTTCAGTACAAGCTACACCACTGCTTGAGCAAAACATGTAAGTGCCAAAAGGCCTGTATGGGCTACTTGGAGAATCATGGACAGGGCTACTTTGAGAATCAAGGACATGATTAAGAAGAGCCCTTCAAGCACCTTGAATAATAGAATCAAACACATTTATGCCCTGCCAATATGGAAAAATAGTAGTAAAGGGCTGAACAATTGACTACTTTGCATCACATAAATGTTATATTACTAACCTATCTCTTATGTTGTGTAAACTACGCCTCTTATATCGAGAAGTGAAAATTGTGTGGACTTACATAAAATATATTGGCCACATCTGCCTCCTCTACCCCCGGCGTCCGAGAAAATTTACATATCTAGGCTATTATGGTAGCTATCAGTCATGTTGGGGTTCTCGTCAAATTTGGACAAGGCTGAGTTAGGGGCCACGGTCATGTGGAGGTGCTGGCGGTGGCTATTAATGTCGACTGGGGGAATCATGGCCATGTGCGGGCCTCGTCGGGTGGGCGCTTAAGGGTCTTGGAGCCGGACAAAATGAACATGGCCAGCAGCTTCACTGCTTGATGATGACATTGGTGCTTGCGGAAGGGTCCTATAAGCTCGTCCAACTTGTTAAAGAAGGGCCATTTGTTGTTTCCTCCATTACTGAAGATCCTAGATTTCTCAAGCTTGTATATTTTTTTTAAGCGTGTCGAGCGGGTTCTTGCAGTACACATCGATCTTGGAGGTCTTGTTGCAATTCTCGTGACCACTAATTGCATCAACCATTCCAGTGCTTCTGCTTCCAGTTGCCCCTGTTGATCTCCACGTAGCGAGCACCCCAGGCTTTGATCAAGGTATTAGTGGCCCCCTCGCTCCAGCAATCATGGCGCCCATGGCCATTCCCACAGAGATTCCTTGAATTCAGCTCACTGTGTCCCATGTTCTTCGATAATTAAACCAGTTTTCAACCTCAAACAAGCTGTCGAAGACTCCATAGAACACCATCTGCTTCAGGGCATCTTCTTCCGGGATAAACTGTTTTCTTATGTAACTGATCAATAATAACAGTTTTTAATCTACAGGTAGGGAATGTTTCAATCGTCTAAGACTAAAATAAATAAGAACGCTTTACAGCGTAAATATTAGATTAGACATATATATGAATCATAATTATAGCATGATCAAATATCAATTTCAAAAAATCCATGAGGCTATAAATATTTCGAACTTAACACAATAATATTTCACTACTTCAAGTTTGAAGCACGCAAATAAATTTAAAATAAATCTAGATAATCCCTTGTTTTCATAAAATATAATAAACCGATTTCAATGGTAATATATCTTAATCACCATTCTCATAATTTGCATAAAAAAAAATATTAAAATTATCAACAAATAAAAAAATATATTAACATTTAAATAAATTTATATAATTTTTAATATATATATATATATATATATATATATATATATATATATATATATATATATATATATATATATATATATATATTCTCGTAAAATTTATTGGTTTGAAATTTTATAGAAAAATATTCAGTCATACTAAGGGAAAGTGTACCCAATATAAGTGTAATATTTGGGTGATTTTGACAACCACCCCTAGGTCTATACTCCTCAAACTATATATTAGGCATTCCAATCATATTAAGACACACATTCCATATATATATGTGTGTGTGTGTGTGTGTGTGTGTGTGTGTGTCATTTTTTTCATACAAATGGTCTAACCCATCAATACTAACTATTATAAGATTAAAGAAAACATATCATTCCGCTTATTTACCTCTAACTTGTGTTTTTTATCTTGCGGTTGATTGTCCTTGCAATTTCCTTTATTCTAGGAGGTAGGGCCATGCTCTCTAAGGTAATGTTCTGGACAAATTCTAGACCCAAACTCCCACTTATTCCTCTTCTTGTATTTCTACTAAATTTTGATAGTATATCAACAAGTGACTCCGAGTGAAGATATGTTCAAGAAATCCATCTACGTTTGAATGTACCTATGGTATTTTAAAACTAGGAACTCCTTGAAATTTTTGTGATGAATATTAGATAATTATATTTTTCTTCATCCATATCAATTCTTTCAATATGGAAAAACAAGGAACTATCTCACAATATTAGTTTTAGTAGTGGGACCCATCTTAGAGAATTGAGATAAAAAAACCTTTTGGGTCTAGTTTATGGCCTTAAGTGACTTTATTTTATGGAAAATCTGACATCCTAAGCATAAAAGGCATTAAAATTATTCTATACATAGTTATATTTCCAACGATCCAGGAAATACATCAATGGGAGTTCATATGCAAAATTTATGACTCTTGGAAGTTGATTGATCATCACTGACGAAGATAATTCAATAGTGTGCCATGCAAATGACATGTTCATTATAGAAGAGGGCTATCCACATGGATATTATGAATAAGACACTAGAAAGGCCAGGTTCTAATTCATGTTTAGGGTCAAATGGGTTGAATTTAGTTCCTAGTTAGCTATCAAGTTGTGTTCTAACTAGGCCATTAGAAGGAAATGGGTTCCATTCTAGTTTGTTTCTTTTACTTCCACACTAGATAAGAGTAGCTTCGTGTAGATAGGGAAAAATAATAAAAAATCGGGTTTGTGTTCTATAGTATCCCATGATCCATGGGTCTTAGGAACTCCATAGGAACTCCATACTCCTTATTTGCATCATTTCCATTTGGACAAAATGAGAGAGAAGTAGCATCATGTTCCAAATTGGTTTCCCGACAAAATGGTTTCCTATATCATATCTTGGAGTTCATTTTTATTGGTGTGTCATTACAATCTAGTGTTCTCTATTTTCCAAATTTAGTTTATTGCATGCATTAAAAGCTATAGGTAATAAAAAAATTGGAATTTAAAGGAATTATCCCTCCATAGTATATATTTCAAATTATTTTAATGAATCTATTATGACATAGAGTTAACAAGGAAGATTCATGCATTCCTATAAGCACAAGTTTCAAATATAAATCATAATTTCAACCTCCTCATGGCATCCCTAACCGATAATATTAGGTTTTTCAAAGAAGGTGGATGTTCCAACATAGACATTATATTAGATGAGAAATAAAAATATTAGGAAGAACCAAAGAAGGAATTCAAGAAATAGAAAAAAAATAGCTAATATTGAGTTCCACGAACCATTCAAAATTTATCTCTTATATGCGAGCAAAGGAGGATATAAAATCATGTCAAGGTAAGATCGATTCTTTGAAATTTAAATCACTAGTTGCAATAGTTAAATTTTTGTTTCATTGTTCACCATGAGGAGCAAGAAGTTTCATTTTCTCAAATTCAATTAGAAGGGCATGCCTTCACTTAGTGTAAAAGTGACATAGAAAAAATGAGGTTAGATGGGGAATATCTAGTAAGTCAGTGGTAGGATTGTGAAATTGTAACATAGTATAAATTTCACCCTATGGGGTATGTGAAGGACTTGCTGATCTAATTGCATTATTTCAAGTAAACAGAAGGGTATGGTGTATACGAATATAGCATAGAACTCAAGAATATAGAAATAATTTTGGGTATTTATCCCATGAACTTGGAAATAATCTTAAAATATATACGAGGTCTACATACTCATTTATGCAAACAAGTTATGTTATTTAGATCTAGAGTAGTGAATTAGGATTTTCTTAAGTTAATACCTGGAAAATGCAAGACAAAAGAAAAGTTAGTCGAGTGGCTCAAATAAAAAGGAACATGACTAAATGTTCAAATAAGGGAAAATGAAGTGTAAGGGTTGGGAGGAAACTAATATAGAAATAGTAGCACGCTAGTGAAATGGTACTAGCTAGCACTAAAATATCTATAGCACTATGCTAACATAAAGGAAAAGTGTTAAAAAATACATCCATAACTCAACTCGATGAAGTAGAAGAAAGGTGGGAATGAGAAAAATGTCATAGTCACAAATTTGAGGAATCAAGTGGAAATCATATTGTATGTGCATAGGACAATTTTTTATACATCTGTACAGAATGGGGTGAATATAATTATCCTTCAACAGCAAGAAGAGAAGGTGATGAAAAATTATCCCGTAACATGATATAGATCAACACACAAATTTATGATCTATTCGACTCAATATCCTAGGAGAATATAACTAAGGCAAGGATAATCAAAAAATTATGATTAGGGGTTGAATACCATCCTGCATCATATCCATTGGGATGAGTGAATAAGAGTGTAGAAATAAATGTTACAAAATAGTGTAAAATTGTTATCAATGTTGAATTTATTGATAAAGGAGAATCGTATGTCATTCTTCTTGATGTGTGTGGATTTTTGTTTAGGAGTCCCTATATGCACCTTCCAGAAGTAATATTTGTGTGGAGATGCAACCAATAATTCCCCATCATAGATGTCAAGTTCTTCATCATTGATTCATAGAAGGCAAAGTGAAATATTGTTGGTAAGTGCCAACTAAGCCAAGAAACTGGTTATTTTTATAAATAAGTATGTTTTATTATTTTTAATAGGAAATTAAATTGTATATTAGTCAACAAAAGTTAAGGAATCCTTGTAGGGGTGCACAAAATAAAAAATAAAACAACAATAATATTTAATATAGGTGTATATGGGAGTGTTCTACACACCTAAAGGACTGTCACTGTAAGATCCCAAACCTTAATAATTTAGTCAGATCTAGCACATTTCTAATGTTCTCAATAAAATTACATTCAGTAAAAACCATGAACATAGACGGGATCTGGAAATGAAGCCTTTTATTTATATTATTAACTAAAAATAGAATACATGCCCATATAATAAATTTGAGCTCCTGCAAATCGCATGCTTGGCTGCTCCTTAAAAATAAAATAAAAACAATAAGCACAATCATGGACCCTGGATGGATCCATCACATAAATTCACCATGGGGTTTTCGTCCCGGGATCAATGTTAGAATTGGCTAGGCCAAGTTCTCAACCCAAAAAAAATAAGATAGATAAAACCAGAATGCATCTAAATGCCTAGCTTCTCTCCCCTTTTATAGGCTTGATGGACTTTCTAGAGACCTTATTTTATTATTTTTCTCGGAAACCGACAACAAATACCATGGGAAAATACCACGGTAAGTACCATGGATTGATTCTGTCCACTTTGACTGGATCCAAAAAGGGAATATGACAAATACTCCCGCCAAAATATTGCTTGTCCTCAAGCGATCCACTTCTATCCACAACAAAAGCATTTGTACATTGATACAAGGATCCCATACAACCTAATGTATTGTTCTATGCCTCCATGTTGAATAACCCTGAATGGATCCTTCGATACCTGGATCCCAAACAATCCTCTGACCAATCCTTCCCTCAATAGATTTACCTAGATCCCAAACAATCCTTTGGCGAATCTTGTCCCCAATCGATTCTCTTGGATCCCAATGCCACCTAAATCCTGGGACCTGTGGGTTATGGTACCATTTCAACCCTCCATCACTGCCCGCACCAAACGGCCCAAGTTGCAATATTCCCTCGGTTGTGAGTATCCCCCAAAGAATCAACCTATCAATAGAATACCAACTCATAATCTCTCACCAATCCATACGTGGGGAGGGATGAATATCTTGAAATCTACTATGTTTATGTTTTTCGATGCTCAATTCATGCTTCTCTACTTTGTTACCGAACATGATGTAGTTGGAGAACTCTTCCCTTCTCTTCCCAATTTATAAAGGTGGGTTGTTGGTAGTATTGCAAGACTTATCTATGTACTCTTGTAGAGTGTTTCTCTAGAACCCCCAATCGTACTCCTCTTGCTACCTTCTGAGGGATTTGAGTCGTTCCCCAAAACTAGACAACTTGGTCTTTGATTTGGCAAATACCTCGATGAGTTCCTCAATTTTTATGTTCTCTCGTAATGAAATGTCTCGGACTGTCCAGACTTTTTGCTTCAACAACATAAGATATGTCCTGAAACGCTTGATCCTTTCTCGAAATTATTCTACTAGAAATTGTAGCGTCGGGCTGACTGTCTCTGTATCTATTTGCACTCGATGCCCAATGACCACATCTTCAACTTGAGCCTTTGACCAACTCTCTAGGAATGGCCCATTTTTCACATTATGTTTATCATGTTTCTCCTTGTGATCATACTCATCATGCTGGTTCACTATGGCTGGATCCTCACTCAAATCTCCCATGTCTCCTTCATCTGTGGAGACAATTTGTTCATCCCTTTCAATTGTCGAACATAGATGCATTGGTGGAATTTTTTCTATACTTGATTGTTCATATTATTCATGGATATTCCCCTGGGGATCTACGAACTCCATTTTATAGGATTAAACCTCATCAATGGAATTAGGTAGAATTTCCTCATGCACTTCCAAACATTTGTCATCATGCAAGCCTCCCTGAATAATGTCACGATGTTGCTCACCATCTTGAAGATCAATAGACCCATCTACAAAATATTCCCCAAGATTTGATGTAATCTCCTCTTGTTCTATCTTTTCTTCCTTCTTATTATCACCTGGATAGGAATGGTTAAGGGCCCAAGGTCCCTTGCAGATAAAGCATAGTCCTATCCTCCTTAGTTCATTCTCGCTGCAGATTTTTTTCTTGCTTTTATTATCATTTTGGTCTATGGAAATATGGCTACTTAAAGGACCATATAACCTCACTAGTACATCAAGGATTTTCTAGTTATTTTTTAAAATTTATTCAACATGATCCATCTTCACATAGCAAGATAAAGAAATATACAAAAATGTGTTCTGCCTTTTCACATTTTGATTTTGGCCCTAATGAAACTAGGTTAATTTGGTGCCAACAAAAGTATATAAATAACACAACCTCTTGAAATAATATTTTAGCACTTGATTTGGAGATATGCTACCCAAATACACGTTCCCTTTTGCACAAGACAATATTCTGACTTCAATGTACTGTGTAAACTTATTTCATGATGGCAGACTTTAGCAGGCCCCGAAATGATGCACTATGAAGGAATATGCTCAACAACAATGTATCAAAGAATTTTTTATTTTTTTTTATCCTTACAACTCCCAAAATAAACTCAACTTTATGTTCCTTCCATTTTCTTTATAAATAAAACCCCTAAAAAAATTATCAACCCTTGTCATAATTTTCAAAACTATAAACATGGCTTAAAATTGTGAGTCAAGTCCCTTTACCCATTTTCACGCTCCAAATACATCTCTTGAGTAAGAAAAATTCAACTTCATTCTCAATTTTGTCGTCTGAATGAATCCTCCTCCTTGACTGTCAAGAAGATCAGATCAGATTAGATCAATTTATGCTCCTTTTTTAATGCACAAATTATTCTTTCAATCAACTAAACTATAAAACCAACTAGGGTGATACTCGATACCACCAAAGATCGGGATGTCTGCTAGGGTGAGATTAAATCCCATCGAATTTTCTTGCATAAAACCCTCAGGCTGGAAAGATTCATAGCTCTGATACCACTGTAATATCCCAAACATTAATAATTTAGTCAGATCTATCACATTTCTAGTGTTCTCAATAAAATTACATTCAATAAAAACCATGAACATAGATGGGATCTGGAAATGCAACATTTTATTTATATTATTAACTGAAAATAGAATACATGCCCATACAATAAATTTCAGCCCCTACAAATGACATGCTTGGCTACGCCTTAAAAAAAAAAACAAACACTAAGCAAAATCCTGGACGCTGGCTGGATCCACCACATAAATTCACCACCGGGTTTTCGTCCCGGGATCAATGTTAGAACTGGCCAGGGAAAGTTCTCAACCCAAACACAATAAGATAGATAAAACCAGAATGCATCTAAATGCCTAGCTTCTCTCCCATTTTATAGCCTTGATGGACTTTCTAGAGATCTTATTTTATTATTTTTCTCGGAAACTGACAACAAATAGCATGGGCCAATACCATGTGAAAGTACCACGATAATTACAATGGATCGATTCTGTCCACTTTGACTAGATCAAGAAAGGGAATATTACAGTCACCAAAGAGGGAAGTGGATGATCCATATTTTTGGATCATTAAATTGTTTTTAATTCATATCAATGCTTTCAAAGCGGTGAAAGTGGATGAATAAACTCCTAGGACCATATTTACTGGTGGGACCCAATTTGTCAAATTGGGATCTGAAACCATCTCAGAACATTTATTTCGTGGTTAAAATTTACCACTTTATAGCTACCCATATTTCCCATTCTTAATATAGATACTTTCCCAATGGTGGAAGAATCACCTCATTCAAAATTTGTATGCAAGAGTTATACCACTTGGAAGTTGACCTTCCTTATTTCTCCACCATAATTTTAGAGGGTGCCACATCATCCCCCATTACTGGAGTAAAATGGGCTATCCATGTGATCACAATGAGAAATAATTTATAAGAGTCTATATTGTAACTATGGTCCAGATTTTAGGGAGTCAAACCTCACCACTAGTAGGCTATCGTGTTGTATGATAATCGGGCCACAAGGCAGAAATGGATTTCCATTTTTCTCGAGTGCACTTGTTCCATAAATTAGAGGGATAGGGAGAGAGAACACGGAGAGGATTTTTGAATTGCAGTATCCCATGGGTCATAAGACTTAATTCTTTTTAATTCTAGCCATTTTTTATTTAGAGAAAGAGACCAAAGCGATCTCACCTTTCATCTGGATTTTATCCTGAAAGGGTTTCCGCAGTTATATGTTGTGAGAAATCGTAGTTTGTAATTTTTTTATTTATTTTTATGTATTTTAGGTATAAAAATATTCTACATGCATATTTAATAAACAATAATTTATAGATCTAGATATATAAAAATAAATTAATCTTCATAGTCTTGATTTTGGGTTTTTAGGTATAATTTCTCAAGTAGTTACGATAAATTGTCGAGTGGAATTTTCGTAGTAGTTTACATATTAGTGGAAAAGATCCATATACTTCAAAATTATCCATTTGGAAACATAAAATTATACATGAATCTAATTATAGAATCAAATGAGATGAAGAATAAGTTGTAACGATAGTTAGGGTAGGGTGTTATTTAACTATCAGTAGAAAATTTGGCCCAATTTATGACGGCGAGTTCGTCGCTATTCCGACACATAGTTGTCGCAAGATCGACAGTTCAAGGCCAGAAAAAACATGGTTAGCCATTACGTTTCAATTCCGATGCTTTTCCAAAGTGTCGCAATACCGACACATTTTCTAACATTTCCAAACAACCGTCGCTCTTCCGACGCTTTCCAAACTGTCGCTCTTCCGACGTGCGAAAACGGTCACAATTCCGACGATATGTGGTTCGACGTTTTTACCGTCGCTCTTCTGACATTCGTAAACTATCCCTCTTCCGACGTGTGTAAACTGTCGTAATTCAGATGATATGTGGTCCAACGTTTTTACCGTCACTCTTCTGATGTTCGTAAACTGTCGCTCTTCTGACGTGTGTAAACTGTCATAATTCTGAAAATATGTGGTCCGATGTTTTGAATGTCACTATTCCGATGGTTATTAAGGTGTTGTAATATTGACTCTATGCAAAAGTGTCACAAGACCGACGCTATGTCGGAGTGTCGCAATATCGATGCATTGAAAAAGTGTCACAAGACCAATGCCAGGAAGAAGTGTCGCAATACCGACGTACAATTGAATGTCGCAAGACCGACGCGTATAAGGCATCGCAAGACCGATGCTTATAAAGCGTCGGTGTACCGATGGCGGGTTAAATTTTTTTTTTTTTTTAAAGAAAAATTACCAAGCTGGTGATGTCTATGAATTTTGTCATCAAAATCAATTTTGATTGCTTCAGTTTCTTTCCGAGAAAATTTAAGTGACAATTCAGTTTCTTTGAAAATAATATATATTCAAATATCGGACGAAAATATTCACCATTTTTTGAAGTTTGAAACATTGAGACTTATTCTTCCAATTTTTAATTTCGGGGAGATGATTATTTCCTTCTTACTAGTAAACAAGAGAAGGAATAAGGTTAAAATCATTCACTTGGTGATATTGATAGCGAGTAAATTTAATAAATATCAAAACAACTCTGGCAATTTCATCTTATAACTTCGGAAGCTTTAATATCGCACTATTTCTTCTTAGGTTATAACCCCATGTCCACTTACATTCAAACCCCTCACTTCATACCCAAGCTTGTTTCACAATCGAGATCCTAGGCCTTATAGAAACAATTTGTTTAAACACCAATCGGGTTTATATTTCCAACCCCGACTATATATTTTAACCCCAAGACCTATCATAGCATTACTTCATGCGGCATTCACCTTCGGATTGATTTATTTAGTATCAATGTATATTACCCAACAAACATCATAGGGCCTTGTCTTAGTTAGTCACCAACACATATGGATATCTGCTCATATAATACTATGACCTTGACTAGAAATCAAATACCGACAATGAACTGTATTGGACTGACAACATACAACTCTGAGCTTTGGTTATATTCAAATATTGACATAATTTTGACTCGGGCCCACAATTCATTTGACATACCTTTACATTAAATATCGCCCCATCCAATGGATGCAAGTCTATCGTGCTACCCTTCAGTGATCCAACGGTAGTCGCGCAATCACACTGTCTGAAGGTTATCTCTCCAACCTCACGCGATGAACTAGGCTCGGTACTTAAATCACCCTTATCGTCTGACGGCAGGGACATCGTCGCGCCAACATTGATGATCCAATGGATTAAAACACATATCACATGATTTAAATGAATGAGTGTTAATTCAAAAAATTCGTACGATATAAATGGTTTTCCAAAACCATTCTTCTCCACGTGTCAGCCAACTACGTATACCACGTTCAAAATTCAAATACATCTTACCACTTGTGAACTTGCACGATACAGCTGGTATTCTAACCCCAGTTTCACTATTCCTGCAAGGTTCCACTTCTCCTCTATTCAAGGTTATGTCTCCACCTTTTTATTACAGTTCATTCAATTCAAGCCTTTGCAAGTTTAAAACGCTCCATCGGATAGCTTCAAGGTTTAATTATAAAACCACACTATCGCTTCCACCATTATTCTTCTTCGGTCTTTCTCGGCGCATTCTTCACAACTGTGGTTGATAATTCAACTGCAATTACATTGAAAGCCCGGATTCCGATTCAACTACGCCCTTAACTTTCATAAGGGATCTTCACCTGTCAGAAAAGAGCATCACTAAAACCAAATCATATACAACATTTAAAATTTAGCCTTCTACACAGAGGTTAAATAAATAATAGAGGTAATTTGGGGAATCGATCACTCTGTGATCAATTCACAGAAACTTACAATCGTTGCTTCAAATTTTAACACAAAGCTTCAATATGCACTTCTCATATTGTTGAGGAAACCCAAGAATAATCTTCAAAGGCATTTATATTTCTTGAAAAAATGTACTACTCTAAAAAAAACAACTTTACTTGAAAGTTTTGAAGTTATGAAAGATTATTTATTTTTGATTTTTATTCAAAGACTCAAATTGAATTTAAAAAATATTCTTATTTTGTTTATTCCAAATCATCCGAAGCAGGAGATATTAAAGATATAAAAAATCCATTGGACGTAACAGGCCCAATAGTAAATAAAAAACCAATTATTCCACATAATATAATGGCCACTCAAAATTCAAATGATCTAGTTGTTGCATGATATGCACCCCTAATATTTAATTCAAATCCACATGAAATTCCCCAAGGATACCTTAAAAACTTTCCAAGATACAATGGATAAGATTAAAAAAGAAACAATAGAAGGGCTTTCATATGGTTACACGAAACCCTTATATTTATGGAGAAATCCAAGTGTAGTTCAATAGCCAGCTCATAACAATTTTATCTATCCATCACATACACAAGATAGCTAAAATGAAACTTTCAACAACTCTTTGTTTTGCATAGATAATTGAAGGTTTTGGGGAAACCTTGTTATTGGTGCCCTGTCTTGTGCATATACTACTCGAATTGATGCACAAGATTTTTTAAGCTCCAATTTTAATGGTTGAAGATGTACATTTGGGTCTCATACCACTTTTAAATTCTACCATAGTGCATACATGAGGAAATGTTAAGCTATTAGTACATCTCATTTGTCGGGGTTAATTAGTATATAAGACTTTTATAAATGAATATCAATTGGTTCCTTACTTGAATAAATCTGAACAAAACAAGAACTCTTTCCAGTGTATTCTCCAAATCCTCCTCTGAAGTACCTTTGTTACCAGATCGAATTTTCTCATCAATAAATTTAGCAATAAGTTTTGCTGGTTGGTTCTACAGACAAAGGCCATAACTTAGATAAATGCAAAAACAATATATCTAATATTATGAATGCAATTTTCTGCCTAAAAACATTCTTTCATTACTTACCTTTAGTTTTTTTGTCATTAATCCTTTCAAACTTTCTGTCTCACTTAATTTGATAATCAAGAGCAAAAATTCAATGAACAATCTGTATAAACAGAAATAAAATGAGCATAAACATATAGTAACTAACCTGTATAATTAAATTTGTATAAACAGAAATAAAATGAGCATAAACGTATAGTAAATAACCTGCCTTAGATTTATCAGATGCTCAAAGGCATCCTTGATAGTATTAGAGAAGGCCTCATTCTTCAAAACAATTTCTTCCCATATTGTATCAAGTCATGCTTTCAAGTCTAGAAGTGATTACACCATGTCCTTGTCTTTCATTTCATCCAATACAATGCCTTGCCTAGTAGCTTTAATGTATGCACTAAGAGCCAGCTGAAGCAGCTCAAGTGCACTCACCCTTTTAAAAAGAGAGTACATGCGATGAAGGTCTGTAATGCGATTGGAATCCATGAGCAAAGTAAATCCCTGGCGAAATCATGATTTGGCTACCCTATGGTTTTCATTACTTTTCACCTATTCATGTTTGATAATCTATGAAAACCTTTGCAGAACCTCCTATGTCTATTTACAAGCCTACTAGTGAAACAATGACCAGTTAAACAACCATTTTCTCTACAATTCAATCATGGAGAGCCACCATATCCTCTGATAAGCCAAATTTTCCAGAATTGAAGACTTTCAAAGAACCTGCAACTCAAACGACCGCAGTTATACATGTAAAGGTATTTTTCGTGAATCTCATCCACAAAAGCTTCAATTTTAAAGGAAAAAACATCATTTTACCAGCAATTTCCTTTAATTTACTGAATTATTCTCATAGTGAATCCAAAAAACATCCAAAGTACAGGGGAAACCCTGTCAAATTTTCCCCAGAATCCCTCCTTTCGTTTTTAGCAAGTTTTATCCATTCCCTGATCATTTTTCACTGTTGAAATTGATCAAGATCGCCCTTTGAGCATTAAAAAAATCCTTTTTCCATCCAGAACCCTGCTCAGAATCCTATTTCCCCAGAAAAATTATTCAAAATCCCCTTGTTTCCAAAAGAATAACTTAGCAAACGGTCTAAGCTTGCTCTATTCAGTTAAAAATGACGAAGAAACAAGTAACCCCCAAATTAGGAGGCCCAAAACCTCAGAAGAAAGCCTCTGCTAAAATCCCTCAGCCTGAGTCTTCTAAACTTGATAAACTCACCCTTGCACTCACTGTTGATTCCACTAAAGTTGTTAGGCCTGTCCAACCTCCAGTTAATTCACAAGAAAATAGTCCTCTTATTGATCTTGATTATAGAATATTAGACCCTTCAGTTGAATTCAATTTACTTGATGTCTATAACTCTTGTTTTGGAAAATCTGTAGAGAGGAGTGATAAAGATATACCAATTTGGGATTCCAATCTGCCAAAATACATTGTCCCTCTTACTCATTTAGCCCCTGATTTTTTCAGATTGTGTCAGTCATATTATTTTCCAAACCAGAGGTGCATTGTCAATAAAGATAGGAAGGTCATATTTTATATCAATGCATAATCCATAAACTCTATGCTGCAACTAAAACACCACCCCAATGATGCTTCATTATCAATAGAGGATTTAAGTCAGCTTTACCTAGACCTATATTTTTCTTCCAAGTTCAAAATCTTCCAGACTTTTTTCCCCACATAGGTTGATATCCCTAATCTCAATCCTCCATTTGATACATTTGACTTTCCAAGTGAAACAAGGTAGATTGTCTCCATGCTGTCATTTATACTGGAATATAACAGTGATGAGTTCACTGATGTTGTTATCTTAGGTTTTCTGTCTACTTTGAGTCCTGGCCAGCCTCCATCCATTGTATACAACTTTGTCAAGTTTATAGCAGAAAACATGCACTATCAATTGTCCAGATTACCAGAAGAAGGAGTCTTTAGATATACTTCATATCTACTTCATCTCTTTTTGTATTATCAAACAGACAAGTTTCCTATCGAGTTTCAGAAGCTAGATCCAGAAGGGAATGTACTTTCAGTTGTGTTTTGGTCATCAATTTTGAGGAAATAGAATAGAGATTACAACTATGTAGACTTCAATGACTTGTTTATAGTACCTGCCATGAATTTATTGAATAAGGAACAGACCCCTAGAATTAATGAAGAAACAAAGAGAATCCTACAGCTATGTGAAAGTTTTAAAATAGGGGATTGGTACTTGTACAAGAAATACACGGAGATCAGAATATATGGTGCACTCTTGGCTCCATATAAATTTCTTAGATTTGTGACTACAAGGATTTTTGCTCTAGAATATTTGAGGCAAATTTTGAATTCAGATGAAGTCAATTTTTTGGCCTCCAGGAAAAAGACTCAGTTTAAACTGAAAAATCAAGTTGGGCCATTCATTGTGAACAATAGAGAATCAACAAATGAGGCTTGAGAAAACACTGATAAACCTTCGAAATCAAATGAAACTGGATAAATCCTCATTGTATGCCAATAGCTTAAGAATCAAAACATTGGAAGATATAGTAATTGAAGTAGGAGCTGATCCAGCAAATATTGAAGGGGCAAAAGCCATAATCAAACAGAAAAATGAAGACATAGCAGCTCTTAGGAAAAAACTGAAATTGCCTCAAAGTGAGAATCCACTGAAATAGCTTGAACTGAAATAGCTTGTTCTAAAGATGACAAATCAAATAAAGGAAATCGAAAGCCAAATAGAAGCTTTCATGCAAGAAAATGAGAATCTGAAGAAAGCCCAGCAGATTTTCATTCCTACAGTTATCCCAACTGTAAGTACAGCTATTCCATCAACATTGGCAGAACATTTGGCAGTGCAAGGAGTATTGGCAACAACAGTGTCAATTACTTCTAAGGATATCTCTTCCACTTCCTCATCAACATCATAGATAAACATAGTACGAGAAACAACTGCAATAATCAGGGCCATGGAAGATATGTCTATAAAAGATCAATAAATACTCAGTTTAAAAGGCATCATCAAAGATCTAGAAACATCTAAAAGAGATGCCTTAATCACTTCCAAAGGACATGAACATAGGGCTGACAGATTACAGGAACATGTGAAAATTCTTCAACAGCAGGTAAATCTTACTGAACAGGTTGCCTACATAAAAAATCATTTTTGGACAAGAATAACTTAAGGTATTCACTCACAATGGCCTTCTATTCAAAGAATATATGAACAAAAATATCTGCTACAAGCTGCCTTAGCAGAAATTGATAAAACAAAGAAGGAACTTGGCAACAAACCACCACAAGCAGTTCAGATCATATCATTTTTGAATAGTAAAAACAGGGAAGAACTAGAAGAAATGAAGATTCCTGACAAGAAAGAGGCTATCCTTGAAATCAGAAAGGTCTTAACAAAGAGAAATATTATGAAAAATCTGGAAGATAAATGTGATAATATGAACATATCAATCAGTAAATTCAAAACCAAGTATGACATGCTGATAGAAGCAGGACTTCCAGATATTCCTGCATTGAATGAAAAATTAATGCCACAGAAGGACTATGGCCAGAAGATTAGAGCCCATGCTAAGGAGCAGGCTAAAAAGCCTTCGCCACAAGGATCTCCAAGTGGCAAAGTGTTACTTCAATATTTTGATAATTTGTTCTTTTTGGAGAATGAAATTAAACATATGTTCATAGTAAAGCCAAACTTTGCTAAATACACAGAGGTTGATGAAAGCTATAGAAAACTGAAGAATATAAAGATCCCTAGAACCCAACATTGGCAATAATTCACAGATATGATGTGAATTTGACAGGTAAAAGAGTAGGAAAATCACATGAAGAAATCATATTTTACTGTTACCTTAGGGTAAAAATTCAAGGTCAAAGTGTATCAGATTGTCAAAGAGTATCAGTAAAAAATAATGTTACTGCTGGTTATTTTTCAATTACAGCAGTAAAACAAGTGAAAATCAGATGATAAAGAGTATCAGGGTTGAAAGTGAAAAGAAAGAGTGATCTACAACCTATCTTCCACGAGATAATGCACCCAATGCCAGCAATGCTCACAACACATCATGAAATATTTTTAATTAGAATAATCTGTTCTATATTTTCTTGTAAAAGAAAACAACTTGCAAACTGTTTTGCTGTTGTCCCTCTTCTTATGTTACATTTCCTATTTTTCCTTGAAACATTATCTCAAACTTTGAGATATTTTGTAAACAATTTATTTGTATAAATAATTCATCATTCGAAGTATTCAGGGTGGAATAAAATTTCTAAAGACCACTATAGTCATTTTGCTGGATATATTGAAGTTGGTGTGAGTCAATTAGCAAAGCAGTAGACTGGAATTGAGATTAAAGACATCATAACTAAGGATTATTGTGTTGACAAGATAAGTCTAGTCCTTTTCCTGTTTTCATTTTTTTTCTTTCAAAAGTTTCCATACATTCATTTTAATGTGTTTCTATCTTTAATGATCAACTAGGAGAATTTAGACAGGATTAGTGATAAAAATCACCTTGTTTTTAACTAGTTGGCATTATTATGTTTTCTACTTGATAACCTGACAATAGAATTATTAATTGCTCTATGTCCTTGTTTGATCCCCTCCTTCAATCTTCTTTTCTGTAACTTAAGGATTCTTAAGTGCCCTTTTGTTCAGATTTCACCCATTCCATCAACAAAGCCTATTCAAAGCCTTTGAAGGTCATCGACCTTGCGTTTAGTACATTTGCATCTTTAAGTCTTATTTCCTAGCTCTTCTTGCCTAGAAAGTTGACTCCATAGCCCAATGTTCTGGTAGATCCCTCTGGTTTACCTTGAAACACTTTTTATTCCCACCACACTTTCAAAACAAATCTCATTGTTCACTCATAGCTAGCCTAAAACCCAATTATAAAACAAAGTTAAATATTTAGGAGAGATCCCTCTCCAGAACTCAGGAAGGCTAGATCCTAAATTCTCAAAGCGGTTCTTGGTTACCCTTGGTTTTCTTAACTACAAAAATCCTCATACCACAACCTGAGAATTACTAGGGTGATAACACACAATACACATGAAAATAGAAACACTGAGGTGCACCCACTTTGATCAAAACTGTGTAAGTAATTATAGCTAAGTAAGTAATTCTTACCTGTATAAGTAATTCTTAATGTATGAATGCTAGCTATTGTAACAAATAGGCTTGAAGATCAAAATTTAATGATTCAAAATTATACAAACAATACAATCAGGAAAGGGTTATCAATTTTTTATGAGGAAAGGGTTATCAGTTTTTTATGTAGGGTTTATCAGTTTGACAGAAAGGGTTGATGAGTTCAGGATTCAAAAATTACAAAATAACCAAATGGGATGAAATGCATGCTTAATTTACAACATAATAGCACAACAGAACTATACCAGCAATTAACTTATATTCCAAAAGAACATTGATAAATCATAAGACTGAAGTAATACATTGTACAACCTGAACACTCCATTCCCCTTTAGATTTCTATATGTATTACATAACATTCAATCTTGGTTAAAAATATTTAAAAAAAAAATGCCGCCAAATGTGCTAGTTTTAAGTAAATAGGTGACTTAGCTAATTCGAAAGTTCTGTCCAAGCATCAATAAATAGGAGATAATATGAGATCTTAATAGATGTTCACTGCATAAAATATGTCAAAATCCTATAGCTATATCCCTGGCTTGAGACTGCAATGAAGAGGTCCAAAGTATGGCGGCTTCAATAGAACCAAGCCTCAATATAGGGTTGTAGTAGGTCCAAGGGTTTAACTGATTCAAGTCTTAATAAAAAGATACAACATAGAACTGAGCTCTTATGGTATATCTTTGTCCTCCAATAATGAAAAACATTAAATTTTCTTGAGCATGGTAATAGAACTAAATTTGTTTACAACAATCCACAAGATAACCAGTCATTTCTACAAATTCTGCAAGAATAAAATGAAAGTCATGTGTAGCAAAGTATTATGAAAAGACTTCAATAAACAAGAACTTAGCCTGAATATCCTAAAACTGAAGTTGGAAACATCGTCTCTCCAAGGTTGTTAATGTTGCAATCCACTGTTCAACATTGATACAAATGTTGAAAAAAAGTTAAAAGATGATCCAAATAACAACATTCAAAGGAAAGACTAGGATGTCACCATTTCTACCTGATATCCTTGAATATGAGGAGAGCTAACTTACATTCTTTTTTGTTTGCAAGGTGGACTTCAAGACCATGTTCATCCCAGAATGAGCTTAAAATGTACTTTTGTTTTTGGATTCATGAAACAGAAGTATAGTGTTGTCAAAAAATAGTGAAATGGAGATCCCATAGAGGGCCTCCACCTTTACCACCCATGGATTTTGAAATGAGAAACTCTCATCCATAAATATGAAGTCCAAATAATGTGAGGCAGTCGACACCCTTGCTTGACTACTATGTTAATGTATATAATAGACCCCAGAGATGATCATTTGAATCTCATATAGGGTCATAATTATAGAGATCGCCAAGCATAGGAGAGGTATACCTTCAACCTCTCAAATAGTAGGTTTCTTCCAACTATCTGAAAGGCTTAACAGGTTTCCATGGATCAACAATATACTTACTTTTGCTTCCTCAATAGCATTTGGGAGGATTGAAAAATAGTCAAAAGTGCGGTGATTCCATTTGCAATGACTAAACCTTAAACCTGCAATTTCTTCCTCTCTGCCCATATGGAGATGAATTTGTCTGCTCTTCTGGCAAAGAGTTTGAACATGGTGTATCCTAGCATGATAGTCTCACAATTAATTGATTTAGAGGTCATGATGTATGCAGGAGGCTGAGGACTTGAGTGAACTACCATACTAAGGTGGAGAGCATGAGTATTGAAACTGGGTATTGCTTCTCCAGTGAACACTTGATTACTTACTGTAATGGGTTTTACATATTAAAATTGTATTCATACTAAGAGAAGCCAAAATAATAGAGATTAAATTTTCTAGATCCAAACACCCAATTTCCATAAAATCAAGAGAAAATTGGGTTAAAACAATTTAGAAAATTGATATTTCAAAAACTAATGTCAGGAACAAGAACTGTAAGCTACTTAAACCCTAACAAGCACTTTTGAATTGGATGTTCATGGCATGTTGTCCACCCCATCTTAGTTAGATTGGAATTACACCTTGCAATTTGATAAGAGTTTGTATTGCCTGATGAACAAAATGCAACTTTAATTGCAACAAAAAAAAAGGCAATCCTCTTGCAGAGTCCATAAAGGTGGTAGTTCTATATGGCCAGGCTTCACTTGAAAAAACATGTCTGCCATTACATTTTTAGTCTGCTCTGCCAGACAGAGCTGAGGCAAGGATGAAATGCATGCTCAAGAGTTCAACTTTCAGGGAAAAAACTTGAGAAATTTAAAGAAATTGCGCCTAAAATTCTCAGTAACACCTACCTTCATTGGAAATGGCACTTTTGGTACATATAAACAGTAGTAAAAATGAATAGATGAGAAATAAAGGAAGAAAAACTAGACTCAATGCCTGGCTTGGACCTGCAAGATGAGAAATAAAGGCACGTTGACAGGCCATCTCACATAGACCTGTCAGGACAATGCAATTTTATGGCAAACAACAGCGCATTGATCATGGGTTCAAATCAAATTAACTAACTCAGAATAGCTGCCCTCTATCCAGATGTGTCGAGGAAGGAGAGGGGATTACACAAGGGATTATACAACAATAGTTAGAGGGATTGTTTGGAGGGTCGTTAGGCATAGTGTAGGAGTGTTCCTTAGCAAGTAGCTCCTGGAATTGAATGTGCAGTAGCATAGGGGGTGTCTCCATAAGTAAGGGAAACGTTCATATTGCTGGTTGGTCCATAAGTGCGGTAGGGATAGTTGAGGAGCAACCTCACCCTAGGGTAGTGTTTTCTTCCTTTAAGTGGACAAAAAATAGAAGCAGACTGTGGGAGAAGTTGATACAATGATGAAGCAATGGAATAAGGGCTAGAAGAGTGCCCTAACTAGTCTTCTAGAAGCGCATAATTCAAGGGCAAGAGGGAAACAACAGAGAGTTGCAGATTGCCTCTTGGATGATGGCTTGAAGGGTGTCCTAGGAGATGACTCCAGGGAAATGGGAAAATCCCCATCTATTGCAAAAGGGATTTCTCGTCCTGAAGAAAAAAATTATAATAGAAAAATCATGAAAAGAAAAGGCTCAAATCTCTCTTCCAGACTGGTGACATGGCACAAGGCCACATGGACCACTGTGATTGGTTGACATAACACATTAAAAGCATGATGTTAGCATCTAAAATATCTAGGACATGTGGCACTCCATGATAAAGACACATGGTGTGTGGATTTGAGTTTTTCAGGTGGTCAAGTGGGCCGAAAATAGGTGAAATGTGGCACCACTCAGAGATTGACATGTTCCAATTGGTACAAGTGGTAGACAATTGGCATGCTCAAACAACGAGGTGATGCAGGAATGACATGAGGGAGAAAATATTAGAAAAGCCCCAAATCTGGAGAACTAAAGCTCATCACCAACCTGAGATTAACAACTTTACATGATGTAACCTATGAAATCGTAAATGGAGAAATCATAGTAACAATAAAGTAACCTATGTAACAATAAATTTGGATTCATCCTGGGAGTGGTAATGGGAGAAATCATAGTGAACAACAGGAAACATGCAGAGTTGCTTACAATCAAATATATGAAAAAACACATACAAAAAACCTAGATAATAATCATGAACAAGCTTAATATTGAATTATGAACTGTAAAGGAACTTACAAAATGTGACATTACGAACCTGGTCAAGCGCACAAGCAAAAATATCCTGGACATGACCTTGGTTGACAAGTTGTATTGCTCATGATGCAAGAGGATTTGTACCTGCACTGCCAAGTCAATTAAAAACCATCATTATCTATACAATAAATACAAGTAATTGATGTAGTATTTTTTACTCTAAGATGCATTCTTATGATAATGTTATAACATATGTTGAAAATGTCAAAACATACCTGAATAAGCTCCTCTTGGTTTCAAGAACAATTTATTGGAGTCGCATGAACTTGGAACAAGCCTCCCACGATCTGAAAGAGTAGCAACTAAGTCAACAGTGACTTTTTTGTTGCTACACTGGATCGAGGGAGGTTTGCTCCAAGATTAAATCGCTCCAATAAATTATTTTCTACTAAACAGGGCCAACCACGTGAAGGTGGAAGCTCTTATGGCCCCTCCCCCCCCCCTCACATCACTCTCAATTCCCCAATACCCAATCTATATTTCATTTTTTACTTTCATGAGCATAAAAAAATATATTCAATAACTAATAAAAAAACAATGCAACAAAAAGTACACAAGGAAACATTGAAATTAGTGCTTGACATAAAAATAGTATGATAAATGAGTTTTTTATATAACGCAAAAAACGTTCCAAGTATGGTAACATTTGTATTATAATAATACAATATTTTACATTATCAAATTTTCCTTTTCTTCTTCCTATTTCTAAAGCTCCTAATTACATCATGAATATCATCGTGGTCTGCTTCTATTTCGTGCCTTTCGACCTGCACTGGTAACCTAGTTACGTAGTCACGATGTCTGGTCTCATCCAATGACGGGGCATCGCCTACAAAAAACAAATAATATTAAATTTTAATTGTCAGTTTTTAAATATCATTGAACTAGTTCGGTAATATTAAAAAAAAAATTGCAATGAGATTATTTACCTAGTGCACTAGTTGTCGCCATTGGGACTGTTGCCCTGTCTTCCTCTCTGGTGGCAAGATCCTCAAGGGAAACATTCTCTGTCATTTAAACAAAAAACGTTATAAGGACAACCATCAAGGTATAATTAGAAAAAATTATAAGTGGAAATTAATTACCTTCACGGCCCTCACTAATAGTAGCATTGTCGGCCTGGTCCCCACTACAATGATCAGGTTGCACGTGAGGAACATCTACATCTGGCTCTACAACTGGGTTATTTTCCTTGTTGGCAGTGCTACTTCCCTGATTTAAACAAATTTTTTAGACATTAAATTTATGGATGAAAACAAATATATTGAAAGGCTAACATTTTACCTTATCAGGCATTCTAGATCTTGGGACCTGCCCCAAGCTTCTGCGACGTTCAACTACGGCCTGATATCCGAAATGGAAAGCGATATTTTTATCTTCCTCTGTATTTTTTGTTCGGTATTCATCACCCTGCATTACATATGATTGTGTATTTTTAATGTTATTTGATAGGATTACAAAAACATTGGAGGGCGATACAATTAATTATAATATGTTTAGCTACTTACAATTCTTGCGGCTAATTTCAAGTAGCCGCCCTGGCCTAGCTTGTGATGGCTCTTTTTTTCAATCCTAGCTTTGGTTGCCTTCGAGGTGTCAGACAACCTATCATCAAAAGATTGAAGTCAGATATGACGTAGCACACTTTTATTTTAGACATAGAGAAAAATAAAGCTATTGAATTAAAGTTGTAATTTTCCTTGCGGGTCCAGTTGGCATTTTTCCTTCTTTCTTTGCCCTTTTCTCTTTTATGTAATGGATGAGTGCTCTCCACTCACTCTCTGGAACTGTGAGAGGACGCTCGTATCTACGGTTAAATTGCAATTGTGTCCTATAGGTGTCCGTAGTATATTTCAAATATTCTCTAGCTACCCGAGCCACCATTGTTCTATCAAATGTGCCCACCCCGAAAAGGGCTTCTAGATAATATAGAAGTTATTTATTTAAGTTGAAATTCTTGGAATTCCACCTTGTGCATATGGTTGGGCCAAAAATTACCAATGCATGGTTGTACAAAAACCTATAGAACTCATTGTTTCCTACACAGAAAAAAAAAAATATTATCATTAATTTAAAAATAAAAATCATGATAAAATATGTTTTAGATAGAGTACATGAAATAGTTAAAATATTAAAACTTACTTGTGAGTTGTACGTGCTTTGTAGGGACACCTTCATCGTTCACCAACAACGTGCCATTAATGGTCCCCGTGGAGCTGACACGTGTAGCTCCAGGAAATGCAATAATGAAGTTGGCCATATCAGCCTCATCACTACCAACACGTTCAGTGGTTGGCTGGGTGTTTGCTTGGTCAGGGTGTGTTTCTTGGCTGGCACCTAAAGGAGTATAAGGTGTATGAGAGGGTTTCTGGGAAATATCTTTCCCTTGTGTCGCACTACCACCAACACTGGGTTCAGCAAGTGTCAAATAATGCTACATACAAAAGAAATTTTTGTTAGTTTAGTCAATGTAAAAATTAAAAATCAAACTATCACAATTCATCTCATGCAGAACAAAAAAAAATATCCTTTTGATTTTTTATTACTACCTGATAACGCTGGGTCATAATTTTTTTTATCCTCTCGTATGTTTCAGGTGTTTGGGGTGCGTCTATCAAAGTATCAAATTTCGACCTTTCTTTTCGCGCCTTTTTTCGCAGCAAGAGCAATGGAGATAGGGATGAAGAAAGTTATTCCTCATAGAGGGAATCATTAGGCATACCATGGCTAGGTGTCTGCATATTTGAACAAAATTAATATTATTTCAATTATGTAAATAACTAAAATACCTGAAGATAGAGAAATGCCGGCACTTTATATGTTCTTCCGCTGGCCCCTTTCCACGATCATCACGTCTCGGGGTTGTTCCTATACTGCCCTGATCATTCTGCCACATTGCAATAAAATTATAAATGTAAAAACTTGAAAAAAATATCTAATTTGAAAACAAAAAATGAAAACTGAAATAATTTCTAATAAGACATCGAAAGACAAAGTTAGAGTTTCAAATATGCCTTGCATTGAATTTAGTCTTGGAAACATGTCATTGCACATTAAGGCACCCAAACAAGAGACGAGTTGACAATGAGACTAAACTGGGTTATTTGTAGCGAAATTTTAAAATCTCAAAAGGTATATTAACTATCGAAACAATCAGCTTCATAATTTCAGTATTATTGAGTTTGTTGTGTATAAATCACAAAAACATTGAAACAAAAAACTAGAAAAGAAACAACATAATGACATTCTTCTATAGCAGTGATCTAACCTCTAAAGTAGACTTTCTACTAGTTTCATCAGTACCATACAAACAGTGGAAATGAACACAAGATACAACCACATATGTGTAGTTATCCGCAAAACCATCTACCCGCCAACCTCCTCTAGTAACCTACACTAGAAACAAATGTATGAGGTATTTTTATAAGGGGTTCCTCAAAAAAAATTTCTAGAGGTTATTTTCCTTGTAGTCATTCTAGCCTATCAAATCCAACCAATTTAAATTAATTGAAAATTTGAAATTCATAAAATATACTCTCCATTTTCACAACACAAGAATTTTGACAAAATCCTTTTCAAATTTAACATGTTGACCATGTCATGGGTAGACTTTCCCTTTTTTTCATCTCAATAGGATGTGTCAGACCCTGAAGGTCATGGTCTAGGTGTCTGATCTTGCATGATTTCACGAAGTAGCTATTTGCATGAATGCGATGTGTTATGCATGAACCAGAGGTGCATTGGATATATAGTGGGTGGGCTAGATTTCCTTGGGCTTGAAAAAGTGCCAAGGGGATTCACACCAAAATGTATCAAGCATATTATGCATGATTGGAAGGATAAATTTTGGTGCAAGAAAGTTTACGTGGAATTTTGGATAGTGACTTAACATGGCATTATGATTGTAAATGGTGTCAGAGGTAAGCGTGTGACCAAGGACCTAGCATAGCATAAGATGACACGACATAGTTTGGTGCAATGTGTGTTTAGAAGACACTTGGGTTAGCTTGATAATTTAAGTGGGTAAAACAAGTTGGCATGCATGTTACATTGATAATTTAAGTGGATGAAATTAATCAGCACATTGGTTGAGAAGGAAATTTATCTGGACCAGTGCATGATGGGAATGGGCAAGCTCATTTTATGTGGAACAATGTGATGGACCAAGGAGTAACATGATTTCACATAGGTACTTGTTGTGAGAGACAAAATGAAAGACAAGGGTGATGAGGACCAAAATGTAAGGCATAACACATGTACAAGATAACAAGTGTGAACTCGGGTGAAGTGAATTCAAGTAGAACAATAAACCTTAATGAAAGAAGTTTTAGTGGGGTTTGGCAAGCTGAGATCATAGTTCAATTTGGGTTTAGTGCTATTGGACATATAATTCTTCATTTTTTTGTCATTTTAATCATTTATAAATAATAAGAGAAATATGAATAGATAGGTCAACATGAAAGGTCAATTAACCTCTTGAAAGATGAAATCAAGAGTCATATTACCATATTAAATATGGATTCATGTTAATGGAATATGATCCAAGTTTAGAGTTACACCTTTATATGACATGATATAATATGTTTTGTGGTTCTAATAACTCCATTATTCTTAGTAAGACCTGCCTCTCTTCTTGTTTAACATTATTTTCCCATTAGACCTATCTTAATATGTTTTTTGTTCTCCTGTGTTGTAACTCCATGTAGAGATAAGTATTTGGTATCTATTAATTACCTTTGCTCGGGGCTTCTTTAGTGTGCAATGATGCCTAAGGTTCAAACAACATTTGAGCTTCAAGAAATAAATGAGATAGAGGTTTGAGCTTGATGTAGTAACGAATCCTCTTGGAACACCTAGTGGATGTCAACCGCTATATAAATTTTGATGCATTAGAGCCACAACATAAAACACATGCAGATTGGGAAGGAGGAAAAACCAAGACCTTATATGAAGAAAACTCTGTATATGACCCTATATTAATCAAGCATCGTTCTCATTTGCTTCATTTCGGATACAACTGGTCCCTTATATGACTATATGTGATTAAAACTCTATATTTAAATTTATATTTGGATGAATGATGTAGTTGTTTGGATCTTGGAAAACCCGTGCCTCTTAGAATATGTTGTTGTAGAAAAATTGAGAGTTAAATCAAATTATTTGTCTTAACTGCTTCACAGCAATATCAATCGATCAACGAACTTTTTAGTAACGTAGATGTCATGATCTATAATGAGATGGACGAGGAAGTTTATAAGTGAGAGTGTAAATGGCCATGAATAAATGTTAGTGATCCTCAATTTCGATATGGACAACTTTTTTGTGGTATTCAACAAAGTAGTGAATGATTGGGAGACTTCTATTAAATAAATTGTAAAATATACAAGTGTTATAAAGTGGCAAGGTTTCCCTGCCCAGGATACTCAAGAAAAGTACAAAGGTGATCGAAGCTAAAAAATAGTGTGTGTGGGGCTAAGTGCTACATCACCTGACTAGCTTGTTCAGGGCTTATCCTCCATAGGTTGAATATAACAAGGCTCGTTGGTTTCCCTTCATTCCATGTTTTCAGCTAGAGTCAAGAACTAAACTCTTGAAACCTTGAAACCCTCCTCTTTTCTTAATTTGAATAATTCTTGCTTCAAGAAAAGGGTCCAACTATCCTAGAAATTGGCATTAGAGACTTGTATTGTAACTTCGTTGGTTGTAATTGAATCAGCTTATTCAATAGAAAATGGATAGGAATGGACTGAATACTTTTTGTAAGTAGAGATGATAGCTACAGTCATTGTCTGTGGGTTTTTTTGTAGCATTTTCTTGTCAAAAGGATCCCGTTTTTTTGTTTGATAGCTTCCTTTTGGTCACTACGACCCAGGAAGTGGACATCCAAACCAATAATTGAAAAAATTCCAATGAGAATGAATGCAACAACAAGAATATCTATGCATTGAGTTTTTCTAGCATGCTGACTGAGGGATGTACAAAGAATAGCACACTTAGATGCAGATAGTCACATAAATCTCTTCCATGGAAATCTGCTTCTGCCAAGAAATCCAAACAAGAGAGAATTAAAGGAATGGTCCAACTTCTGAGAAATATAATCTTTGGTGAAGATTGCGTGGACACTGCTATTGTCCTTAGTAAGACTATTAGATATGTTAAATCTCTCCAGGTAAAAGTGAACAGATTGGAGGCTAATCAGCAGGAAAAGGTGAACTGGGTTTGACCCCAGTGTGGCTACGTGTCTCTTGCAGAACTCCCAAGATAAAATAAAAAAGTGGATGTTGCCTAAAAATCATGAAGATGGCTTCTCCAGCTTAAAATAAAAATAGAAACTCTCTCACATACTAGTCTACATTCAATGAGATTTGTAGCCAGATTTTGATCTGATCCTAGTTTTAAGCATGTTGGAGATTGAGGTTTAGCATTAGCTATAATTATATCCACATGGCTAACTTATCTAGCCCTTATGTTGAATGTATAACTCCTGTCAAGGGAGATGTATCATCCATGCCAGGTGGAAATTGTGCTAATTTTTGGGTTGGTGATTGTGCTGATAAATTATCACAAATTAGATTTCTTGATAATTTCCAATTACAAGCACCTGATTATTACAATAGTATGTTCATGTGTGACTATAATATGAATATATGTGAGTTTAATTTTCACCCTGCACTAGTACAGAGCTTTTCAGAGATTTTTCCTAACAATGGCAAGGCAAAGAAATAGACCAACCCTGAAAAAATGGCCATGGAGAAAAACACAATTTTTGAAGTACTGGCTACAGGAACATCAGGCCTCTAGGATGTTAATTTTCCGTGGTACAGGGAAACTCTTCCCTCATATTTTACAACTATGCCAAATATGGGATTGAGTCAATTGTGCATGATAGCCCTGGAAAGCTATGGGGGTGAGTTTATTGATTGTCCTGTGGTTGAAAATGAATATGAAATTCATGTGAGCTATGATGTATTATCAAATTCGAATGGATCTATCAAATTTGGATGATGACTACATGTGCTTAATATCGTTTGAAGGAAAATGGTAGGAAATGGTGATCAAATTTTCTTCTTGTAAAGACCAAATTGTGATGATGGAAATCAACTGCCAAATTTTATGGAAAGCATGCTGGAGACTGAGGTTTGGGTAATTCATTATGTCTTACATTGAATTTTATTAAAAAAAAAAAACTAAATCTACAGGCATGCCCTATTCAAGGAAAACGAGCAGCCCAATTTATTGACCTGTTTCAAATCCTGGGCATTTTAAATGGTAAAATCACTTTTCAAAATCTGGAAAAATTCTTTTTGGCCATACCATTTTTCCTGTTGATGGAGGAAGGGCCTGCTTTCTGGATTTTCTTGCGTGACGGGCAGTTCTTTGCAACAAGGGCCTGCTTTCTGGAGTTTCTTGCTCGACGGGCAGTTATTTTCAGCAAGGGTCTGCTTTCTGGAGTTTCTTGCACGATAGGCGGTTCTTTGTACTAGGAGGCATATATCTAGTAGGGTTTGAGTCGATTAGAAAAGGCAAGGAGCTGTAGTACTTATCTACAAAGGCATATATCCAGTAGGGTTTGATTCGATTAGAAAAGGCAAGGAGTTGTAGTATTGATTACATGCATGGTAGCTATAGTGATTAATGTAAAATTTTGAAAGGCCCACCATGATTAATCCGAAACATTTGTAATTCATTTGAAATTCCTATTAACACCATAGTTTATGGCGGTAATGCTCCACCATATAAATCGGTATTAAAACCTTTCAAATGCCAACTTAGGTTTGATTTAAAAATGGCATATAATTTTAGTTTAGCTTGTACAATAGTAAGGCCATTATTTATTGGTTTGAAACAATAAACAACATGCAAAAAACCCACATAATTAGTAAATTATTTAAAGACAATAATTCCTACATATTAAAATATAAAGTTATAACATACCAGCTCATACTCAAACATAACATCTGTATCAATATACTTCTTTTATATATTCTTGATCTTCATCCAACTGATCGACATCTATACCAAAATTTGATTCAAAAACAGTGTTGAAATGATTGACCATGTCATCATCATCATAAATTATGTCATTTTCAATAGTATCGTCATCGACATCATCATCAATAATTGTTGCCTCATCTCCTATGCCTGGTTCATCTTCTAATATATATTATTTGTCTGTCAATGCATCTTCCTGCTCATCTTCCACTGCATCATCTTCTTATTGATCAATATCATCTTCTTCCTCTACAATATACTCTACTGGCCTTCCTCTTGGATCATATCTAATAGCAAATCACCATTCGTTCTCACCTGGAACCTTTGAGTAAAAGACTTGTTCGCATTGGCTTGGAAAAACATAGCGATCTTTTCCTGCTTCAAACTGTGTTGTTTTAACCATTGGAAATCCATTGTCATGTTGAATAAGTGTTCTACCATCATCAAATACATTCATTTGTAGCCTATACCATTTGACATTGAACAAAACTATTTTGGAGGAGTTAAAGTCACACTCAACTATATCATCTAAAAACCCATAATATCTGTTTTCAGATTCTCGAGGATGTCTATCACTCCTAGAGGAAACATTAGTAACCTGGAATACTGCAGTTATCCCACTATCAGAAGTTTTCCTCTTATCATCCAACTTTTTAATGCAAAATTTACGACCATTGCACCACATAGCCTTGTGGTGTTTCAACTGCAATATGCCAAACATGAAAAATATGCATTCTCAATTAATAATTAATCATATAATTTACACAGCATGAAAATTATCTGAAAAATAATACTTGTTGTCACATTATAAATATAGTATAAAATAAGTAATGAATAAAATAGGTGAATTAATTGCTTACCTTTCTATCTTTAAAACCATATGCTAAATCGATTTCCCAGTCCGTAACGTTTCCATCTCCACTACGATACGCTTCTCTAATCAATTCAGACAATAGTTTCCATGATAACCTACCGTCGTTATGTGCTTTACATGTTTCAATCCATTCACTCATCCACTCAAGATTTTTTGCAATGTATAAAAGCAGTGCCTCATAATCTTGAGCACCTGAATAAAAAAAACAATAATTCACCAATATTAATAAATATTACTTATAACCATGGTAAATTATATTAATTAATAAACTATGAAAGAATAAGACCTAAATGAATATAATGATCATATACACGATGTAAAAAAATGAAACATTATATGTATTATACATAATAAATCTTTTACCTCTCACTTTCTTCATTCTACCTTTTCCCAACAGGTGCTCCACTTCAAATTTTTTGATGGAGTTCACATCCCAAATGAAATCCACCGCCTTCATGGCTGGCGCAGCTAATTTAGGAAGATAATGACTAATATACACCATGGATTGATATACCACATATCCCTCCACCATAGAACCCTCAGGTCGTGCTCTTTGTTTAACCAAAGCCTTCAAGGATTTCATGTGCCTCTCGACCATCCACATTGACCTTGTGTGTACTGGTCCACACATTTCAATCTCCTCAACTTGGTGTATCAAGTAGTGTTCTTGTGCATTGAAAAATGTTGGAGGTAGATACTTTTGGATTTCACACATTAGCCAAGGAATTTCTCTCTTCCAATACTTTATTTCATCTTGATGGATTTATTTCAATGACAACCATCTGCAAATCATTATGCAAGGTTATTTCAATGAAACATAATATATATTTCATTAAAATTAAATTAATACATCATTTCATTAAGTACCAAAAGAAATTGTAGCAATTAGATTTTGCGTATAAATCAAAACTACTTACCTCATGTATTTACTAAGACCATATATAACTTGTTTTACATTGTTGTTGAAGTCATTTGGGAGAGATACAGGTAGAACATACTATAAAAATAAAAAATGAATCGTTATTGGTTTTCAAATTAAATAGAAAAAAGGAAAATTTAAAATATGTACTCAATAAATAACATACAGAAACGTATACCAAAAAAATTACCTTAACAAAGGTATGCCAATCATGTGTTTTCACCCCACTGAAGTCACCTTTCTTCGTTAAGATATTATTTATGTTTGAAGCAAAACCTGTTGGAAATTTAATTCTTCTAACGACCTCTTTTACATCATTTCTTTGTTGTTCTGTTAATAACCATGGAATATTATTATAATTTCGACCTCCGTTGTTATTTGATCTTTCGATCACACTTTTCATTGCATGATTTGATTTCTCAATGTCAGCATAAATTTTGTCAATTTTATCTCTATCATGTGCACCATCTATGGTTTGCCATAACGGTTCTGTCACATTCTTCCCGACATGCATTGTATCAAACAAATGAGATATTTTTAGGTCCTCATAGTAGGGCAACCTCGCAAATTGAGAAGGATAACATTTCATTCTAGGTGGACGTACAATATTAGTACCTTCACCGCGACGATGACCTTGATATCAAAGAATAAAATAAATCAGAACAATAATTATAAAATACGATAAAATAAATTCATTAGTTAAAAAAAATCCCAAACATTACATAAACAGATAATATATATATATATACACAAATTACATACCAGGTGCTTGACGATTATTAATTCTTTTATATTCCAACTTCCACAACTGAGGTGTCATTCTTCGTGGTTTTAATCCATTTTCTTCTTTATCATTGAAAAGATATTTTTTAGTAGTATGATAGTTATGGTTCCTAGAGAGGAAGTGCCTAAAATCATCAACCACCATCTTTCTTAAGTCTAGCGAATGACGATAATTCATCTTAGGGCCACAAAATGGACATGAAAATCTACCCTTTGTTTGAAGACCTGCAATAGATGGATCAATAACAATTATACTATGAGATAATTTTTAAAACATGCAATATGGTATATCTAATTTAGATAATTATGTATTATATTAAAGTGCAACGAAATATTATATACCACAAACATGTGTTAGTCCTGGGGCATCATGAATTGTCCATACAAGCATTCCACGACATTGAAATCTCTTCTTCTTGATTAGTTTAGTGATGTCATACATAGTGATGCCATGCCATAACTGCATTAGATCGTCGATAAGAGGCTCAATATATACATTCATATCTTTGACCTAGTACTAACCTAATTGTTCAAAATTACGGTACACAATAATTACTACCATGATATATCTATATATAAGTAAGTAAATAAATAAAATATATATTTATGCAAACAACGAGAGAAATGAAAATGTTAAATTCAAAAAAATAATGTATCAAATACCTGGAATAATCATTGTCAACATTATGTGCTCCCTCTTTATTGACATCCAAGGAGGAATGTTATTGTTGATAATGAAAATAGGCCACACTGAGTAAGTAGATCTAAGCTCTCCGGATGGATTAACACCATCAGATGCCAATGAAAGCCTGACATTACGAGGTTCATTTTTAAAATCTACATATTTTTCCTCGATTTCTCTAAATGCAGAACCATCTACAAGAATTCGAAGAACACCATCTCCACTTCTATTCTTTGAATGGTAATCCATAAATTGTGCTATGCTGTTTCACCTGAACATTCGCTGCAAACGTGGAATTATGGAAATATGACGAAGAACCTTCTGAGGCACCTTTTTGGTTAGTTGATCTATTCGATATATACTAGTACCACATTTCGGACATTCTATTTTCAATGCATGTTCTCCGTAATATATAATATAATCTTTAGGACATGAATCTATAGTGTTATATTCCATTCCAAAGTGTTTCATAATAGCACATAGATCTCTATATGTTCGAGGTAAAGTATTTGGCGATGGTAACAAATATTCACCCAACAATCTATAGCATAAACAAAAACTAGTTAATGTAAAGATTACTAATCATATATATATATATATATATATATATATATATGTATTGAATTATTATTTTGCACATTTATTAAACTAAAAAAAGGGAAAATAATCAACATTTACATATATGTGATCATATATACATATTTCATACCTTAGGAGTTGTGTCATACATCTATTCGACAAATTATTCATAACCTTTCAGTTCACCAGCAACAACGTAGCAGAGAGAAGAGTTGCATTTGAGTGTTCAAAAAGTCGTTCACTTGACCTTTTAATTAGAGGTACATCATAAATACCTGCACTCTCTCCACTGTCATCATCTGACTCACCATACAAGTCTTGGAGAAAATGATTTGTCCCATCATTAATGTGAACTGTATCATTACTGTCATCATGATCTACCTCCATAGGATCATTAAAATTACCTTCATCATTCGCTTCATGTTCTTCACCTTGTACAACATCATTTCCAATACTAATATTTGCTGCAATATTCTCTTGTACTGGTGTAACATCATCTAATCTACTACTATTTAGCTGTGGAAGCTGGTTGATCATCTGCAAAAAGTTGGGGGCCAACTTTTCCTTTATGAAAATTTACAAACATTAATCATTAAACATTAGTGTGCATATAAAAAATATTAAAATAATATAAAATTTTACGATATAATCAAAATGAAGATAGATAATTAATTACCGCGGGGCGATAGTCATTCGATCCACCATCAATGTGCCCATATTTCCTACAATGCATTGTTGCTGTTGCTATTAAAACTCTAACATTATTTCTCATACAACATTTTTTGCAAGGGCAATAAACTCTACCATCGCCCCTTTCACCCTTTTGAATTTTTTTTCCACCTCTAATGTTTTCTTCCATTGATGCAAATTATCCTATAAAGAAAATAATAATTATATTTAGCAATTATCTCTCTCAATGGTGTAGAAAACCCAGGACGTGTTGAAATCATTGGGAGCTCAATAAGCAAAAATAAAATAAAAGTGGGCTTTTTACAAATTGTTTATATTTTTAATAAAATTGTGGGCTTTTTACTCCCAATAAAAAAGTGTATATCAATTTTATATTTAATATAAAATTGTTTATATTTTTAATAAAATTTTGGGCTTTTTACAAATTGTTTATATTTTTAATAAAATTGTGGGCTTTTTACTCTGTCGAGCGCCTGGATCAACACCTACACTAATCACCACAGGACCGAGGTGAAGAACCACAAGCTAAACCACAACCAAATCCAATTCATGAGGTATGGGGCTGAGCGCATGCACTGAGTCCCAATTGATTGTATGAGTGTGCATAGCCTTGGGCTCGTAATCGAAACATGTAAAACCTCAACTCGTATATAAACACCAATATCATTTATACGCCCAGTGAATGTGGGATTATCCCACCGGACACCCTTGCGATAGCCCATTTTATAATAAATTGAATGAATATTCTAATTCCAGTTTAACATAAAGCTGACAATTTCAATACTCCCTTCGGAAGCCCTTTCTATTTTTACTGGTTATAACACCAACCAACTCAGGATTTCAATTCTTGATGCGGAGCTTACATATATGGTTCAAACCATAACATAACTCATTTACACCTATAACTGCCCTTCTATTAAAGCCCAAATAGATCCCATATACAAGGTTTCTCTTTTAATTTACACTCGCATGAACTTACCACTGTATATCAACAAACATTACATGGAACCTCCGCGACATTAATTTAAATGCTAGTGCCAACATAAATTAATATCTGGTCCACATTTCAATTATGGGACAATTCACGATCAAAAGTTTAAATCATAACTCAATGGTTGCCTTATGTTCTCGCACTCGCCACATTAATTAAGTTCAACCTTGAAATTTGTTTAATCCAAATATAATCACGATCGCGTCTTTTAAAACATCACATCCGACATAGCATATCTATTAACATATATAGATATATATATCTCTCTTGGATTAAAACCCAAATTATAAATCTGCTTATGTGGACTCAACATTCAACCATTCAAACGTTCTATGGAACCCACATTACATATGGCCCACCTCCATAAACAAGCCACTCGCATCCAACGACGAACAACTTATCACGTAGGGTTGAATGATCTAATGAATGTAAACTAATATCGCGTTAATTTATTGCACGAGGGTTAATTTCCCAACATCACACGATATAAATGTTTTTCGTAAACCACTTATGGGCACGTGTCCATCGTAGGCCCATATCGCATTTTTATTTTGAAATCTGCTTACAGCCTACTTACCCATGCGATACTGCCGGTTTTCGATTTCGAAACCACTTCCACTATTTTCTAATCAAGGTTCCGCTTCTTGGTTCCATCTCTTTTGTTCACAGTTCTACGCCTTTGTTTTTTAACAACTCAGGTTAACCTCCACCACAACATTCTTCACTTGTTCTTTTCACGTGGGATTTAATCACCATAACTACAAGAATGGATTCCGTCTAACCATCGCAAGAGTGACACTCTACCACCAACCGTCAGAAGAGCGACACATTTCCACCAACCGTCGGAAGAGCGACACTTTGCCACCAACCTTTGAAAGAGCGACATATCGCCTAATCGTCACAAGAGTGACACTTTGCCACCAACCATCGCAAGAGTGACACATTTCCACCAACTGTTGCAAGAGCGACACTTTGCCACCAACCGTCGGAAGAGTGACATATCGCCTAACCGTCACAAGAGCGACACTCTTCCACCAACCTTTGCAAGAGCGAAACTTTTCCACCAAACGTCGCAATAACGACACATTCTTCTAAACGTCGCAATAGCGACACCTTCCTCTAAACGTCACAATAGCGATACCTAGTCTCTGTAACGTCCAAATAACGACATACTTTAGAAATTCGTCGCAATTACAACGCTATTTTACAAAAATCGCAAGACCAACACTTGCTTCTAGGTGTCATTATTGCGACACTTTTCTCTAAACATCGGTATAGCGATGGTTTCGGGCGGGATTTGAAAAATTTGAAATTTTTTGGGGAAATTTCTGACATTTGGTCAAAAGTGTAGGAACCAAGTGTCGGAATTTCCACCAAATGTACTAGTGTAAGTACCTCACCATGTAGATCATCCATTATAAATTTTCAAATGAAGAATGAGACATGGAAAATTTTCATTGATTATAGGGAAGTAAAAATAATATACAAGAAAAGGTGTTGCCTACCTAGGATTGATTAATTTTTGGACCAATTACAACATGAAAAATAATTCACCAAGCTAGATTTAAAATTATCATATCACAAAGTTTGATTCAAAGAAGAAGATACTTGGAAGACTGATTCAGAACCATCCAAGGGTCATATGAGTGGTTAGGCATGTAATTTGGTATATGCGATGCACCAAACATGTTCATGTGATTTGTGAATGATATACTACCACCATATCCATATTCAATTATTGTTTTTTCTTAGATGAGGTAATGGTATACACTACCAATTGGAAGGACATAAAATACTTGATGCAAGAACTAGAGATATTGTATAGGAAATAGATAGTAAAAACTTTCAATAAATTTAATTTTTCACAACAATAATTAGAATACTTAGGCAATGATATTTGTGGAGAATATGGGCACCATCATGAAGTCAACAATGCTTATGAATTTCTTAGAGGTAGGAGTGTTTTTTCTGCAAACATAATATATAAAAAGTCGATACCTTGATTTCTATAAGTACACACACCACTACATTCCATAACAATGAGTTTCAATAGATTTTAGTGGGGGAAGGGAAATAAAGGGCCTTTTAAGAGTTAAACAAGAAAATCATTCAAGAATTATCTTTTTCATTGCCAAACTTGCAACAACCCCTTGAAATGGAGGTTGGCTCAAGTGGGTATGCTAAGTCAATGGTATTGATTTAAGGAGGAAGGTTTGTATGCCACCATTCTAAAGTGTTTCATGGGGAATTTCTCAACTATCCTAGCTATGACAAGGAGTTATATGCCTTCGTGTAATCTATCAAAAATTTAAAACACTATTGATTGTGGAAGGAGGTAGTCACCCACACTAATCTCTAGCCAATAAAATACCTATGGAACCATGGTAAGTTAAAATAGGCTAAGCATTGCGAGTGGATCAAGTTTTTATAGTATTTTCATTTATTGATAAGGAGGAATGAGGGCTAAATCAACCACTTGGACAAGGTGCTTCAAATTTTACAAACATAGAAAATTATATGTTTGGTAAATATGAAACACATGTCAAATTCCACCCATGATGCATAAAAGCAATCATATACATAATATGAAGACAACAAGGAGGTGTTTTAAAAGTTAAAAAGCTAAACTCATGAACATAACAGAGATAAGAAAATTGACTATAATATCTAGAAAGGGTTACTCTACAGGTTTGATATGCCATTCTTTGTTAATTTTAAGTGAATATAGCTAATAATATAGGTTCACACCTATAAGTTTGGTGTAAGGAAGAAAATTTCCAATTTCTATAGGTATTTGTACTTACCTAGAGTGCAAGGAACTGTAGTTGGGTTCATAAAGAAATGTATGCTATATGGTACCAGCAACTGTAGTAATAGGATATAGGGTCTATACCATCCTTTACCTATACATACCAATCCTTGGGAAGGAATTTATTTGGACATTGTGGGAAGTTTACTAGCATCTAGGAAGGGGCATGACTACCTATCCATGGAAGCTGAAAGATTTAGCAAGATGTACTTTCTCATGCCATATAAAATGACCATCAATGTGAAATAAGAAACAATATTGTTATTTTCATATGTATACATGCACCTTGGGATACGAAGTACCACCGTTCTAAATATGGACACTATATTTCTTAGTGAATTTTTTTCTACATTGTTTTTAGGTTCCCAACCTCCCTACTACCATATTAGGGTTATGTGGTTTATCTAGACCTAACCTTCAATATTAATTATGAATATGGGCTTAATAAAAATCCTCTTTCTACAACCACATCAAATTCAGTTTTGACAACCCTATCAGATTTATCTCAACAATAATTTTCCAACAATGTAAACCTCATCCAAAAAAAAAATGGATAAGGATTTATACCCCTTTGAAAGGTTTCTATTTATGTCATATTAAATATGTACTTCAATGTGTCCCTACCTTTCTAAACTTTGTGGAAGGTGTATACAACCTGAAAATTTGATTGTCAACACTTTGGTCATAATATTTCGTAGTTATCGTACCCTCTTATTGTCCTAATATGGTAGCCATCCTCATTTAATAGGCCCTAAATTGATGCTATTTTTTCCAAATTATTATTCCAATGCTTAATTTTCCATGATGTAATACTAAATTAACAATCATAAATTAGCCACACTAGAATTATTAAGTTTATTCTATGCATGCATCATAACTACAACAATATTATCACTCACACACAATTTTTATACAATAATTAAAGAGGAGTGTCTGGCTTATTAGAATATGCATCAATTGAAAGAGTAATTGGTCTTTGTGTAAATTCATTTACAATACTGCACCAAAAAACCAAAATAATATCATATCTTGAGAAAATATATTACATCGACATAATTTTTTCCTTCAATTAATCAAGTGAGGATTCACAATGGAAAGAAATAGGTTTCTCCTCCTCTAACACTCATACTTGTAATCCTTTTATAGTTCTCCACATACTTACTAATTCATAAAAAATCATTTGAAATTTAAAATAGGATCAAGATCCAAAAGAAGTGGATAAAACCCATTATTTTAGTAACTAATTTGGAAAAATAAAAACTATGACTAGTTTTTATCTTTTTCTATCTTAATCCATTAAATTCTATGGAAATGATTATAGGGTATGAATAATTACTAAAAATTAAAATCATTGCATGAGGAATCCAAATTCCACAAAAAAATAATAATATATAATAACATTTATAAACAAACTCTAATGTTCGTCCATCAGAATCCTGAAGAACAAAATATTTGAAGTTCCTTGACTCCTATGTAGGATACCGTAGACCCTTTATTATAACTTCTCCTTGCCAAAAAATTTCAGGATGACATAAATTTCCTTAAGTATCCAAAGTTACTCAATTATACAAATTAATTTTATTTTGGTATGCTCTTGGAAACTTAGCTCTCTTAATTTTTCTAGCTAATTCCTTTAGGAACTTCTTTGGAAGGACATCAACCTATACAATTCAAACCATCTTTCTTATGCATGAAACAAGCATGTCTAAATTAATTTTAAAATTTTTCTTTTTGGTTCCCAAGGTACTTGCTTTATTGATTGATTAAATTTATTTCCCAAAAGATTCTACAATATTATTATCTTCATCTCAAATTTGGAGCTTTTCACACATCAAGTTCTCATAGGTTTCCAAAGAAGCCTTATTCTTGACATTATTTTGTAGTTCATTTATTATAATATATTAATTGATAACCACTTCTTCCATGGTGTTGACGGTGTTGGACCTGCCAACATTTATCGTATTTCCTCGATAAGAAGTCCCAACTATACCTCACAATGTTTGGTGTAGGAGTCCCATCTCAAATATGGCTTGGTTGCTGATGTAGTGGGTTTTGATGGTGCACCTTGGCTGAAATAACACATAGAGTGGTGTATCACGACTTTGGTGGGAAAAATTATATGACTCTTTGGAAATTCAAGTACAATGCATGAAGGTTATAAAACAAGAGGGGAAAGTGAGTTAGACGCTTACAATCCCGCAATAGTGTTGGGCTTGAAAGGAACTATTGGGTTGGAGGGGGTCGACCAAGGTTCAAAGTTAGTTGTTCAACCAAAAAAACCCTCTATTACCAACCCTTTCGGCAACGACCTGCATCGCAGATCACAGCCTCACCCCAGGAAACATTGGGGATGTTAGAACTACATTTATGCATCTAGAGGGACAATAGGATGTGGATCTAGTGCTAAGGTTCTTTCTTATGCTTTATTAAACTGCGTGAATGCATCTAACTATTTTCACAATATATACTTTAGTCATTACTTAATGCTATTGCGCATTGTGCCTTTTTTTATCTTATGAAATATTCAACAAAATATAACACATTTAAACAATATAAAACAATTCATGATGCATAAAATCATCTTCAAGTGGGGATAATAAGAAAAATATGTAGATATACACAAATATGATCTAAAATGTCTTCTTCTTATATTAAGATATGTATTTTTCAATACAACAATTCTCTAACCTACCCACATAGCTGCGGGTGGTCTTCACAGGCATTTGCACACTCTTCAAGGTCTCCATGCACACAACTTCAAAACCTTCCCTTAAGACCCAAAATAGACTAAAACACATATATTCAAAATTTTCCTCTCATACAATGGTTACATTCCCCATTTCGACTTTACATCTCATTGCTTTATATAGCCTTTACCTACATACAATAAAATGGTCCGCATACCATGGGAGGACTAAAAAATAACAAAATAAACATGATCCCTTTATAAACATAGAGGTTTTGACCGGCCCCAAAGCCCATAAACTCCACGCAGTCAATTTATCTTCACTAAACTGTGAACTCCGCTCCTTGAGTTGTGGAGTATTTTGAACAAAATGGACCAAGTTGGGTCATGCCAAACAAGCCCCCAACACTTACATGTGACTCATACCAAGTCACTTAGCTGGAGAGCCATGAAACATCTTTGCGATGATCATGTAGGTTTTACTCATAAGGATTAAAAATTTCTGCAAATTTCGGTGCACTTCCTCTACTATATTTTCTGATATTGGCACGACGATATTTTGAAAGACATTTTAAAACTTTTTTCGTAGCTCTTTTAGCTTCTCATGAACTGTCTAACACATTTTAATGGATTAATACTTCCATGACTATGTCCTTTTTGTAATCAACAACTCCTTCCTACGTAGATCCTTGATCTGGTTCTACATACCTTTCCCTTATGTGATGCGAGTGAGCTGCTGCATAGGCGCTAATGTCCTCACAGTGAACCAGATCTCATCCAGCAGCTTGTGATTTTATAGTACCTCATGGTCAATATTTTAAGTGTTGGGATCCTCCTGTAGCGATGTCCAAATTTCTATTGTGACATCTAACAAATTTTAACATTCATTCACTATGGTGGAGATTCCTTCTGATGTGTTTTTAAGATATTCTTCCCTTTTCTTGCGTACCTTTTATCGATGTGGTCAATTGCAGCCTCGTTTTCAGCTCAATGATTTTGGTCTAGTACTCAAACTTGATCTTGTCCATGGTTTTCTTCTTCTCCTTAATTGCGAGGGAGAGCTTTGTAACCTTCGCTACTGGGGCTTCTTCTGTGCAGACCTTGATGTCTGAAATCTTGCTACAAGTCTGGCCTATGAAATCCTTAAATTTTTTATGTTGTTGTTGCTCCTTGTCCCTCTCCATAATAATTTTATTTATTTCCATCATGATATATTTTTTTTCTTGTATTAATTCCTCATTCATCTACAAGGCACTTTTTTCTTGCACCTTCAATTCATCTGTGACACCTTGGTGGAAGTGATGTAGTGTCTGTATGGGAAGCATAAAATGTTTCAAGTTAATTTTGTCCCACTTCTTTTCTCAGTCTCATTCCTCTACAACTTCAAACTGAATCATTCCTCCGAGTAACTACAAAACTAGAACATTAGAAAATATTTCTAATCGGTGCTTTGGATTCGGCTATTGGATCGCTTGGTCTGCTTGAATGACTGGTTGTTTATGTGGCCGTGGTTTCTCTTCCAGCACCTTAAGCTCTTGCATGCCCTGCTACACCTCTGTCACTACAACCTTTTATTGATCCTATATATTTCCTCACACATCTTCGATGATGTGTAACACCTTATCACTGATATCAAAAATTCCCCCCTCGCTGAGGAGGATCGGTTCCTTGCCTTTTGATCTGTCTGACTTATGAGTGTGTACCTAAGGCAGTAGGTATCCTTCTCTTCACAATAAATGGTGAATCAATTGGTACTTTATCAATAAAAGGGTCATGTATTCTCTCCTCTTGGTATGTGCCTTCGATCTCTTCTCCATCCTTCTCTGTTTTTTTTCCTACGTCCTTTCCTCCATATGTATATTTTCCACTCGTACCTACGCATTCTAGCTCAGTGCCTCGTGTGGATGGAGCCATTGAGTCTATTGGCCAAGGCTTTGTGACTTGAAAAACGGCTAATTTAGTAATGAGGTATCGAAACTGGTACCATAATTCATATATATCATTTTGTGCCTTGATGTATGCTCTATGTAAATTAAGTTTGAAGTGCGCAACATGCTGACAATATTCAGATAAAGTTGGTGACAGCTAGAGACGTCGACTCATTAGTGTGTGTAGATACATATCCAATAACTTCCAAAAATTTTGTTTCTCCATTGTGCGCTTCAGGTCTTTAGAAAACTAGACCGAAGCATACCTCATAGCTCTACAAACATCTCAGTCCACATTAAGGAAATATAAATACTTTGGTTCCTTCCAAGACATCATCACAATAACTACTAGCAACCATGCATAGTGGAACTATTTCCATTCCTCTTGTGCTTCATGGAAGTCATCACAAAACTCTTTGCATAGGTAACCAACCCAATTAGATTGTACCCCTTTACTGCATTGCATAGCCAAAGAGACCAAAGGTGCTGGTATTTCGTTTGCGTGGAATTTATGCTTGATATTTTCGGTAAGGATCTGCACGACGAAGTGCACATCAGGATCATTGATGGAGCTAATGTCATAGCCCCTCGACTTCCTTACCATGCCAGACTATTTCTTAATTTCCTCGGCGACTGCCTTGTCCTAGCTTTTCCCCACTAACTCGTTGATGAGGTTGTTTCCTTAATAGGGCAACGTTGTCTTCCTCTTGATCAACATATCATATATGGGTATCCTTTCTCCCAATCAGAGGTACCCATCATGCACTAATGCAAATAGATTCCTGGCACATATCGTGTTCATATTACTTCACCCAAAGTGTGTAACGTATTGCAGGTTGGGCAACCTGTCTTGTTATATCCATACCACCCACCTTTTTGGCTCTAATTTGGTGACATCATTATCTGGGTAATATACTACGTGTAGGTATCCACTGGGCTCAAATTAGGGATATTTTATTATATCATTAAAGTATGATTCCTCCACCCTTAGGTTCAGTACTTTTGCCAATGTTTCTCCCTCAAAAGTCACATTCTCAGGTAGTAGTGGTGTTAATACAATGACATTCGTAGCATTAGGTTCCTTCACTAACTTGACACCTAGCTTCCTCGGTGGTACATATGGTGACAAACTAGAAATAGGTTCCACTTCTTTTGCTGCAATATCCTCCAAAATGTCTACTACAATCTCGTCTTCGTCATTTTCTTGGATCTCCATAGGTTTCTTCTGATGTCTAGCCACTTCTTAGACCTCTATTCCTTAGTTATTTTCTACCTTGGGGACTCTCTAACACCAGGGGGTGCATATAGTCTTTCGACCTTATTTTTCTTTGGCTACGTTGCTTCTACGACAGTCGATTATTTCCTTGGCAATATTATCCATGTCACGCTCAACAGTGGTGTAGCGATCATGATTCTTGCTAATCCTCTCCTTATAAAATCCATAGAAATATCCTCAAAAATCTTCTCATACATATAACTCTACGCTCTCCTCACACTTAGGTTAAATTTCACAATTATAATTATTTAGAAGCAAAGAGGAAAAATGTGGAGTGAGATGTGTTATTTATGAGAAATTTTAATTTTAGACCCCATGGCTGTCTTCATATTCATCTCATTAATGAAGATTTCGCGGCATATTTTCCCAGTTATGCCCAATAAATGTGTTTGCCCTGTGCTTTTAAAAAAAAACTTTCCTGTCAAATCAAAGTTTTAGCTTCCAACGGTCATACTTCAGCTGGAATTTAATGGCTCCTCTCATGTCATAGAAATTCCTCCCTCTTCACAATTCCCTCAGACTTCAACATCCTCCTCAATTTCACATAGTAATCCATGTTTGGAGAAGTAACTCTTTGGTAGACTATTTTATACTCTCGTTTCCACTTTCAACTGCATGTGAAACTAAGAATTTCCTCCTTTTATATAGTTAGTGTGAAGCTCCAGGGAGAGAGTCATCCCTATATACCTTGAATATTCTCTAATTCACTTGTCTTGGCTTCAAATTACCATCCAACTTTGCAATATGAATTGCGCCTTCCTCATATAGCTGCCTGCTGATATATGTCCTGAACCAATGTTTTTACAACTTTCCTAGGAACTTTGTGAACTTGCTATCATACAATAGTACAAGGTCTCTGTCCTTGAATGTTTAATGCTTGATATTCCTATCATTACAGGATTGTTCCCTTTATTTTTTCACTTGCTAGTGATAACAGACGATGAATCTATCTTCCTCCAAAGCAAGAAAATGCTCCATCATTTCTTCCATTATGTCGCAGTCTGCCATATCTGTGAATGTTGCAATTCTCAAACTTGGCATGATATATTTCATAGGCATGACTAGTTCCTGTCCATAGACCAACTTAAAAGGTGTCTATCCTCTCAAATTTTTGCATGTTGTTGTATATACCCATAACACCGCTGCAATTCTAAGATTCCAGTCATTTCTATTCACATTGCATACTTTTGTGAGTGAATTCTCCAAAATCTTATTGAAACATTCAATTGTCCGATTTACCTGAGGACGACATGGTGTACTCTTCTAATGGCATACCAGAAATTCTTTAGTGAGCGCCTCAATAGTCTTATGCAAGAAATGGGAACCCATGTCACTCATCAAGATCTTCGGACACCCAAATCTAGATAGAATATATATACATATATGAATTTTACAGCATCATTTGTGTTGCAATCCTTCAGCAAATTTTCATCGCCCCACCTCGTCAAATAATTTGTTGCAACGATGATATGCCTTACTCCAGTCTTATTTCTTGGTTAATTGGTAGGTCCAACAAATTCAATCGCCCACTTATCTAATTCTTGCAATGTTACTTTTGGATTAAATGGAATTTCATCTCTCCTATAGGGCCTTCCTGTGCACTAACATGCATCACATGCTTGAAAAAAATCATTTATCTCCTTATCCAATGTGGGCCACCATAACCCAACTCTCAAAATATTCTCTGAAGTGTACTTTCCAGCATAATATCCTCCTGCAACTATACAATGAGCTTCTACCCAAATATGTTTCCTTTCATGCTCAAGAGACATATCTGCACAGTATTTCATCTAGTCCCACCTTATACAACTGTCTCGCAATCAATGAAAAATCAGTTCCTTTCACTACTAGCTCTTTATTTTGATGTTTAGTGTACTCTGTGGGAAACATCCTTGTAGAAAAAAAATGACTATTATCTGAGAAGTGGTCATTTGCAAACCTTATTGCGAATAGTTATGGATCATCCAATTTCTCCTCCATGCTCATGGGTTCTTCGCCTGTTTCTATGCTTCACCGATTTTCAGGTCCAACGTTCAATCTCCCTAGCTTGAATATAAATTCAAAGTGATAATCCTTAAATAAGAGCAACCATCGACATATATTTCCTCCTAAAACAAGCTTATTCACCAAATAATTCAGTTCGAAGTGATCAATGAACATCTTGAAGTGTGCTCCCAGCAAATAGTTCCTGAACTTCTGTAATGCATAGACCATAGAAAACCCCTCTCTTTCTATCGCAGAATAGTTATTCTTTTCCTTTGAAATTTTTTGTCTTTCAAAAGCGATGGGGTGTTCAATATCTCCTTCTCCTAGTTGTGCCAATACTACACCCAATGCAATGCAAGAGGCATCCACAATTACATGAAATTAATTATTCCAATCCAAGAAAACTAGAATAGGCATAGTCACCCTATTTTCCTTTAGTATGTCGAGTCTCTTTTGGAATTCTTCATCCCAACAAAAAGTGGCATATTTCTTCAGTATCTTCTCCATCAGTGTAGCTATTTGTGCATACACATTTATAAAATTCTTGTAGTAGCCAGTGAGTCAAAGTGTCATGCGTAGTTCCTTCACTATATTAGGTGGCTCCAGGTTGAAAATAAAAGCTATTTTCCGATGGTATAGAATCAATCGCTTCTCACAAACAACATGCCCCAATAGTATACCAAAAGGTACACATAATATGCACTTCAAATTCAGTGATACAGGTATTCAACACAAATCTCAAGCTTGAAACATGCTTCTTCAAAAACCCAAAAAAATTCCAATCATCAAAATAAACCTCCAAACATTTGTGTATACACTCCTTGAAAGTTGTGACTACAACTATAGAAAATATGGCAGGAGAATTCTCAAACCGAAAGGCATCACAACGTATTCGTAACAACCCAAATCTACCAAAAAAGTTGTCTTATGTCTATCTTCTTGTGAAATTCTTATATGAAGGTATCCTAAAAATCCATCTATTAAATAATAAGCCTCTTTTCCTCCTACATTGTCCAACACTTCATCAGTGAATGGTGTGGGAAAAGCATCATGCACACATATATCATTCAATTTCCTCAAGTCCACACATATTTTGGTCTCACCCTTTTTCCTCTATTCATGAACTACCATATGACTTACACATTCATATTCTTCAACCAGTTCGATGATCCCTACCTTGATCATATTTTCTAGCTCCGCCTTTACATTTTCCTTCTACTTCAAATTCAAACTATAAGGTATTTTCTTTAATAGCCTCACATCGGGTTTAAGAGTAATCCTCATAACTCGTAGGTCTATGATTATACCTTTCAAATCAGAAAACTTTATGGGGTAGAGCTCTTGATACTCATATAGCAGCTCTACAACTTTGCTAACTCGGTCTTTGTCCAAATAATGTCTAATCAGTAAAAATTTTGGCTCTTTTTGTGACCCAGTATTTACCTTCTTTGTCTTCAAACTTTTTTTTATGTCAGGGATTTAAGGCTCTATTTTAAAAACTTTGCGATGTCCTTGTCAATTTGGCTTATCAATATTTCGTGTATCTTCATCATCCTCTTCCATTGTCACATTATAGCATTATAGCACATGTTGTAACTACGCAGACTAATCGGGTTGTGTCCTAGTTACAACAGTTAAAAATCCCTGCTATGACTTCCTCAAGGGCTTCATTAATTCATTTATAGTCATCCTGAAAACTAAATGTTAGGAGGAACCCATCAACAAAATTTGTCGAGTTCCTTGTTCCATGGCGCAACTCTATCTCAAGATACCAATTCATTGGTTTCTGATCCAATGTGTGAAAAAATATAGGTACCCACTTTGGCTCTAGGTATTCTCCCCAAACCAAAGTAGAGTGAGACATATGATACCGATGATCACCGTTGCCATCATATTTTACCTTGATCTTGGTATTTACTTGGGAAAATATGATCTTCATCAATCCGTGATACTCTTTTCAACCTCCTATATTTTCTTTATGAGTACCCCGCCATACAGAAGGTGTAGATCTGAGGGCTACATCCAATTCTTGGAACCTTTGTTATTATTGAACTTCGTTTTCAAATTAATCAAGAAAAATAATGACATCTCCTATCCCATAATAATAAGGAAAATTACAAACTTTTGAATTTATCCAGTGAAGTGATCATGTAATTCTGTTACATCGCATTTTAGAGACTTTTTGCAACCTGCTATGCCATTTATTCTCCATTTCTTCGTCAGACTCTAAAATACAAGAACTATTGTTTTCCCAGATTAGCCTTCCATCGGTAGTGGGATTAGTCCAATATCCCTCCTTAGTTTTTATCTTGTATATATTTTCAATATTAGCGTCACAATACTCATTGCAGGAAGGCTCTGTATATCATACTCCTTCTCATGGATATAAAGGAAAAATGACCCTCTGATCTCCTTTTTCAAACACCATCTGTCTTCTTTTCATATTTCTTATCGCGTCAGTTTTGAAAGCCTAATCCAATATAAGAAGCGCCATATATGGATATATATCATCTAAAATTTTAGTTACTTCAAAATATGAAAAAATGCAAACTCCTTCAATTTCTACTACGATGCCAGATAGCCTTCCCATAGGATGATATTTTTCTAGTTTGCCATTCTCAACTAGATCGATGAGCATTGAAAATTTCGCTTTCCCATGCACTCCCAAGTTTTCTTAGGCAACACATTGGCATCAGATCCTAAATCTAAGATTACCTTGTCCATGTTATATTCTCTGATCTACGCAGTTAGTATAATCTCCCTTCTTTCTCTACTCTTATATCAATTCAACTTTCTGACTATTCCTGACTCATTTCACAGTTATTTTTACCAGCGCAAGAGTCTATCAGGTCTTGGAGTCCTTGAAGAACCTTGTGATCTCGCAACAACTTCATGTAGACATGAAAAAATAATTTTAACATAGTTGAATGAAATTATTCCAGCTAAGCAGTTATTTCATCACTATCTTTCTATAGTATCAACTTCTGTTGTGGTTGCACGCTAGATGTTGAAACTCCTAGATCCACTAAACTTCACTTCGCCTGTAGAAATTCTTCTTTTTTTGTCTGAGTAATAAGCCCCATGTCCCTTTCGGCAATATTCCTAACCCATGTGTCTTCCATTAGCCCCTTGCCTTTGTCTATATCATATCATCTTGTTGCGCCACTTCATGTGATATGTTAATGCATAGGTCCTCTTCCCTTGGTTCAGTGGTCATCATCTTCAAATTCTGCATAAGCTACTAGTTTCTTTTCTCTTGCACCTTTTTCATAAGGACTGAACATTCTATTATCACATGATCAAAATATGTATAGTACTTAAAGGTGGAGGTAGGATTATGAAAATCCCACGCGAAGTGTCCTACTTTAACACAGTTGTAAAAAATGAGTTGGCCACATCCTCAACCAACACCTCATCCTCTTCCTCATCCTCATCCTTCGAATCCTCCTCGACTGGCATACTGACCTTGATCCTCATATGAACATCCCCCAGCTTGCATTCTATAGCACCTGCACGTTTTTCTATCATCAAATCGTAATTGTGAAAGTTCTTCTCATTATGCCCCACCGAGCAACTTAAGTTAAAAAAAAATTGTTTTGGGGTCTACACATAATTCTGCAAAAAATAAAATTCCTTCATGCAATTTCGACCGGAAACTTTGCATATGTCACACAAATTCCTCTATGCAATGTCGACCTGGAGCTTTGCATATGTCACACCATGCACTTAATCCTGGATGAAATGGATTAGTACCTCCACTATTAATGTAGTCTTTAAACAAAGGGCATTGATACTTATAGTGGTCTCTTGCCTTACATTTATGCACCATGCTTCTGGTAGAATTTATGACCGAACTTCCTTACCCTTCTTCACATCTTGTAGCTGAAAATGCATTGATACTAGTTGGCTCTGAATATGTTCGAATATTGTATGAGTATCTCCCACCGGTGAAGCTTCCAACTTCATCATAATTTCCAGAAATTCGACCTGTGTTGATCTCTTATGTTGCGTAAATGTTAGCCTAATATGTGGCAATAACCCAACTATAAAACACTCCTTATACTTCTCCTCGGGGATTGTAAAGCTTACTTTCCCCATTAACATATTAAACCTTTGATCTAGTTCCCAAATAGAATCAATTACTAATTGCTTCATCTCCTTTAGCTCACTAATATATAGCAATTGCAATTTTGTCTTCATAAATTCTATTGTCAATACTTTCTTCGTATCATTCAATGAAGGACCCTGATTTGTCATGGATTAATTTACGTACCATGTTAACGCTCTCTCCTATAGCTCGGTGAAAATATGTCCCTTGTTTGTATCTTTGTAAGAGATGTGTCTTTATTTCCATACAGCTTCAGCTACAAACCAAAATTTCTCAGGATGCTGTAATCTCAATCCTCTAAAGATCGGTAGCGTGATATCCTTAGCCATCTTTCCAGGTGGAGGTGGAGGTGGAGGTGAAAGGAAAGTGTATGGAGTAGGATGGGGGGTGAAAATTGTTATGGGATGGGGAATCCTAAAGTTTCCTTGATTATTCTCAACTCCTCACTATGGCGCACCTCTCGGGGTTGTGGGGTTACTTCTTTCTTCTTCGCTCTCATATCCACTGAATAATGGACTGTAATCAGTCACAATGTAATTGTTTTGAGATACCCTATATTGTTTTCCACTTTGCGTAGATATGTCTCCTAACTTAAGCCCAAACTTTAATTTGACTGCATTTGTAGTACACCCTTTTCATATAAGACCATTTTAATCCAAAGGCTTCAAGCAATTTAGGTGCTTACCTCAAAGACCCTTGAAAAATATATGCTCAATTTCACTATAAGATACAAATCTGTCTCTGGAAAACTTCGTAATAAATCTTCCAAAAATACTATCAATCCAGAAATCAACAACTCTTGATATGATGTCATTGGTCTCCTTGAGTCGCTGTAACAATTCAAGGTTCCACACAATAGGCTTGTTGTTCCTAAAATAGGTCTTGTTCTCAGTCGGCCTTGATAACCATTCATGTAGTTCATTAGCAAGCATCAAAAAACAAATTTGTGTTGTTTTATGAAAATATACCTCTGCAACCACGCTTCAGTCGAAATTCATGTATTTTTTCTTTCTTGAACTGTGATACCTCGTTCTTTCATTTCTATCCAATCTTGTATTTCCTTCTTGGTAGGATGCTACATCCACATATCCCTCAATCAGATCTTGGTCCTAGAAATAGTACCATTATTTTCATTAGAGGAGTTCAACCCAAGTTCAGCGTTAGTTGCGCAACAAACAAAACCCCGACCTTTTTGGCACTGACCTACAATGCAAATCACACTCACCCGAAGAAATATTGGGGGATGTATGAACTGGATTTTTACATCAAGAAAGATAATAGGATGTGTATCTAGTTCTAAGCTTCTTTCTTATGCTTTTCAAACTACAGAGACCCATATATCTATTTTCACAGTCTATGCTTTAGTCACCACTTAATACTATTTTTCACTGTGAATTTAATGATATTATGAAATATCAATGAAATATAATGCATATAAACAATATAAAATACTTCATTATGCACAAAATCAGCTTAGCTAATAATAAGAAAAATATGTAAATAGACACAGAGATGCTCTAAAATGTCTTCTTCTTATATTAAGATATGTCTTTTTCAGCCCAACACTTCTCTGACCCATGCACACAGCTGTGGGTGGTCTGTGCACATAGGTGCTATCTCTTCAAGGTATATACGCACACAAATGTGGAGGCTTCGACTAAAACACATATATTCAACATTTTTTTCTCATACAATAGTTAATTCCCCATTTCGACTTTACATCTCATTACTTTATATAGCCTTCACATACATAGAATACCATGGTCCACATATCATGGCTAGACTCAAAACTAAAAAAATAAAAGTGACCTCCTTATAAAAAGAGGGGCTTTGAACCACCCGAAAGCCCCTAAACTATGTGTGGTTATTTTATCTTCACTGAACCACAGCCTCTGTTACTTGATTAGTAGAGAATTTTGAGCAAAATGGACCAAGTTGGGCCATTCCCGACAATAACACACGAGCAGAAAGACATCACCATCACCAGGTAATCTATGAAACAGTTCACAAGTGAAAAAAAATGGAAATATACAACAACACACATTGAAAAAGATTCATAGTAATCCAAACAAAATAGTTCATAGTCATAAGCATAAGTGAAATAACATATATTGCAAATAGAACAATAATAGTTGTATTGTTTTCACAACATATGAATGAAAATGTGTCAGCTCTAAGCTTTTAGCTATGTGAAAGTTCCAATCATACATATACCATTAATGAAGTACTAGACCTAATTGTGGAACATGGTGGGGCCACGTTCTCCTCAAAAGAAAGATACTCCCTCTTTCAGTAAGTACTTATACTCCCTCTGTAAGTAAGTACTTATGTGTATCGTACAATGTCCGTTTGTCATGGGTATTGTATAGTGTCATTTTGTACATTTTCCTTTCTGTAATCTTACTTACGTGTATCGTACAATGTCCATTTGTCATGGGTATTGTATAGTGTCATTTTGTACATTTTCCTCTCTGTAATTAAATACAATGAAGTCTTTGTTTATGTTACATAGAATAAAAGAACTGATAGTAAATAAAAAAAACCAGAATTGCTACAAACCCAGGGAAGGGTCATATTCTGATAAATCAAAATTGATACAAACCCAGGGAAGGGTCATATTCTGATAATTATTATTAAGTAAAATTGCATGGGAGATTTTCGTAAAGTACTACAGTCAGTAAATAATAATGAGTACTAATGCATAGACAATTTAAGGATATATTTACATATACAACATTATGAGTATCTGTAACGGTAAAATATGTACATAACCATGGAAACTATGCAAAAATGATATCAATTACATCTTGCAGAAAATATATGGTAAACTGATATAAATTACATCTTGAATAAAATATATGCCAAACTGATATATATATTTCATCATAAAAGTGTAGAAGAGATAGTACCTGATATAATAAAATGGGTTATTCCAAATGTTCATATATAAGTGTCAAATTACAAAACCTCTTAAATATTGTGATGATATCGTTGTCACACATATCTATAGCTCTAGAGGGCTAATTTAAATAAGCTAGAGGGCTAATTGAAATAAGGAAATAGTTACATCTAGATAAGTAGGTTCAAACATCAAGCGTGGCCTTGTCATATAATTCCTAAAAATACTAAACTAATTTAAGTGCCATAGGATCCTCAATGGTACAACAGGTTCAGAAGGAAAGAATCAAACTGTCAGCTTGCTTGAAAGGTGACAGATGAAACCTGTAACTCAATTAAAATACTTGATGGAAAACCTATAAAAGACAACTCTAGAGTTAGAAAACAAATTAACTAATTAATAAGGTGAAATCATACTATCAATATATAAATACTCGTAATGAAAGTAAAATTACATGAGTATACTCTTCCATAAATTTCTTATTCACCTACACATAGAGTTAAGGAAGTTGTAAGTGTGATTCGACCTATAAAATGAAGAGGTATAAATAAGAACTATATAGTAAATAATTGTGATTGAACTAACCTAAATAGGTAAGTAAGTATGCATGCTGGAATACTTGTCCAAACTCAAAAAAGAGGAGCAACCTTGGTAGTAGTCACCCATCCTAGAATAAATAAAATAAATTGAAAACCGATACAGAACATGAAAACAATACACGAATATTCCATGATTAGCAGAAAGGAGAAAGGACTTATAAATAAAAATGGTATTGTGACAAACTTTCATCCAGGAATAAGTGTGCGTTAGCAGACTGCGTAACCCCAATGTAGGTAAGCCCCAATGTAGGTAAGCATTCCCTCTAATCGACACAAATGACAAGAAGAAAATGCAGAAATACCAATGCATGTAATCTAGACTATGTGACAACAAAATTCATGAATGTTATATGAAAATCATTCCTAAATATTCAAAGAGTAACAAAATATAGAGGGTTAAAGCCTTTGATGCCAACATATTGAACCGAAATGAATTAAACAATTATATAACTCAACACATGAATCTCAGAAATGGGAAGAGTACATTATAATCTGGAAACTATATAGAATTTAATGGAGAAAAATAGAGGATAGGTCTGTAGCCATTCAAATAAAAATAGAATTACAAAATTAGAAATAAGAAATTCTGGAATATATCGTAAGGAGAAATAAAGCGTATCATGAGTGCTGAGAAGTAACTCTGCAAATTAAAATTACAATTACTAAGTTTGAATAAAACAAATAATTCCATTGTGAATGAGAGAATATACCATTAAACTCTTTTAGTCCTAACACCTTGTAGCGAGATTAATGGCACAATACAAAGGATGACATGAATAAATAAACAATTATCTAAAGCTAGGTGGCAATATAGCCACGCTGGACTAGATCCACCTCAGTTACGCTGAATTTTCAAATTTACGCAAACCAGGCATTCGATGGAATAAACATCATAATTTAAATATTGTAGTTAAATAAATCATGAAGACATGGCAAATGTGAGGCTGCTATTAATGGTATTGTACATTAGAAACAATATGCACAATGTGGCTATAATGCAGGCATAAGTATGAAAATGGAGGTTAACAAAATTAAATATACAGCGTAATAAACAAAAGAGGGATTATGGCGAAGCTTGACGGTGGCTGTGTGTTCATACCCATGAGAATTAACAAACTCAGAAATTATATTTACAAGTAAAATCCAAGTAGGACAGCGAATCTCTAAATAACAAATGAATTTGGAATCTATAATGTTATCACATTAATTTATGGGGGAACACAAATAAATGAATTGACCCAGATTCACCATAGTCACAGTGACTCAAAGAGTCATGCAGAATAAGCATTTCAAAGGCAATGCACGGGTCAAGTGCTAACAAAAATATATATTATCAATCCTGTAGCTAAATAATACTGATGCAGTTAGGGAGAGGGGAAGTTATGATACCAAGCTGTGCGAAAAGTAGGAAATTCACCAGGGAAATATCACAAACAAAATGAAAACCTCATTTTCAAAATAGTTAAATCTGGAAGGGTCAGGTAAGTCATCCTCATGGAAGCATAATAAATACAAACGTTTAAGGAGAAATACCATAAAAAACCCAATTAAATTTATGGACAGATAAAATTTCATATATCACATAGGAATTACTCAGCTTAACGCATATATGTGAACCCAGCAAATCTCCACAGAGAGGCAAAGCAACGAAATTTAAATTCAAGGAGGATTTAAGTACTTTTTACCTCTCGGTGCGACAAGGAATGATCATAGACAACGAATTTCATGAACGTCGTAGCATAGTTGAGGAGATAAGGTAAGTACCGCGGGGTTTTGTGGGAAGGGAAGAGAGTAGCCTCTATGCAAAGAAATCAAAATCATTAGTAAAATATCTAAATGAAATGTATTAAAGAAAACAGAGTAGGGATAAGATGTTACTCGAGGTGATTCCATGTGCAACTCTCTGCAATATTCCATACGAGAAATCATTAGCAAACAACCAGATATGAGAATAACATTTGAAGCAAACTTAAAAAGCCTTAAATTTCTTACGAAGTACGGGTTTAAATGAAAACCCCTTTGATGTGCCAAGTGAACCCACTCCTCACATAACCAATGGAGAAAAATTATGCACAACCCTCTGAAAATGTAACCATAAAGTACAAAACGCTAGGGAATAGTCTTACTATGACAATGACAGGCCAAACCCTTTAGAAAAACAAGTAGAGGTCGACCATGGAGGTCAAAAACCAGAGAACCAGACGGCCTCCAACCTCCCTAACAAAATGACTAAATGAGACAAAGAGAATTAGGGTAAATCCTTTAGGGTTCAACTGTTGAATTAGTACCATCGATTTCGGTTGGTTTAATCTCCAACGTACACCTGGAGACTCGAATGGTATGTGAGGACCATGTGAGACAACGTGTCCATTTCGAAGCCCACGCGTTGCCCATGTCATTAGGCGGGGGTAAGGGAATAAATTTCGAGAATAAATTTCGAAGGACTTTTCTGGCAGCACATTAATGTAATAAATCTGACTTTGATGTTGTAGCCGAACGCTAAGTATAAATGCGAAATGATTAGGGCTACAGAGCATATAGCTCATCATATTTACTGATAAAACTATACATATCAAGGGTAGGGTGCATAAGCGGATAGGTAATTAAATAATTATAAAACCAACTTTACCATTTCATGGATGGAATCATATGCAACTATACCATGGGTTAAAGTATATTGAAATGGTTAGAGTTCATAGGTGGAAATGTGTTTATAATATCACATAGGGTTATAGGAGAACCTTTGTGATGTAAATATGATGGTATAATAGAGATTAGGGATGGATAGATTTAAGGGGATAATATTTTAACCATGGTCATTTTAATTAAAGTTAAAATATAATCTAATCCCTAAACCAATAGTATAGTATAGATATCATGAGGATCAAGTGCTAAGGAAACAAGTAAGGGTTAAGCACTGAAATACTATTAAAAAAAAACAAAAAAATTGGAGATGCTACATTGTGAAAATGTTGATGATATTTTCGCCAAGCCTTTTGGGAAGATAAAGTTTGAGTAGTTTAGGGAGATATTAGGTGTGGAAGTAAATCATTTCTTAATTAAGGGGAAAACTTGGAAATGATGGAGAATGAAATCATTAGGCAGTTTTTTGTTGTGTTTGTATTCAGGATTTGGGTCCTATTTTCCGGGAATTTGTTTAATCTCCCTAACGAAATGTACTGCTATAAGATTTATATTGTTTGATGGCTCATTCAATAGAAAATAGTGTTGTGATAGCTTCATAGAGCCTCCTTAGTGAGTGCTGCAAGTTTCATTCATTAATTGTTTTATCTTCCTTATTTCAAATAAAATGAAAAATGAATAAGAAATATATCAATATGCTGACTTATTAGAGTCTTGTCCGCCATTTCAATGTGGGGAAAATTTAGAAAATTATACAAACATATTTTAAAAGTATGTATTTATTATTGTTCTTTCTCCACTGCAAACGGTACTAGTTGTGTAGAAAACAAACTCACTGATAAATGAATATGTACGTTAAATTAAGTTTGTAGGTGCAGGTCGATTGACCAAATATGGTAGTTTAGTCTGTATGAATTATTGGTTCCAATTCCTCGAATCGGTCGTTGCATTAACTTGATCCACCTCTATGTCGATTTAAAAAAAAAAACTATGACAATTTGATGGGTATCATAAGAAACGCTTCACCACTAATCTATTTTTCTTTATATCAAAAACTCTTAAATTTTTGTGAAAAAATGATTAAAGGCCTCGACAGCCCACATACTATATTAGATATAGGTTTTGAGAAATTGACTATTTATAACTCAAACGTCATACAAGATTATTCTTGAATCGTCACATCGATTGAAAGATACCTCCCCCTTGTTAATTAATTTCCATGGGTAAGGCCAACTAGGGTTTCCAGAAAGCGGTGTGGGGGCAATGAAGTGCCGTAAGAACCCGGGGAGTTGGAGTTGGTGTAGAACAAATTAGTCTTAAACCTCTGGATCACTACCCAGGTTCACTGAGATCTATAGGGCACCCGCATGGCCAAATCTTAAAAGTCTTGATCACAATAAGTCAACCTATAAAAGTCGTATGTTTATTTCACATCGAAATTTCGAAGATCACAAGGTTTTGTATTAACTAAGTGGCAAGAAGTCTAAACATGGAGATTTTCTATTATACAATTGTTGTTTATTAGTCTTTTATGAGAGTGCCAGACCGATTAGATATATATGTGTTATAATTTTAGTAACTGAAACTTGTCTAAGAAATTGCTAATGGAAACTATGGAAAGTAATGTATTGTATTTTTAATGAAGATATATAAGTTTTTTATTATTTCAAAGGATTTCAATATAAGTATTAGATAAGATATTTGAATCACCATTTTAAAAAATTTCAATATTCATCTTTAAAGATTTCAATATCAATTATTTCTTTTTAAGAGTAAAGGATGACAGAGGTGTAATTCCGTCCTTTTACATATGGTATTTAATAAAAATGCTATCACTGATAAATTATAATAATTATATATAAATATAGAAATATTTTAAGAATATAATAAACTATGAATATAACATTTAACCATTTATATTGATTAAAATATTTGATTGTTAGGTTGTATCTTATATAGAATATATGAGAATACAAATGTTTTTTATAGCTAGAATTATTTTTGGGTGGTTGATGAAAATGAAAGAGGTTTGTAATTTCTTGTATGCTTAGGATGGAGTTTATGTGTGGCACCTACTACCACACACATAATATGAAGAAGAAAGATAGATACATCTTAAACCTAAATCTAAGCAAAGTTCAAAAATATTGAATTTCTAGAGGAATATTTAATTGTTGATATATTTCATTTTGTATTTAAATAAAACTTGATGATTTAGTATAAAAAAAAGATGTGTAATTATTCTCATATTGAAAATAGAATTCACTTATAATACCTTAAAAGAATATTAATGAAAAACGCCACCAAAAGTAAAATATATCGATATTCAACATTAAAATCATTTTATATAAACTTGATATGCATAAATAAATAAATATATTTAAATTAAAAATTCTCTTACTAGTACTCTATTCATCTAAAAAATTGAAACACAGAAGAAGAAACTATTATTCCATATATAGGTGTTTCTAACATTCAAATATGATTTGGGTTCATAAAGATGGATTGAGAGAGAATAGACATAGGGATATTCACTTTCGCTCGTATTTGCGTGGATATGGATTTTAAGGAAAGGTCTACCAGACTCCATACATCTAATACACGAATATCTCAAGTGGACACAAACATTAGATTTCGAAAACACTGCTTTTAGATGTAGGGTGTGTCACCAAACGAGGCACTTGCAAAACACTTGCACTTTATCAAAGAAAAAAACAATCAAGAGGCCACAAGAGAAAAAGGGTTGGAACTTCCTAGATCTGCCACTTTCAGATGAGAAGGAGGAAGAAGAAATGAAGGAAAACAATATGAAATCAGAAGCAAGAAATTTTCAAGAAACAAAAGAGAAGGGAGAAGGAAAGCAGGAATAACATAAGGAACATGATGAGAATCCAATTTCTCCAACAAATGTTGATCACCTATAGGAGGAGACGAGCAATGTCCGAGTCTTGGGGGAGCACAAAGTGTGCTCATGTATTTGAGAGTTCTGACTCAGATAAAGAAGCCCAACAACCTCCCAACAACAATGTGTTAGAAATTGTTACTTTAAATTCTTCTCTAGTTGGATGGCAAAAAGTCCAAAAGGAAAAAACGATAAGCCTAGTTTTTCTGGCACTATGTAATTTTAGTCATGATTTATTCATTCAACCCAAGCCCTATTTTTCATAGAATGATTATCTCATATGGAATGTTGTGGAATCTACAATGTAACCTTTTGTGACATTTTTATAAAAGTTTCGATTTTTTTCTATGGAAAAAAAAACATTCAAATATGATAAAATTAAAAATATGTATTTCCCCTCAGGGTTTTCTTTGCATCCGAATATGAGTAATTACATGGTTAACATAGAATTAATGCTTAACATTTTTTTCGTGTCTACATATACACTTATCAACATCATTTTGATATGTCAATTGACATATAAAAGGTAGAAAACATTGTCGATCGAGATATATCAACCATAATAGTAAATGTGGTAGTGCTAGCACACAACCAATGTCTATGGGGTGGATTCATTAACCATGGTTGAAAATATTTGATGACGGTTGATGAGGTTGATCAAGGTTGACAAGGTTTACCATGGTCAAGCTTACATTGATGTTATAAAAATATTACATTAATGTTACAAAAATTGTTACATTAATTATTGAATGGTTGATGGGGTTGACCATGGTTGAATAGGTCTGACCATTATTGACCATATTCAACCATAGAGATATTTATTGGCAATTATGGTTGAATATATTCAACCATAAAAACCTTGGTTGAGCATGCTTGGTCATTCTAAGTATGGTTAAGCATGGTTGGCCATTACGAGTTGGTGTTGCACTAAAAATTGTCGTCTTGACATTCTGCTATCTGTATGAGCTCATTATCACTCATACTCCCTCCTTTGCAAGTCAAATACTTCAGTTCCTCATGTCAAGCCTTAAAAGTAAGAGAAAAGTTCACAAAAATCTCTTTAACTCTAGTATCCCACTTTCTCTTTGTCTTGCCTGCGGTCCCGCACCTAATGTTCATGACTCCTGCATACCTAAATGCACTTTTTCTGTGTTAAGGGTGCAGACCCATGTAAAATATTAAAAAGGCGCAAGTAAACTCAAAAATCTCACTTTCAGTAATTTCTATAAGCCTCTGGAAAGAATCTTGCGGTGGCAGAACCACTCTTTTGAGGTTCATGTATCCCTTACCTTAAGGAGCTAACCCCTTGATGTGAGGAGCTTATCCCTCTGAAGGAGGATTCTATCCCTTCATAGTTGGAACTGAAACCTCCTCTTTTTCACTATAAAAAGAGGCATTGGGTAGCCTCAGGGGGAGTTCAAGATTTAGAATTATTTGAGGTTAAGTGTTGTTGGGATTCAGACTCATTTAACTAAGATTTTGTGACGAAAGATCACATACCTCTATCTGTCTTGGTTGGAAGAGTGTGAGGCTTGTTAGAGTAGAGGAGATTCCTGCTTCGGACCCCGAGAAGATATCTTCAACATCAAGGCAAAGGTTGTAGGGTTTTCTTTATTCAAAGTTAATACAAATGAATTCATTTTTCTCAATAAGTTGTTAATTAACTATTTATTTTATGGATTCCTTGATCACCATGATAGGCATGATTTATAATATTTACTATACAGGTGGTATTTAATGTTTTCTTGTTTGTGCCTACAGGTCTTTAAAGATAAATCCTTCAAGTGACTGAGGGACAACTACTTCGAACAAGCATTGGATCTATGATAAGACCTTAACACCTTTATAGTATTCTTTTGTAAATCGCATATGTCTAGAGAAAGATAGGTTTATTTGGCTGTTTGTTGCTAGATTACCTTTTGGTACTAGGGAGATCGATCTTGTCTGCAAGATTGATTTATCCGGTCAACAAATTGGCTACTCCGTTGGGGAAGGATTCTTGTTTTTTGGTTTTCCTTTGTTTTGAATTGAGAAAATGATTTTTCTGGTTTTTGATTGATGAATACTTGCCTGGGTAGGTTAGGTTTAATTTTCTTTTAAAAGTTTTGAAATCTTTTGTGTTTTTCTTCAACTTTTCTGGGGACCGCACTTTTTTTTCTTACACAGTGCGGGCAGTTTCACACTTTCCTTAAGTAACCAGTGCAACACTGCACCTGCTACTTCTGGGGCCTGCGGACCCTATTAATTTTTTTGAAAAACTTCAGATTTATCCTCCAGTTTATGTTTAATTTTATTTAGGGCTTCTAGTATCTGCCCAGATCTGTATTGTTCCTATTAAAAGGCTCTTATGAGTGAGTTCCAACAGTATTTGTGTTTTGAGTGATTTTCTAGAAGTTTTGCATAATTGGATTGGTTTTCACTTGGTCTCTGTAGTGACTCAAAGATTGGAAGCTTGAAATACCTCAGATCACACTGGTCTTTTTGTATTCTTGATGAGTCTGACTTGGTTGTGAAATCCATCCTTTCTTGAGAAATAGATCTAGTTGTCTCTTTGCAAATCTTTGAATTTGTTATAAGTTTTGAATTTCATTTGTACAAAAGGAAAAATATCTGGATGTTTTTTGATTTGTTTGTTATTCTGGACAAATGAATCCTTAGTTTACTGAACAACTAAGTAAAACATTCTAAAAAAAAAATTAAAGCTTTTATTCAATTAGATTTTCAAAGTTTGTAGATCTCTAAATTAGCTTTTCATAGTTTTGAGTGCTTTTTAAAACTTGTAGATCTCTTTTGAAGGAAATTTTTTTTTGTAGTTTCGAGTCTTGAAAGTGAAATGGATTTATTGTGAGCATTGATTATTTGTCTCGTTTTGAGTTCTTATTGAAAAGAAAAAAATGTTTTCTTCCATTTATTCTTCATGTTCAAAGAAAGAATTGTCTCTTAAAATAATTGCATTCTTGAACTCTTTCTTTAGCTAGAATTTCATTGAAAGAAAAACGGATTGTTTATCATTTTAGGTGCATTTTTTAGTGTGTTTGGAAGTCGAGTCTTCACACCATTAAAGTTTCATTTCCATACCTATTGACTTAAAGAACAACCCATAAAAACAACGGTTAATTAAAATTGAACTAGTAATCTTTTTTATTTCTAGGGCTCTTATCACCAATATAGCTTAGGCTAGTATCTTGGAGTAGGGAGTAATTAACTCTCCAAGATAGTAAAAACAAACAAGTAGATAAATCTTGTGGTAGGAAATAAATCCAATTGTAACTGGTACAATCTGGGAAGCTTCTCTTAATGGAGTTAATCACGAGATCATGTTCGAACCCTTGAGACAATCAATTATGTTTCATTTGGAAAGATAGAAGATCTGTACGCATTACAAACGATCAAACTCAGATTAACCATTGTCGAGGAGCCTGGGGTCACTTGTCGGTAAACCTCGGATTCACCATGCCGAGGAGCCTTCAAGGGGTTTGGGCTTTGTTACTCTGCCCTTGCGTGTGGAATCGAATCATAGATTGTTCCCCAAGTTGTATTTTTTACTGTTGGTAACCTTAGTGTCCATAAGCTTATGATTATTTCCTAAGGTGACGGTGAAGGAAAGATCTCAGTGTACCCGGAGTAGAAGTTGACTAGACTCAATTAGACTCTCTGGGGGGTTCTCTTCACTCAAGATGGTTTTATGAAGAAACTTGTGCCAGTCTGTTTCATTAAGTAGGTTTTTGGGGTAATTCTTCCAACCACCCTTTCTGTATTAAACTTCTACTAAGTTGGATTTCATCACCAACTAGTGTTTTTAGTATGGGAAGTTACTGTTTTTGTGTGGTTTGAACTCTTAGATTTTTTTGGCATGTGATTCAGATGTTAGTTTCTTTAGAGACTTTACGTGTTTTTATTGAAATTTTCTTTGTTTGCGTGTGATTGATTAATATTTAATCGTGGCAGAATTACCGAGACAATCCCGGAGACTTCAGGGGAAGCCCCCTGAGTATACACCAAGTCAACTTGAAGGGTTGCATCCTCTAGTATCATCTAGTAATGGTAGAATTAGATCAACAGAAGTCGGAAGTTCATTTTTAGTTGTTCACCCTGATCATCAAATACCCACGACAAAACATATTCAAGAACCGATTTCAGTTTCTGAAGTTACTGGTAGTATTTCTCCTTCCAGTGAACTAGATGAAGAACATGACACTGAACCTTCTCTTTTGGAAAAATCCTCAAGATTTATTACTCCAACTTCTAGCAATCCTGGTTCACCTAGGGTAAGAAATATTATTACTGAAGATCTTCCATCTGGCCTCATTTCCGTTGAAGAACTTGCTAGTCCAAAAAAAGAGGTATCTTTTCCCGAATCCCCTCAGTATTTGAATCTTAGGGAGCATGAATCCATTTTCTATATCCCTATTAGGAGCAACGCTTGGTATCGATATTTGACAATTTTTTTAGAAAACCCGGGTCTTGCTTTTTCTCCACCTTGAATTCCATTTCATCCTATGCCCATAGGTTACTGTCCTTCATCTATCATGGCAGGAGAGTCATCTATGTTTTCCAAAACATTGGAAGAATTTTTACAGAGTGGTCCTTTTGTTCCTTCGGGGTATCAGGCTCTCTCTAGTACTTTCTCAGGAGTAGCTCCTCAACCAATTGAACAAGTATTATCATCTGGTCTTAATGGAATTAAAACTAAAATGTCAAACGCAGAGTAAATCTTTATGATGTCTAGTAATATTCCAAATCCTCAACCTCAAGGTGGTCAGTTACCGCCTGGGGGCAACCTCAAGGTAGTCAGTTACCGCCTGGGGGGCAACCTCAAGGCAGTCAGTTACCGCCTGGGGGGCAACCTCAAGGAAGTCAATTACCGCCTGGGGGGCAATTTCAGGGTAAATTTTTCCCATGACAAACTGTAGGACAATATTATTTTGGAGAACAACCTCAATGACAGTACATACCTCAAGGTTATCAACCTTCAGGACAGTTTGTTCCTCAAGGTCCTTGTCAACCCTAGATTCAGTACATGCCTCAGGGTTATCAACCTCAAGGTTAGTACCCAACTCAAGGTTTTCAACCGCCTTCTGGTCAATTATTTGTACAAGGAGTTGGAAATTTACCACTTAATTATCAACCCTACGTTCAACGAGGATATGGTCCTTCATATGTACAACCTTCTACGAGACAATACCCCGGAATGAACATGGTGTGGGATCCATCCAAAATTCAACAGACTATGCAGCCTAATGTGCAGTTATCTACTCAACATGGACAGCCTCTGGTTTCTGGTCCAACCCAGCAACCCATCTAGCCTACTGTTCAAATTCCTGCAGCTGGTTCTATTCAGCAGTCTGGGCCTAGTACACCTCAAACTCCACCTCAAACTTCTACAACTACTGCAACATATGTTCAACCTATAACACTTATTTATGGAGTATCTATAGCACTGTTTTCTTCTATCCCTGCATCCGTGCAAATCCCTCAAGTCTCGGTACCCCAGTCAGGACCTATAGTTCAATCTTCGGTCCAGATACCTACAGGAAAAGTTGGTACAAGTACGATTGTCACAATTCAACCGCAATTCACATATCAACCATACTAGGGACAGTGTAAATGCGGTCTCGTTTCACAAAACCAAGTTTATCAGTATCAACCATACCCTGGCTATACTTATCAACAACCTCAACAACCACAGTTTGGTCCGGTTAATCCTGGTTTCCCAAGAGGTTATACCATTCTTAATGTAAATCCGATTCCTAGTTATCCTAGGTATCCTCCTCCCAGAACTGCTCTTGTTACTGAATTTTTTTGTGACCCTAACCATTAGTTACCATTTATTGCAACTTTGGATTTACTTGATTTGTCACGCCTTACGAATGATCCAATTTTCTATCATCCGTATTGGCCACCAATGCCACATAAGTTTCCTAGTGATATACCGATATTCGAAGGTAAGTTAGGAGAGGATCCATCAAATCACATTATGACTTATCACCTCTGGTGTGTGTCTAATTTGATAATTGATGATTCAATTCGCTTACATATTTTTCAACAAACTCTTATTGGTCTTGCCGCTAAATGGTACATTGAGGTACCACGAGGCTCTTTTAATAATTTCAGTGAGTTAGGAACTTCTTTCTTAACTCATTTTTAGTTGCCTGTCAGATATGACAATGGCAAGGAACTATTGAATTCACTAAAACAATCCACGTCCACATATATTTCTGATCATATTCACGAATGGCGACGTCGAAGGCATTTAGTGAAAGTTTTCATTCCGGATCAAATTTTGGCGAAATGGTTTGTTAAATAATTATTACCCATAATCACTAAAGATGTAGATAAGGTAGGAGTTGTTACTGAGGAGCAAGTAATTCCTCAAGCTTAGTACCTTGACCTCGTCTATATGTAGTTAGGTACTTTACATGAAAAAATCCTTGATCTTCCAAAACAAGGTCAAATAACTGCAGGTCCTTCAGGGTCTAATGGAGTTGATGGTATGATTGGTTTAGTTAATACTAAAAGCAAGAGGAATTATTCAAATAATTCTTCTCCTTTAATAACTTTACCTGATTCCCCGAAAGGAGAGTCTTCCGCTGAAATTTTTGCCGACATTCATGTTGTAGAGACATCTATGGCCAAATCTAAATCTGGCGGTAAAAAGAAGGGGAAGAATAAAAAAAAAAAGAATTCAAAAGATAAAACAGATAAAACTGAATCTAATGATGAAAAACACAAGCATCGCTATCCTTGTTTCATTTGTGAAAAGGATCATTTTACTAAAGAATGCCCACATTGAGCAAAGGTTTCAAAATTCGTTAAAATTTCTCAATAGCCTCCTGTCTTGAAGGATCCTTTTCCTACTCAAGACAGTAAGATGATTGGTTCCATCTCGAACGCCTCAGAAGAACCTTTTATGATGATGTCTCATGTCAGGATTGCGACGCGATCGCAAGATTATGGTAGTAAAAGTCTTGTTGGTGGTAAAGAAGTAGAATCTTCTAATTCAAATACATCAACTACATCTCCTCCTATTTCTGATCTGCTACAGATCGAGAAACTCAATTCAGACTTAGTAATCAAATCACCTGCTAAAGGAGTACTTCGTAAATTAGCTTTCAATCTGCATGTGAGAGCTGCTCAGAATTACAACATTGTTGAGGACTTAGCTATTTCCCCTTCAGCAATGTTGGCTTTGGAAGTGCTGCAATCGTGCCCGGCATAGTGCAAATTACTTTTCTCTACCATAGGAGTTGTTGATATTCAGAATTCAAACCTAATAATATTCGATTTAGAGAATATTACACCCCGCCTACCTCATCAAATGGCTTTCCAGATTCAAGTATTATTCAAAAACAAACCGTTCTTTCAGACTGTGATTGATGAAGGGGATTCTACGTGTATTATGTTGATCTAGTGTTGGAAATCGCTTGGTTATCCTACACTCAATCAGTCTCCGAAAATTATAAAGGCTTTTGATGGCCGAGGGTTCCATCCTTTCGGTATTTTGTAGGATTTACCTATAGGGGTTGAAGGTAAAACCGTAAATCTAGATGTGGAAGTGGTTGATGCCCCTCTAGATTACAACCTTCTCCTGGGTCGTAGTTGGTCTTATGCTATGACTGTTGTTGTTTCATCAGTCTTTCGGCTCATCAAGTTTCCACATCAAGGAAAGATCGTTACAATAGACCAGTTGACTTATTTCTCATTCGATCTCGCCTGTAAAAAAACTATCCAGCACGTCAGTAAAACGGCTATCCCTTACAAGGATGTTGGGGTAGGTTTGATTAAAGATTCTGGTTTACTAGGAACCTTTTCCTTTCCTCCTCCTAACGTATCGCCCCCTATTGCAAATATTCATATGATTTCATTGAATACTATTACTTTTGATGATCCTTGGATCATACTTTCCGATTCCGACTTGGATTCATTTGATGGCGCGATGCCTTTGAGTCCCTTTGAAATTTCATATCAGGCTGTACAGTCGCTTTCCAATCCTTCTTCAACCGAAACTGATCCAATGAATGTGATCGATGAGGAATCTCTTTCCATATCTAGCTCAGCCAGAACGACATTTCCCGATCTTGTTCATACTGATGAGAAGATTAGTGAACTTTTGTCTGTTGACAATTTACCATGGGAAGATCTACATCATCGATATTCATTTTTACCTGAGCTGGATCATTTTGAAAATTATTTATCTTCTATTTTTACGGCTAAATATGTCAAATAACTGCAGAATCCATTGCAAAATCCTAATTCTGAGTTAAATTTGGAAAATATCTTTCGAACGATTCTTATTGACATTTCAGTTAATCCAGGAATAATTGAAAACATTCATATAGGTGCTTTATATACGCATGATGAACTCCAATCTTATAAAGCACTATTTCAAAAATTCCGTGATGTGTTTGAAGAAATGCCAGGAATCGACCTGTCAATTGTTGTACATGAAATCAAGACTTACCCAGATGCCAAAACTGTTTGTCAAAGCTTACGTTAGATACATCTGAGAAAAGCTACTGCTATCAAAGACGAAGTTGAAAAATTACTTCGTGCAGGTTTCATTTATCCAATTCCTTTAACTGATTTGGTATCGAATAGTGTTCCTGTTAACAAAAACAAGGAACAATAAGATTATGTATCGACTATAGGGACACCAATCGAGCTTGTCCTAAAGACAATTATCCTACCCCCTATATCGATAAAATTATTGATGATTGTGCCGGCAGTGAAATGTTCTCCTTTATGGATGGTTTTTCCGCTTACAATCAAATAAATATACTCCCTATTGATCAACCTAAAATAGCTTTCATTTGTCCATGGGGGACATTTTCTTATTGCAAACTACCCTTTGAATTGAAGAACGTTGGGGCAACTTTTCAAATGGCTATGTCTTATGCATTTCATGACATTAAGCACATTGTGCAGCCTTATCTCGATGATTTACCTACTCATTCATCGCGTAGGGTTGACCATCTCACTCATTTACGAGTGATCTTTATGACATGTAGGCATTATCGAATTCGGCTGAATCCACACAAATGTGTTTTCTGTGTAGAATCGAGTCGCTTAATGTGATTTATTGTTTCGAAAGCAGGCATTTGTGTTGATCCATCAAAGGTCAAAGCTATTGTCAATCTACCTCCTCCTTCGACTCTACCCGAACTTCAAAGTTTGCAGGGGAAATTTTTTTTTTTTCGTCATTTCATTCCTAACTATGCCGAGTTAACAAAGGGTTTTACTAGGTTGTTAAAATAGAACGTTTCATTCTTTTGGAATGAGATCGCTAATCAATCTTTTGATGCACTCAAACATGCATTGACCCATGCACCATTACTGCATCCTCCCAATTACAACCAGGACTATTTTTTGTACCTTTCTGCCTCTCATTCCACCATTGGGATAGTTTTAGTTCAGGAAGATGAATTCAACAATGAACATGTGATTTATTGTCTTAGTCAAAATCTGCATCCAACCGATATCAAATATATGGATGTGGAGAAATTGGCCTTGGCAGCTATTCAAGCTATCCAAATATTTCGACACTACATCTTACTATGCAAAACCACAGTAATTTCTGAATGTAACCCTATGATGTACATCTTCACCAAAAAATTGCAAGGGCGAAATTATTCCAAATGGATAGTTATCCTGCAGGAATTTGACTTGGAATTTGAAAAATCCAAGGCAAAGAAATCTTTGGTTTTTGCCGAACTGATGTGTGATTTCCCCTCTACTGATACTGAAACTGTGGTGGAGTAGCCCATTGTGGACGAATCCTTGTTTCTTATCAGTACTCTTGATCCTTATTATGGGGATATTATTGTTTATCTCCAAACCCCATCTTTTCAGCCTGAAATCTCACGATCTCAGCGACGGAAAATACATTTCCAATGCCAAAAACACAATATTATTAGTGATACACTCTATTGTCGTGGAGCAGATTTTGTTTTCCAATGATGTCTTACTCATGAAGAAGCTGATAAGGTTCTAAATGACTGCCATTTTGGAGCATGTGGTGCCACATCCCAAAATATATTGCGCGCTGGTTATTTCTGGTCATCCTTATTCAAAGACTGTATCTATGCAGTCCGTAAATGCCACAATTGTCAGGTATTTGATCATAAAATGCGTGCACCACCCACTCCTCTTCACCCTATAATTGATGTTGGTCCTTTTGCAAAGTGGGGTATTGACTTCATTACATGTAACCCTCACTTGGCCGGGGGGCATGTGTATATTATTGTAGCGGTAGATTATTTTACTAAGTGGGCCGAGGCGATGCCTACATTTTCGGCAGATGGCAAGACTACTGCAACTTTTGTGTTCAATCATATAATTTCTAGATTCGATGTTCCTCAAGCCATAATTACAGATCATGGAGGTCATTTTCGAAATATCATGATGACTGAACTAACAGATCAACTTGGCCTGTGCCACAATAGTTATACTCCATATTACCCACAGGCTAATGGTCTGGTTGAAGCTATCAATAAAGTTTTAGTCACTATGATCAAATAAATTATTGATATTCATAAGTCAAATTGGAATTCCATGTTATTTTCCGCACTTTGGGCATATCGGACCTTAGTAAAAACATCAACTGGTTTCACTCCCTTTCAACTGGTTTACGGTTTGGAAGCTGTGTTGCCTATTGAATGCGAGATTCCATCATTGAAATTAGCCATAGAATTACTCCCAGCTACGTCTGAAGAGGAGAAGCATTTTTTGTACTTGGCTCAACTAGATGAGAATTGAGGAAATGCTGCATTAGCAAATGAAGCTCATGTCAAACGAATAAAGGCTCAGTACGATAGAAATGTTACACCTCGCAATTTTTCAGAAGGAGACCTAGTTTTAGTGTACGATGAAGCCAACGATAAGCTAGGGGCTGGAAAATTTGTGCCTATGTGGCATGGTCCTTTCATTGCTAAGCGAAAGCTGGCAAAAGGGGCCTATGAGCTGATAGATTTCGACAGTGTCCCTTTAGCTAAACCTAGAAATGGGCTTTATCTAAAGATATATTATGCTTAAACTTGGTGTGGAGATTTTTAATTAGATTAGATTCTTTACTTTTGGTGTGTCTTAGATTAGAAAAGCGTGCCTAGTTTAGAGTGTGTTCTTATCACTATTCCCACTTATCTGAGTTTTACTCTTGATATTGTAGATGTCGACGTCTCTTCAAACCTACATTGGTTTTGTTGATGGTGCTTGTCATAGTACACAGAACATTTCTTCCGTAGCTTGGGTTATCTATTCACCCTCTGACGAGTTACTATCCATGCATGGGGTAAGCCTCGGTCAAACAATGAACAACATTGCAGAGTATAGTGCAGTGATTGAGTTATTATCTGAATCCATATCATTTGGAATTCAGAGTTTGATTGTTAGGTTGGATTCTGAACTTGTTGTATTACAGCTGAACAGGGTTTATGCCATTGGAAATCCAGTGTTATTACGGTTATTTTTGAGATTTTGTCTCTTGGAACGTGAATTTGATTACATTGAATATCAGGATATTCCAAGACATTTAAATACTTTAGCAGATGCAGTTGCTTCTAGTATGATAAATAGACATTTGCAATAATTAAAACAATAAATTAAACAACATTCGATAACATGTACATAGATAGCCGGTAATAATGATATATCATAGCATAGAAGTTTGTTTCAAAATATACATCGTCTTCAATCATAGGTTGAAAAACACCTTATGATCGGCAAAAATGATAATACAAAAGGTAAAAAATATGAGTCTAAAAAACGATCATCCTATCCCTGATGATGATCATGATAAGAGACCACTGCTCGGGCCACCCTACATAGGAAACTCCTAAAAGGTCTTGGGACACCAATCACATATCTTTGTAATCTGAGCAGAATATCATCTATGTCAGTCTCTGGAATGTCTAGAGTCATGCGCTCTAGGTGATGGTCCAAATCAGACAGGATCTCTACTGATTGGCCCTCTGCGGCTAGTGTCGCGACAGTTAGATGCCTCCTCTCATAAGGATGGAGATTGGCTGGTCGCCGTGGGCCCACATATACATTTAAGTTTTTGATTATTGGTTTTGGGATGATTAAAATACAAAAAAAATTAGAACTTAGAAATTGTTAAAAATGATTTTTACCTGAATCATCCCACTATTCCCCTGCTGGGAGAGCCATGTCTCGATCGCCGCAGAAATCTATCCCGGCATATGGAAAGTCCTCTATAAAAAAAATTTGGCATTCCAGCCAATGAAAATATGAAGAAATAAATCGAACAACCTCGATGCCCTCAGCATGACGAGCCATCAAAGCAACCTAACCAACCATCCTAGGTTCTTGAGGTCAAACAACATCAATAGGAATGTTCTATGTAGCTAACATGGGGATCCTATATAGAGAAAAGGTGACTACAATGGATCCATATCCAAAGTTGTTTAGCTTTCCATTTTTTGCTCTGGTTAGTTGGCCTTTTACATTGGCCAACACAGCTTCGCACTAGTTGAAAAAGGTGCCTTGAAAACAGTCTACAGCAATGCGCATCTGGGAACTGGTAGCCACATGCAACGCTACGCTCTCGCACAGTCTGGTGACAGTAAATGCAATAAATTTAAGCTCAGGACGGATGATAGTTTTTATGTCAATCCATTTGTCCCTAGGGTCTGCCCGATCATCACAGAACTCTAGTCGAAGACTAGCGACAGACTGGCCACTTGGCCTACTCCCAAACAGAGAAATTTGTTCGCCCCTCTTGGACAAACTAGTTAAAAAATAGATATCCTCCAGATCAATTTCGAGCTGGTGGCTGCCAATAAAAAAACACTGGTCCTGTACGTTCCATCTCTTCACCAACCACGTCAAGAGGTCTACCTGTGCCCTCATGCCCTGAATGGCCCAGAATTTGTATAAACCGCATGCTCTCAATGCCTGCATTGTACGCAAATGATTCATTGAAGCGTCATCTATGTCTTCATGCTCGCGTTCTCTCCAAAAAAGCATCTTGAATGTCCTACAATGCATAAAAAGACATATTAGAAGAAGATTATTTTAAAATTTTTGGGCGGAAATTGAGAAAAATGAGTTTGAAATTTCATTGTACGGGGTCTGCACCCTATTTTCATACAAAGTGAGTAGGTACGCATGGGCGCTATGAAACAGGTGCGGACCCAGGACTTTTTTCTATTTAGAAAAAAGTTGAAGTCCGCAGGGCCCACGTGTTGCACCTACGGACCCCCGCGGGCAATTTTTTCAGCCTATTTTTCATTAAAAAATGAAATCTAAAGCCTAAAAATGAAATGTAAATGGATGAAATGCAAGATAAGGAGGACGTTGATTATCTGGAGCTGACGGTTCTCGATTTCGCTGGATGGATTTTCCAGAAACTTCGCAGCAACTTTTTTACCCAAAAGCTCTCACTTTTCACTCTGAACTCAAATGGTAAAAATGAAGTTAGAAAAGTCCTTTTTATAAGTTTTTTCGAATAAATGAATTTTTAATTTGCTTATTTTTCACTTTAAAAAGGTAATTTTTGAAAGCATTTTTATTTATCTTAAATAGGTATGTGTAATGTTTCAAGTTTTTGTGCAGAAAATTGGATTTTCGGGAAAATTGATAGTTTTTCAACAAAGAGCATACTTTTATCACTTTTTCGGACTCTTTCAAAAATTTACGAAAAAGCGAAAACCTGGAGTCCTCTTTTAAGCTCTTTTCAGACTCTCAAAAATTGAAAAGATTGCCGAGCACTTGATTATTCGAACTTGTTAAAATAAATGAGTGATCATCCTTTCAGTATAAGTTTACCCCTTTTACGGACTGAAATGGACTATTTACGAAAATGGTATACGTTGACTAATTACGGTCAATAGTGTTCTCTCCCGCATTATTTTATCCTTTTTTGGGCTCGAGAGACTAAATTTACGAAAAATTACACCCATGGAGTCTTAGTTTTTTTTTCTGACTCCCTAAAATTGAAAAAACACCGAGTTTATCCTATACTAGACTCGTTAAAATTTAACAGTAAAGGACCTATTCAATTTCAAAACAGGAACGAAAACACTCCTTCTTAGGGTTCGAATCTTAAACTAAGTTTGACTCATCCGAAGGATGAGCTTATAAACAAGCAAATGTTATCCTCCTAAAGCTTGTCAAAAATAAAGAGGTACTTGCCAGAAATAGTGGGGGAAAAGAGAGAAAAATTAACCTGTTTGTTGTATTTTGATTATTCAAAAAGCTGTTAACCACTCTTGAACACGACACTTTTGTTCACCTCGTTTGGGAAATCCTTTGCCTAACAGTTAATCAAACCATTTTGAAAGTCTTCAGCCAGTTTCTGGGTATTAGCTTTGGGTCAATTGTCACCAAGCCATCTGCAGTGTCGTTATATGTTCAAGAGGACAGTTCAAACAAACCATTCATCTGCAAAATATCTATCATCCATTTTGAACATCCCTGAGTCAGTCCTTGCCAATATATTTCTTCAAAACTTGATCTATGGTTTCGTGTTGTGGGGTTCCCTACGACGAATCGCTACCTATCGATGACAGCTCATTATCTAGGAATTTGATCTACAAATCATCATTACCTTGAACTCGGCATGCCTCAATGGCAGGTTTCTCGCCTTCAACGACAGGTTGCATCATTGACCTTCGATTGAATGATTCCGTGACATGTTCGACTTTAGCTCATTCATTTGCATTTCATGGATTGTAATGAGTACTTTGAGGGCCATTGAAATTATTGGTGGTTACTCTCACACTTGTTAATACTCTACATCATTGACTGGTAATCAAGTGGTTTCTACCATGTTAGAATTTGACACATTCATTCACGTGGATAGGATCCTACTGGTTCGAGAAACGAAAATCAAGACCCTGGATCTAGTTTCTGCCACCCAGGCTGCGAGGAATTTTGTTATCATTTATACAATGGACTATTCATAAATAGATGGATGCGTCCATACTGTGTCTGCACATGTCTATACTATTGATGTATTGAAAATCATCCCTGTATCAGAACAGTTTAAATCAGTTTTCTAGTTAGTTTTGATCTGAGTATGGGAATGCCTACCTCAGTGATGAAATGTTTACATATATATATTTTTCATTGATTTTTTTTACAAGTTCCGACTGGGGTGTCCACAGGATGATCCTTGAAATGATAAAGTACTTGACTCTTCATATATGACATACTTCATCTTCAACTATTCTATACTTTTCACTTTAGGGGGCAATCTATTGCACTAAAAATTGTTGTCTTGACATTCTGCTATCTGTATGAGCTCATTATCACTCATACTCCCTCCTTTGCAAGTCTAATACATCATCTCCTCATGTGAAGCCTTAAAAATAAGAGAAAAGTTCTCAAAAATCTCTTTAAATTTGGTATCGCACTTTCTCTTTGTCTTGCCTGCGGTCCCGCACCTAATGTTCATGACTCCTGCATACCTGAATGCACTTTTTCTGTGTTAAGGGTGCGGACCCCTATAAAAGATTAAAATGGCGCTAGTAAACTCAAAAAGCTCACTTTCAGTAACTTCTAGAAGCCTCTGGAAAGAATCTTGTGGTGGAAGAACCGATCTTTTGAGGTTCATGTATCCCTTACCTTAAGGAGCTAACCCCTTGATGTCAGGAGCTTATCCGTTTGAAGGAGGATTATATCCCTTCATAGTTGGAACTGAAAACTCCTCTTTTTCACTGTAAAAAGAGGCATTGGGTAGCCTCAAGGGGAGTTCAAGCTTTAGAATTATTTGAGGTTAAGTGTTGTTGGGATTTAGACTCATTTAACTAATATTTTGTGAAGAAAGATCACATACCTCTATCTGTCTCGGTTGGAAGAATGCAAGGCTTGTCAGAGTAGAGGCGATTCCTACTTCGGACCCCTGGAAGACCTGTTCAACATCAAGGCTAAGGTTGTAAGGTTCTATTTATTCAAAGTTAATACAAATGAATTCATTTTTCTCAATAAGCTGTTAATTAACTGTTTATCTCATGGATTCCTTGATCACCATGATAGGCATGATTTATAATATTTACTATATAGGTGATATTTAATTTTTGTTTTTTTTTTACTGCACGTCTTTAAAGATAACTCCTTCAAGTGACTGAGGGACAACTACTTCGAACAAGCATTGGATCTACGATAAGACCTTAACACCTTTATAATATTATTTTGTAAATCGCATATGTCTAGAGAAAGATAGGTTTATTTGGTTGTTTGTTGCTAGATTACCCTTTGGAACTAGGAAGATCGATCTTTTCCGCAAGATTGATTTATCCGGTCAACGGTTTGTAGAGCATGGAATATTCTATATTGACTATTCGTGACTAGAGATTATTATTGTTAAACATGGCTGACCATAGTTCATCATGGTTGATCATGATTGATTATGTTTGATCACAGATGACCATGGGTGATCATGGTTGACCATAGAGACCTTTATTAACTGCTATGGTTCACCATATTCTTCCATAGCTACCTTGCTTGACCATGTTCAATCATTATAACCACAGAGATCCTGATTCAACATTACAGTTCAACCATAGAGAACTTGATTGATTATCATTAACCATATTAAACTATAGGGAATTTGGTTGACCCTTTTTTAACATTCTAAGCATGGTTTACCATGGTTAGCCATTAAGGGTCAGTAGAGCATGAAATGTCCTAGGTTGAAAATGGTTGACCAAATATGACCATGGTTAATCATGGTTGACCATGGTTGATCATGGATGATCATGGCTAATTATGGGAAATCATGGTTGATCATGGTTGGCCATATTCAACAATAGAGATCTTGGTCATGGTTTATTATATTGAGTAATTTTTTATTATGGTTTATAATGTTTCATCATGGTTGACCATGGCTCATCATATTTGAACATGGTTGATCATGAATAACCAAATTTGACCAGTGTAGCCATAGATACATTTGCTAACCATTATGGCTTATCATGGTTGACCATTATCCTTCACTATGTCCAATAATCATATACCATTATTACTGATGATGGTTTATATTACTTATATATGTTTATAAACTATTTCAACATCACAACATGATTGATTATTAATATTTATAAATAGAATTAATAGGCAATTATATTTTACCGAAATCGATGAGTGTTGACTATTATACATAGTCAACCACATTATTAAATTTGGTTGAATAATTTTGTAATCTCAGATTTCAAAGTTGGATAAATTTCAATGTCAAGTAGTGACAATGTTTATATCCCATTATGACGTTGGATAGATTTAAATACCATTCCAATGTAAGGTGTTTGATTATTAATATTACTCAATCAATTCATAGGCGAACTATGTTTAACTAAAGTTCAAGAGTGTTGACTATAAACATAGTGAAGCATAGTTGAACATGGTCAACCACATTAATAAATGTAGTTGACTAATTTTGTAATGTTGCATTGCAATGTTTGATAAATTGTTATGGAATGTAAGATGCAACATTTCTTGTGATATTTTGGAAATTTTTGTTACATGCAATGTTTAATAGATTTATGTACCATCAGCATCACTTTATTATTATTATTATTATTATTATTATTATTATTATTAATATTAATATTATTATTATTATTATTATTATTATTATTAGTCCCTGTATTTCTAAGGACTATAACATCTTACTCATAGTCAAACCGCGTTTGTATTATTTAGTCGTGCTTTTTCAATTTTAACTAAACTTTCACGAAAACCCTTAATATTTCAATTTTTCGTAAATTAAAATTTTTTTGGTAAATCTTATCTAGATTTTTTGGTTGGATTAACGATTTATGATGGGATATAATTACCTTGGTGTAGGGTCTTTTATTTTTGGTATTTTTTAGAGCCTCACAATTCATTTCGGAATAAAATAACATAACTAATTTTGTGAGCGGGAATTTCATTGGTGAGTGCTCTGACACTGATATTCTTATGTTATTTCTCTACCTAATGTCGTCAAAATTGATGTGGTTGTAGGTCCTTTCCATAGGAGGTGGGCGAAGGGGGCGATAAATCTCCATAAATTTGAGTCTGAAGGTGTGTGATTGTGGGAGGAATCACAATAAAAGTCATGATAATTATAGTTAGTTTCAAGTCCTGGATAATGCAACTGTCCACTTGCATGACTCGCAAAAAAAGTGTAAAAAACATGTTAAAAATGTTAAGAATGTAAAATCAGCCATTGCTTCCATGCATGAATGGTCAATGCGATATAAAGGGTCACTGCTTGAACTTTGAAAGAAAAAAGGCTAGAGGCAGAGTTCTAGAAAGATAAGGTTTAGATGCTCATCCAGAATGATAAAAAAATTTCCTCTTTCATTGACAACATTCAGGCCTCGTATGCATGATTGTATAATGACATAGATTTCTTGGTGAAATCACATAGGATCGCATCAGTTGGCTCACTTAGTGAGGACAAACATAGGAATCCAATCAGGTAGGATACTGAAGAATAATTGGAGTAGTGCAGACAGATCGCCACCATGGAAGATCTTGAAGTAAACAAGAAAAACATGAAAAAGTACATTGGTGGTCCTCTCCAAATACACACAAATGTTTCTCTTGCTAAAGACAAAAGTATAAAATGGTTCCAAATCAATGTACTCGGAGGCCATGGAGGCTATAGTCTTCTTCCATCCTGACAACATCAAGGAGTTTGAGAGACTCATCGCATAGTAGAAAGCTTGGAAATATTAAGTGACAGATGAAAAATAAGTTGGCGTTGCTGAGCTTGAGTTTCCTCAAGCTCAATATTAATAATTTTTTTTATTGGGCTATCTAGTTGGATCTACTTAATTTTTTCCTATAAGGGTGCAAGTATATTTTAGTATTCTTTTGTAGATAATTTGTAAGTGAAATTCGAAGTGTCAATTATGAAATGTGAAGAGTAATTTGTAAATATGTTGAAGATTCATGGTGAATGTCCAATAATCAATAGAGGGAGTTGAAGAGTAACCCCTTTTTTATAAATATATCCACATAACTCATGTAAAGGGGTTTTTCGGAGCCAATCTTGTCACTAGGCTTAGGCTTAGAATCAGGAGCTTGGGAGTTTGTAAGATCCTTGGATACTTCGTAGCATAGAGGGAGTATCTTTCTTTGGAGGAGCAGGTGTGGACTTCATATTCGACTATTGGGGATAGTGGTTCATCAATGGTATATGTATGGTTGGAACTTTTACTTTAATAAAAGCTCAGAGCTGGCACATTTTCATGCATATGTTGTGAATATAGTAGGAATATTCTTGTTGTATTTTTAATGTATGTTGTTTCAGCTAGGCTTATGATTATGATATATTTCGTTTGCATTAGTATGAACATTGTTGAATGTATGTTATTGTATATTTACATCACTGTTAACTTGTGAAAATTTTCACATATTAGCTTGTGATGTCTTTATGCTCGTGTGTTCCTTTTAGGATGCATACTATTGCAATATTCTAAGGGCCTCACTCACTTTCTCCTCATGGGTTAGAACCTTCATAAGTTGCACTTGACTTTCCATAGAGTTACACACTTGTTCCCACCAAATTCATCATACACCACTCTATGTATTATGGTAGCAAAGGAACATCATTAAAACCCATTATATCAGCAACTAGGTTGTATTTCGGATGGGAATCCAACACCAAATGGTGTGAGGTATAGTTGGGACATCATATCAAGGATATCCAATGAATGTTGGTAGGTCCAACACCACCAAAATTTATGGTGCTAAAGGGAGGGCCATATGACAAGCTGAGCCCATGAAGTCCATTTGAAATTTCCACACTCTTAAATGGATTCTTACCAAATATTAACCTCGACATGATTTTCCATAACCAAAAATGTAAAAGTTCCCGTGGGAATAATCAATGAGTTGTAAAATTTAAAATTTGATGATGAGGATGGAACAACGGTTCCGGAGCACACAACTAGACATAATATTCATTGTGAGGATAGTGGGTGTAGGTTTTTCGTCCTCACATTCAAATCATGCATTTTACACATTTCTAGTCGCCTCCATACACTCTTTCAAACATCTTGTCAAGGTGATTTACCTTTCCTTTGACAGGTATGATTACAAATCTGTTTTGAAGAAAATCATGCTATTACGAGAAGCACCTGATGAATCTCTTGATGATTTTCATGATCGCTTCATTCATTTTTATTTTGAGTTTTTTGACGATGATATTCATTGGAAACTAATGAAAGGGAAGTTTGAATTTCTTGTTCATATTTCGATGAATCCAAAAGAATATGAATCTTTTGAAAGTATCCCAACATACCTCAGTTATGGATATCCTAAAACTGCGATGAACGAAGTTTATGTTCCAAGTGACTCTTTGTATTCTCCTCATCGAATAGCTCCATTTCCGCAGGTTAAGGTGGGAGAAGTTGATATTTCATCTGTTGATTTACCACCATCTTCTCGTACCCTACATAATCAAAATTTCACTGCAAGTTTGGATTGTGAATGTAATTTTTGTGATGATGTTCTATATCCTCCTCCTACATCTATTGATTCCTTTGGTACTCTTGATTACGATTTGTTGTGTTCACCCATTTCAATTATTTATTTTGATGTTAATGTGGATCAAATTGAGGATGGGGTTGGTGTTTAGCAACAAACCTGTGATATCATTTATGATGACTATGTGTGGGGGTTTATTTCTGAATAAGAATATATGATGAGGGCTGATTTTTCTCGTTAATTAATTTCCCTTGGGTACCTTGATTGAAAGATACCTCCCCCTTGTTAATTAATTTCCATGGGTAAGGCCAACTAGGTTTTCCAAAAAGCGGTGTGGGGGCAATGAAGTGCCATAAGAACTCGAGGAGTTGGGGTTGGTGTAGAACAAATTAGTTTTAAACCTCCGGATCACTACCCAGGCTCACTGAGATCTATAGGGTACACGCATGGTAGATCTTGAATGTATTAATCATAATAAGTCAACCAATAAAATTTGTATGTTTATTTCAGATCGAAATTTCGAAGATCACAAGGTTTTGTAATAACTAAGTGGCAAGAAGTCTAAACATGGAGATTTTCTATTGTACAATTGTTGTTTATTAGTGTGTTATGAGAGTACTAGATTGATTTTATATATATATATATATATATATATATATATATATATATATATATATATATATATATGTATGTATGTATGTATGTATGTAATTTTAGTAACTGAAACTTGTCTAAGAAATTGGTAATGGAAACTGTGGAAGGTAATGTATTGTATTTTTAATGAAGATATATAAGTTTTTTATTATTTCAAAGGCTTTCAATATAAGTATTACATAAGATATTTGAATCACCATTTTAAAAAATTTCAATATTCATCTTTAAAAATTTCAATATCAAAATTTTTTTTTAGAGTAAAGGATGACGGAGGTGTAATTCTGTCCTTAAATAATATCCATTTTGTATAGGGTATTTAATAAAAATGCTATGAGCATTAAATTTTAATTATATACACATATATAGAAATATTTTAAGATAAACTATGAATATAATATTTCAATATTTATATTGATTAAAATATTTCATTATTAGGTTGTATATCTTATATATAATATATGAGAATGCAATTTTTTTTTATAATTAGAATTATTTTTGGGTGGTTGATGAAAATGAAAAAGGTTTGTAATTCCTTGCATGCTTACAAATAAATATGAAGAAGAAAGATAGATTCATCTTAGCCCAGAACCTAACCAAAGTTCAAAAATATTAAATTTCTAGACGATATTTAATTGTTGATATATTTCATTTTGTATCTAAACAAAACTTTATGATTTAGTATAAAAAAAAGGTGTGTAATTATTCTCATATTGAAAATAGAATTTATTTATAATATCTTTAAAAAATATTAATGAAAAATGTCACCTAAAGTAAAATATATCGATATTCAACATTAAAATCATTTTATATAATCTTGGTATGCATAAATAAATAAAAGTATTTAAAGTAAATATCCTTTTACTAGTAATCTATTCATCTAAAAAATTGAAAGATAGAAGAAGAAACTATTATTCCAGATATAAGTGTTTTTAACATTCAAATATGATTTGGTTTCATAAAGTTGGATCGAGAGAAAATATACATAGGGATATTCACCTTTGCACATATTTGCATCGAGATGGATTTAAGGAATGGCCTACTAGACTCCATACATCTAATACACAAATATCTCAAGTGGACGCAAACATTAGATTTCGAAAAAACTGCTTTTAGATGTAGTGTGTGCCACCAAACAGGGCACTTGCAAAACACTTGCACTTTATCAAAAAAAAAAACAATCAAGAGGCCACAAAAGAAAAAAGGTTGGAAATTCCCGGGTCTGCCACTTTCAGATGAGAAGGATGAAGAATAAATGAAGGAAAACCATATGCAATCAGAAGTAGGAAATTTTCAAGAAACATAAGAGAAGGGAGAAGGAAAGCAGGAAAAACATAAGGAACATGATGAGAAGCCAATTTCTCCAACAAATGTTGATCACCTACAGGAGGAGATGAACAATCTCTAAGTCTTGGGGGGCACAAACCATGCTCACATATGTGAGAGTTATGACTCAGATAAAGAATCCCAACAACCTCCCAACAAGAATGTGTTGGAAATTGTTACTTTAGATTCTTCTCTAGCTGGATGGAAAAAAGTGAAAAAATAAAAAGGAAAAATGATAAGACCACTTTTTCTGGCACGTGTAATTATTAGTCATGATTTATTCATTCTACCCAAGCACTATTTTTCATAGGGAAATGCTCTCATATGGAATGTTGTGGCATACAAAACGTAATGTTTTGTGATATTTTAATAAAAAAATAGATTTTTTTTTGTGGAAAAAAAAACATTTAAATATGATAAAATAAAAATATGTATTTCGCCTGTGGGTTTTCTTTGCATCCCAATATGAGTAATTACTTGGATAACATTGAATTACTGCCTAGAATATTTTTCGTGTCTATATATACACTTATCAACATCATTTTGATATGTCAATTGACGTATAAAAGGTGGAAAACATTGTCGATCGATAGATATCAACCATAATAGTAAATGTGGTAGTGCTAGCACACAACCAATGTCTGTGGGGTGGATTCATTAACCATGGTTGACCATATTTGATGATGGTTGATGAGGTTGATCAAGGTTGACAAGGTTGACCATGGTCGAGCTTACATTAATGTTAATGCTAATGTTATATTAATGTTACAAAAATGTTACATTAATGTTACAAAAATGGTTACATTAATTATTGAATGGTTTGTGGGGTTGACCATGGTTGAATAGGTCTAACCATTATTGACCATATTCAAACATATAGATATTTATTGGCCATTACAGTTTAATATATTCAACCATAAAAACCTTGTTTGACCATGCTTTCTCATTCTAAGTATGGTTAAGCATGGTTGCCCATTACGAGTTGGTAGATCATGAAATATTCTCCATTGAATATTCATGACTAGAGATTATCATGGTTAAACATGGCTGACCATAGTTCATCATGGTTGATCATGATTGACCATTTTTTATCATAGATGACAATGGGTGATCATGGTTGACCATAGAGACTTTTTTTAATCGCTATGGTTCACCATATTCAACCATAAATACCTTGTTTTATCATGTTCAATCATTATAACCATCAGCTCATAAATCATTATAATCATAAATATTGGTCATCGTTGATTATATTGAGTAATTTTTTATTATGGTTTACCATGTTTGATCATGGTTGACCATGGCTGATCATAGTTAAACATGGTTGATCATGACTAACCAAATTCGACCAGTCTAGCCATAGATATATTTGCTAACCATTATGGTTTATGATGGTTGACCGTTATCCTTTACTATGTCCAATAATCATAGACCATTATCACTGATGATGGTTGATATTAGTTATATATGTTTATATACTATTTCTACATCACAACATGATTGATTATTAATATTAATAAATAGTATTAAAAGGCTATTATTTTTTACTCAAATCGATGAGTGTTAACTGTTATACATAGTCAACAACATTATTAAATGTGGTTGACTAATTTTATAATGCCACATTTGAAAGTTGGATAAATTTCAATGTAATGTAGTGACAATGTTTATATCACATTATCACATTGGATACATTTAAATACCATTCCAATGTAAGGTGTTTGATTAATAATATTACTCAATTAATTTACAGGCGATTATGTTTAACTAAAGTTGAAGAGTGTTGACTATAAACATAGTGAAGCATAGTTGACCATTGTCAACCACATTAATAAATGTAGTTGACTAATTTTGTAATGTTGCATTGCAATGTTTGATAAATTTATATGGAATGTAAGATGAAAAATTTCTTGTGATATTGTGGCAATTTTTGTTAAATGCAATGTTTAATAGATTTATGTACCATTCCAATGTCAAATTATTATTATTATTATTACTATTATTATTATTATTATTATTATATTGCTTAGTCCCTGTCTTTATAAGGACTATAACATCTGTCTCATAGCCAAACTGCATTCACTTTTTATTATTTAGTTGTGTTTTTGCAATTTTAACCAAACATTTAGGAAAATGCTTAATATTTCATTTTTTGTAAATTAAAAAAATTATGGTAAATATTATCTAGAGTTTTTGGTTGGATTGACGAGTTATGATGGGATATAATTACCTTGGTGTAGGGTCTTTTATTTTTGGTATTTGTTAGAGCCTCACAATTCATTTTAGAATAAAATAACATAACTAATTTTGTGAGCGGGAATTTGGTTGGTGAGTGCTCTGACACTGATATTATTATGTTATTTCTCTACCTAATATTGCCAAAACTAATGTGGTTGCAGGTCATTTCCATAGGAGGTGGGTGAAGGGGGGGATAAATCTCCATAAATTTGAGTCTGAAGGTGTGTGAGTCTAGGAGGAATCACAATAAATGTCATGATAATTACAGTTAGTTTCAATTCGTGCATAAGGTAGCTGTCCACTTGCAAGACTTGCAAAAAAAGTGTAAAAATCATGGTAAAAATGTTAAGAATGTAAAATAATCCATTGCTTCCATGCATGAATGGTCAATGAAATATAAAGGGTCACTGCTTGAACTTGGAAAGAAAAAAAAGTCTAGAGGCAGAGTTCGAGAAAGAGAAGGTATAGATGCTCATCCAGAATAATAAAAAAACTTGCCTCTTTCATTGCCAACATTTAGGCCTCGTATGCGCGATTGTATAATGGCATAGATTTCTTGGTGAAATCACACATGAGCCCATCAGTTGGCTCTCTTAGTGAGGAAAAACGTATGAATCGAGTCAGGTAGGATATTGAAGAATACTTGGAGTAGCACAGACAGATTGCCACCATAGAAGATCTTGATGTAAACATGAGAAACATGAAAAGGTATATTGGTGGTCCTCCCCAAATTCACACAATGTTTCTCTTGCTAAAGAAAAAAGTAAAAAAATGGCTTCAAATCAATGTAATCGGAGGCCATGGAGGCTATAGTCTTATTCCATATTCACAACATCAAGGAGTTTGAGAGACTCATCGCATAGTACAAAGCTTGGAACTATTGCAAGAAAAATGAAAATGAAGTGGCCATTGCTGAGCTTGAGTTTTCTCAAGTTCAATATTAATAATTTCTTTTTATTGGGCTATCTAGTTGGCTCTACCTATCTTTTTCCTATATGGGTACAATTATATTGTAATATTCTTTTGTAAATAATTTGTAAGTGAAACTAGAAGTGTCAATTATGAAATGTGAAGAGTCAATTGTAAATATGTTGAAGAGTCATGATCAATGTCCAACAATCAGAAAATGGAGTTGAAGAGTAACCCCTTTTGTTATAAATCTATCTGCATAACTCATTTAAAGGGGTTTTTCGGAGCCAAGGTTGTCACTAGGATTAGGCTTAGAATCAACAACTTGGGAGTTTGTAATATCCTTGTCTGCTTCGTAGCATAGAGGGAATATCTTTCTTTGGAGTAGCAGGTGTAGACTTCATATTCCACAATTGTGGATAGTGGTTCATCAATGGTATATGTATGATTGGAACTTTGACTTTAATAAAAGCTCAGAGATGGCACATTTTCATGCATATTTTGTGAATATAATAGGACTATTCTTGTTGTATTTTCAATGTATGTTATTGCACTTACACTTATGATTATGAGCTATTTCATTTGCATTAGTATGAATATTGTTAAATGTCTGTTATTGTATATTTACATCACTGTTAAATTGTGAACAATTTCACATATTAGCTTGTGATGTCTTTATGCTCGTGTGTTCCTTTCAAGACGCATACTATTAAAATATTCTAAGGGGATCACTCACTTTATCCTCATGTGTTATAACCTTCATGTGTTACACTTGACTTTCCATAGAGTTACACACTTGTTCCCACCAAATTCATCATACACCACTCTATGCGTTATTGTAGCCAACTCACATCATTAAAACCCATTGTATCAACAACTAGGTTGTATTCTGAATGGGACTCCAACACCAAATGGTGTGAGGTATAGTTGGGACTTCATATCACAGATATCCAATGAATGTTGGTAGGTCCAATACTGTCAAAATTTATCATGCTAAAAGGGAGGCTATATGAAAGACTGAGCCCATGAAGTCCATTTGAAATTTCCACACTCTTAAATGCATTCTTACCAAATATTAACCTCGACATGTTTTTCCAGAACCAAAAATGTAAAAGTTCCGGTAGGAATAATTAATGAGTTGTCAAATATTAAATTTGATGATGAGGATGGAACAACCATTCTCGAGCACATGACTAGAAATAATATTCACTGGGAGGATAGTGCATGTGGGTTTTTCATCCTCACATTCAAATCATGCATAAAAGAATGGTTTTACACATTTCCAGTAGCTTCCATACACTCTTTCAAACAACTTGTCAAGGTGATTTACCTATCCTTTGACAAGTATGATTACAAATCTGTTTTCAAGAAAATCATGTGATTATGAGAAGCACCTGATGAATCTCTTGATGATATTCAATGGAAATTAATGAAAGAGAAGTTTGAATTTCTTGTTCATATTTCAATGAATCCAAAAGAATATGAATCTTTCGAAAGTATCTCAACATACCTTAGTTATGGAGATCCTAAATCTGCAATGAACAAATTTTATGTTCCAAGTGACTCTTTGTATTCTCCTCATCAAATAGCTCCATTTCTGCAAGTTGAGGTGGGATAAGTTGAGAGTTCATCTGTTGATTTACCACCAGCTTCTCCTACCCTACATAATCAAAATTTAAGTGAAATTTTGAATTTTGAATGTCATTTTTGTGATAATGTTCTATATCCTCATCCTCCATATATCGATTCCTTTGGTCCTTTTGATTATGAGCTGTTGTGTTCACCCATTTCAATCGTTTATTTTGATGTTCATGAGGATAAAATTGAGCATCGGGTTGGTATTTAACAACAAACTTGTGATATCATTTATGATGACTATGTGTGGGGGTCAATATTTTAATAAGAATCTGCGATGAAGGTTGATTTTTCTCGTTTCAAGCCTCTCCCTCATTTGTTTAACATTTTCCATGATTTTGGCATTCCTGTTGAATCTTGCGAAGAATGAATATTTGATGATGTTATTTACAATCACACTTAGAGCTCGTGGAGCATTAGTTCTACATCAAATTTCAGAGAGGAAAAATATTATTTTCTTGATCTCTTCAATCCATCATCTAATCATGGTGAAGAAATAGAGGTTGAAATTATTGTTTTCAATCTCCCTGTCTTTAAGATTCCTCAGATCATGAGGATGTTACTATTTTCGATATTGAATTTTCTAATATTTGTTGTTGTGATATTTTAACTAATTCATCTTGTCACAACTTTTATTTTTCCATTGTTCATCTTTCCAAGACACCAGTTTTTTTATGATCTACAATCTAATGTTTCAAAACTAGCTTAAGTTGTCGAGAAACTTTATCCTTCACAAATGTTTATGTCATATTCTCATATCCTTGGGGATAATTCTAATTCTGATCAGAATAAAATTGTATCTTTCAAGTCCCCTCTTCATTCAACTGTGTAAATTGAAAATCAATCTATTTTAATATTGTTGGAACCTTCATCTCTTCTGAACAATCCTATCTCTTAATGATTGGAGAAATCATACCTGGAAAAGCATGTTTGTGAAGACAAATTTTTCTTCTTTACATATGTTTTCCAATTTTGTAAGTTCAAAATATTTTTCGTGCATGTCATTCTGTAGCAGTGTCTTTGAGCACCATATTGCATCCACAAAGTATTTTTCATGCACTTTTATTTCATATTTTCTTCCTGCGTTTGCAAATTTCGAGTGTTACGATATGTATCGCTTTATATTTCTTGTGTATTGTTATTGTTGAATACTTTTCATGGTATACATTCCCTTGCCCATATAGGCTAGTAGATGTCTCATTGATTACAATGGGAAAATCATTTTACATAAGCCTGGCCTATTATCGGTTAGTTAGGAGTGGGGGTAGTTTTTTTTCTTTTTTTTTCATTTAATTTATGCCTGAATCTTTTCATTTCTTTCCAGTTGTATAATAGCTACTACATGATATGATGTTTGGTTTCTGAAGCACACATTTTCAAGTTCACAAGGAATTTGTGCTACTATAAACAGTTGGTTATATCTTTATTCCATCTCTTTGTGTGAATCTTGCATATTTTAACTGACGATACTCTACTGGAAATTATGTTCTTTCTCAAATAAAACCATAGTGTAATCATGATGCTTGAATCTATAGCTAGCACCACCTAATCTAATCGGTATTTTATAATTTCTTTGTTCTTTTTCAACTAAGTAGAGTAGAGTAAGGAGGGGAGGAAACATTAACAAGAAAGTCAGAGTTATATAAAAATGCTTCTCTGAAGTGACAACCTCCTCTACTATCAGTAAGTTGGGATCCCTCTTCCTCCACTTTAAATTAATAAGTGCCTATACACAGTTCTATAAAAAAATGAAAAATAAATAAAATGAAAAAAAATAAAATAAAGGGTGAAAGAAGATAAAGGCTTCCTGCATATGGATGTGAAGCAAGAAACTATGTCAGGGTATTTTCTAGGCTCAAATGAAGCAGAGCAATGTTTATGTTCCTTAAGTGACTCCACTAGGGTATTTTCTAGGCTTTCTCTCAGCATAGCCACACTAGAAATGAAAAATAAAACTCTGACGATTATTTTACTTGTATATCTATATACTCCTCATGCCCAATCGAAACAACTCAGTTTGAGTTGGCTTGGTTAAGTGTGCCTCAGATGAATAGAATGATAGGGACTATATATTTAACTCAAGCTAAGTAGATAAGCTACGATAATCAATTAAATGAACGATACTTCCTAAATAGTTAGACCCATACAGGGAGTGGGAGTTCTAGTAGTGTGTCGACAAGTGTTGTAGCTTCTACAACCACCCTCCAAAATTTTTCCCATGCTTTCATTTTGGAACATTTCCTTCTATAAACATGAGCTTATATTTTACTGTCATGTATGATCAAGAGTTATGTTTTCATGTTGTTCTTATGATGAAGTTGATCCTAACTTGATATCTTTCAAACACAAGCTAACTCTTGACTTGACCTTGTCGCATTGATGGGGTTTCCTCTAGAAACTGCACAATCTTGGAAGGCATGCTAGCCTTGAGGGTCAGGATTGCACAGTCAAGAAAGGAAATCTAGCCTCGAGCTTGTAAACTATGTAATTTTGGATGGAAGCCCAGCCTTAAGTTCAGAAACTGCACAAAGAACCCCTTGAGCTTTGGAACGACACAATGCACTAATTCAAGGAATTTTCCACTCCTCGGGAATTGTGCAATCATTCCTGGGAGTGTGCATGGAAAGTTTCCCAAAAAATAAAAAAGAGAAAAAAATTAAAAAAGTATCCTTATAAAATAGGGATTCATTAGTTTCCTAAATGAATAATTTTGGAACTTTTCACTGTCTCTCTTTCCTTGTTTTTAGGCATGCACATCATAAACCCTAATAGACCTAGATATATTTAATAGATGTCTCTAAGGATAGTTTTTACATTTTATCTTCGAGCTATAGAACTTCCAAGGAGATCAAGGAGTCTTCAATGGCATTTGCAGCGTTTTTGCGGGTGATTCTTACTTTTATAGTCTTTTTCCACTTTTTCTATCATTTTTTTTTTTGTTTCACTTATATATGTTTTATTTTTCTTGTTTCGATTCACGGTTTATGGTGTTTTAACTTGTATTAGCTTGCATAATATTTTTTTAGTAATTCATTCCTATTTTACAAGTTTCACATCCGTTTTCTTATTTTTGCACATTGATTATCCTCGTTTCAACGACTTGCCATGCATGTTTGTTTTTCCTTTTTATTTTCTACACTTGATTTGCATGAATATATATATCCTTAGTCAGATATGTGCGCTAACTTTCACCATCATTTATATCTTCTAGTTTCCACACTCTCTCTAGGCATATATTCATTTTACTTCGACAAGAATCACCTTACCTAGCTAGGAATCGTGAAAGTCCAATGTTGAAGCTTTATGCTTGGCCACTAAGATTTCACAATGCATAGTACCACGCTGACCCAAATGTGCATTGCGTAGTTCTAAATCACCTTCCTAATCCCTTGGCCACTTAGACTTCACAATGCGCAGTCTCTCCCTCAATTTTCCTAGGCTGAACTATTCATTGTGTAGTCTCAAGCTCACACTACATCACTAGCTACTAAGACCGTTAAATGTGCATTCCAGGAAGCTAGTCCCTCTCCCTTTACATCAATAATTGAGAAATTTTCCCCTTTCGTTAAGTGGTTGTTGTAGTGATATTTCTTTGTGAGTGGATTTGTTGAAGCTAATTTATATTTTCCATGAGTGTTTTTTCCTACCACAGGTATTGTGGTTGTTGAGAACTTCTCTTCATCAGTCACTATTATCATGGCACTTAAGAGAGATGCTTCAAAGGATACCATAGAGAGAATTACAGACGAGGCATTTGAGAGTATGATAATAAACTTTCCAGTTTATTAAGATACCCAATTTTTTGTAGAAAAGGAATTAGATATCACATGGAAGAAATTAAATGAAGCATTTTCAGCAATAAGCTTTAAGGCATATCTAGAAGATTGGAAAGTATATATAGCAATGTTCAATGGTCGGGACTACATAATTTTGCATGAATATATCCAGATTTCTCATGTGCATACATTGTCAGCTAGATAATTTCAAATATAGATATCAAGACTATGAATTTGAACAATGGAAACCAACAAAGGATTTCTCTTTTCTAGAAATAAATTATCATCTCATGTATCATTTTCTGCAGCTAGATTCGCTCATGGATTATCACTTTTACCCTACCAACAACTACTTGATTACAAAGAGAATTGTTAGAAGCTGAATGAAAGAGCCATCAAATTTCTGTTAGATATGCACCAACACCTACAAGACAAAATCCCTCAGGAGTGACTATCATCCCTTTCTTGTACTATGTTACAGAATATATGGTCAACAAAGCACTGCAACCTTCCCTGAAGGGTGAGAATTGTTACTGAAGCCTGTTGTAAACGAAGGGAAACCATTCAACTAGTCATAATTGTTTGCTCCACATCTAGGTTTCCATGTAACCAACGACCTGAATCCTCCTGAGCTTGGGAAAGCTATATTTTATATGTCTTCCTATCTACTGGATACAATCTATGCTAAGAATTCATTTCCTGGCATGAACTGGACTTGGACACCATGAGACCCTGCCAGGCACATGTATTGCAAAATTATTTTGGAGCGAAGCCACCGAGGAGTAATAGAAAATCTAATTGACCACTTGCTCATTTTTTTATACAAGGTTATTTTTGAGGAAGAGTGAGCTTTCATATCAGGTGAGGCAATGGAAGTAATATTGGAGATATAATATTGGTTTTTCTCACAACATGACACTTTCCTCATTGTTCAGTCGATATAAGTCATCACATATTTTAGTGATATATGCCACCGATATGTTATTCATGAAATAATTTGTGTATCATATCTCCACAGGGTTGTTAGCAGCTTTGAACAGGAAGAAGAACACACCTTGGCAAGCCTTTCTTTTGGAAATCAGATTGTACAAGATCAAGAATTTGAAAGTTGCAGACATCGAAGGAAATATGATAGGGAAATTTGCATTCGATACTCTACACTTCAATTCATATAATCCCCTAAATTTTTATAGATACCACTGAGCAATAATTGACAAGATAGAATATTTGTTTGCCTCACCAGATGACACTTTCCTCAAAGTGTTCAGTGGATAGAAGTCACTGGATCGTTTACCAAGGTATGCCACCGATACATTAGTCATGTAATATGTTGTGTATCATCTTCTCACAGGGCTGTCAAAATATTTTAACATGAAGAATAAATCACCTTGGCTAACCCTTCCTATGGAAATCAGATTCTACAAGATCAAGAATTTGAAAGTTGGAAATAGATGAGGAAATACAATAGGGAAATTTTCATTCATACTTTGGAATTCAAAATGTATGATGCCCTAAATGTTTGTATATACCACTGAGCAAGAATTCATTTCCAGTGGCTAATAGGGTCATTCTACTAGCTGAAGGAAGAACCATGGAAGAATTTTTATCATGCCTCCATGTCTCGCGAGCCAGTTAGTTTTGTAGGAACTTGTTAGGTTACCTCGCAAAAAGAGGTCACTTCAGAAGTAGTACCAGTGGACGGGCACAACCTATTGCGCGAAAAAGGTAAGGGGAAGGTTTTTGGTATTTGAAGGGGAGAGCTAATCAAAAATATGAAAGAAAACCTGATCATTATGAGAGTGGACTTAGAAGTATATTCAAGGAGGAAACACACGAGGAAAGAAGCATAACAGAAGCAAAGGGAAGAAAAAGAGAATAGAATATTGGAGGAACAAAAGTAGAAGCAAGAAGAAGAAGAAAAGTGGAAGAAGGAAGAGGAAGAAAGGCAAAGAGCAGAAGAATAAGAAGCCACAAAGAAAGAAGTCGAAGAGTAAGAGAAGAAATAAATATGAGGACAAGAGAGAAAAAAATTATAAGATTAGGAGTTCGCTTAAGATATTGAAGATATAATTTTCATCTAAGACATGGAGGTGGAACCAAAGCCACAGAACCAAGATGTAGAACCAATTCCAAGCACCAAGTAGGTCACCATCCAATCTCCCCCTCCTCCAGTAGAGAAATATTCAAGCAAGGGAGAGGAATTTTTTCTCTTCATGAAGGTTCGGTTATGAATACATACAATCTCACTTATGACAAGCATCAGAAAAATATTGTACAAGCACAGAAGAAACATTTTCTAGATGACCTCGCATCTCCTACATTTATCGAGGACAGGGTGATTACAGTGGACACCAAAAGTAATCCCAGTGCCATTTCTGTAGCCAACTTGTCCTTCATAGGTGCATCAAAGTTGAACGCGAGTATATGATGGCCAAGAACAAACAGTTGGAAAAGAACTTGCAGGCTGTTAGGAAATAGGTTGAAAAACTACGATCAAAGACTCAAAAAAATGTTCTCGCATAGGTGTATAGAGAAGAGTTTAAGGCACAAATACTTGGATAAGTATCAACACTCAGATAGACCATGCGGAATATTACAAAAAATACTTGGCATATGAGTTTGAGTTGGCAACTTGGGATAATACTTACTACATATAATGAGCATAAAATTACAAAAAAAATATAAAAATATAAAAATAAATTACATATCTATTGTGAATAAAATTACATTTTAGTATGCAAATCATACTTTGAAACCATAATTACAACCTTTATAAATCATATTTATATGCTGACATTTTTACTTCAAATGATAAAGAAGTATTCTTTAATCAGTCTCACACTTTTGCTGACCTTAACGAGATGAGATGGAGTATTATTCAACCTTGAAAAATGAAACCTACTGACCTAAATTGACCTTGAATGACCAGACACCATGTTTGACTCTAATTGACATAATGACACAGTGAAATGAGATTTCAGGACTGATTTATGCTCAACAAGGCATGAAGGTAGGCTAGAAAATGTGAATTTTTTAAGGAGAATGAAGTTTTATGACAAGGGCTACCATGAGTGACTAATTTCTTTTTTGCATGACCTAGTGTAATGATAAAAAATTCTGAATGGGACCCGTAAAGTGAATACAAAAAGAGTGACTTTGATCATTGATGGCACAATGAAAATTATGACGCTAACATGTACCATGTTCGACTTCAAGACATTCCCTCGTATGGTTGGATTCATACTATGGATCGAGAGATGGAGATCAAGACCCTAGATCTGGTTTCATCCATCCAAGTTGCATGGACTTTTATATTCATGATTATATAGATAGATCCATTTTTTATGGCAACTTCCATACTATGTCTACTGTTGACATGGATATTTGTGTGTTTTCCTACTACTTCATCAAGTTATGTTTAATCTGAGTATGGGAATGCCTAAAAAAATGATGATGTTAGGTGTGGAGCCTGATTTTATTGTTTATTTTGTATCACAACATTGGACCCCTATACCTTAATGGGGTGGAGATGCTGCCCATAATTAAACGTTGGCTGGGGGGTCCAAGGGGGGGTGACTGCGACTTTATGGAGCGCCCCAACCCCCCCCCCACCCTCTTGGCAGGGGATTTCGGGGGTAGTGCCCCCGAAGCTAAAAACAGATGAAAAAATTTCTTGTAAACGTATAGTAATTTCTAGTCAATCTGGTTGTTCATTAGGCAACTGGTCTGATGGTAGAAGTTATGTTTAGTTTAGGGTTTTTTGCCCTAGAAGGAAACCCCTCTTTTGTATGAGGGTATTTTATTGTATTGTGGCTGTGTATTTTATGTGTATTATTAGAGCGGGAAACAGATAAGCGGACTATGAGAGAGAACAAAGGATATTACAACAGATCTATTGTAGGTTGTGTCTCTTCATCTTGTTGGATAATAGAAAGGATTGATTGGCTGTTCAGGGTCAACATAGCCCAAACTATGTGAACCACATATATCTGCATCTCTCTAGTTTTAGGTTTTTCTTGTGTTTTTGTTTCTGAATATACTTTATTTGTTCCATTGCTCTATAATATATAATTTTCTAAAAACTGGTATCAGAGCTGAAGGTCTGTTTGGTTGATAAATTCGCAAGAAAAAAAGGTTCCTGGTTCGAGTGGGAGCAATGGCAAAAAATGGTATGTTTAGGGTAAAGAAATTTAACGGCCAAAACTTCACACTGTGGAAGATGCAGATGGAAGATTATCTGTATCAGAAAGATCTATACCTACTATTGAGTGGAAAAACAAAGAAGCCGACGACTATGATAGATGAAGAATGGGATATTGTCGATAGAAAGGCACTTGGAACAGTACAGTTGTGCCTTGCCGCATCAATATCCTTCAATATTTCAAAGGAAACAACAATAGAGGGTTTTATTAAGACATTAGCCAAACTATATGAAAAACCCTCGGCCTCAAACAAGGTATTTATTATGAAACATTTATTTAATATAAATATGTCGAAAGGTTGATCTGTTGCAAACCATTTAAATGATTTTAATACAGTTACCAGTCAGTTAAGTTCTGTAGGGGTAAAATTTGATGATGAAGTTAGGGCTCTTTTGTTTATGTGCTCATTGCTAGAAAGCTGGAATGGTTTAGTTATGGCCATTAGTAACTCTTTCTTTGGATCTAGTACTTTAAAGTTTTATGATGTTGTCAATGCTATCCTTAGCGAGGAAATGCGACAGAAAAGCTCTGGTGAGACATCGGGTAATGCTTTGGATGTAGAGTCTAGGGGAAGAAAAATGGAAATAGGAAAGAGCCCAAGATATCATTGTAAATCAAGGAAAGGCAGATCCAAGTCCATATCAGGGATAGTGTGATTGAAATGCAGAAAGAAAGGACACCTAAAGAAATATTGTAAACCTCAGAAATGAAAATAAGGAGACGCACAACAAGAAAACAATCATGAAGAAAATGTGACAGGTGATGTGTTGCAAGATGTTGTGATTCTTTCTTTCAAGAATTTTACTGATTCCTGGGTGGTAGATCCAGGGGCCTGATTCCATGCCACACCTGATAAGAAATATTTTCATGACTATGTTCAAGGAGATTTTGGAAAAATTCGTTTGGATGATGATACACCTTGTAAAATTGTTGGAATGGGTAAATGTATTGTAAAACAATAGAACAAAAACCAAATGATATTAAAGGAGGTAAGGCATGTTCGAGATCTGAATAAAAATCTGATTTCAACAAGGCAGTTAGGCGATGAAGTTCATGTGACAACCTTTACAGATAAAACTTGGAAGGTCACCAAAGGAGCCTTGGTAATATCAAAAGGCGAAGAGGTTGGTATATTATATTTATGCAATGGCATTTCTAACTCTGTTAATGCTTTAACTTCCAAAGGAGAAGATATAGCATTATGGCATCATAGGCTCAAACACATGAGTGAGAAGGGGATAAATATTCTACATTCAAGAAATTTGTTGTTTGGTTTGAAGAATGTTGATTTGGATTTCTATGATAATTGTATTTATGGAAAACAAAAGAGAGTTAGATTTCCCAGAGTTCGGAAAGAAAATAAAAGCGAACAATTAGAGCTTTTGCATATATAAGTATGGGTACCTACTCATGTATCATCTCTCAGTGGCTCTCATTATTATGTTACTTTTATTGATGATGGAACTAGAAAAAAATGGATTTATTGTATTCAGAATAAATCTGATGTATTTGATACTTTCAAGAAATGGAAATCTTTGGTTGAGATTGAGCCAGGAAAGAATTTGAAGTGTCTCAAATCAAAAAATAAAGGTGAATATTTTAGCAAAGAGTTTGATATTTACTGTTTAGAGCATGGAATTCGCAAAGTGAAGATAGTTCCAATAACACCACAAGGAAATGGTGTGTCAAAAAGGATGAACAGAACAATCGTGGAGCATGAAAGGTGCATGAGATTACATGTAGGATTTCCTTTACAATTTTGGGCACATGTTATAGATAGAGTTGTTTATCTAATAAACAAAGGGCCTTCAAGTTCCTTTGATGTTGGTATTCCAGAGGAAGCATGGAAAGGTAAAAAGGTAAACTACTCTTTTTTAAATCCTTTTGGCTGTGAGGTCTTTGTCCATATTAATAAATAAAATAGAACAAAGCTTGAGGAAAAATCAAAGAAATGTACATTTATTGGATATGGTGTTAATGATTTTGGTTATCGCTTATATTATTATGAAAATCACAAAATCATTTGGAGCAGATATGCAATATTCAATGAAAAGGTCTTTTATAAGAATCAATTGCAGGTAAAGAAACAAGAAGAAGAAGACAAAGAATACACAGTTCTTGATGAGATCACAGAAAAAGTAAAGGTGACTAAAAATTATAATAATACATAGCAACCACCACAATAGCAACAGGCACCTCAAACACCTAAAAGTGGTGTCAGAAGATCTACCAGGATAAGTAGACCCCTCTAAACGATACTCTCCTTCATTGTATTATTTATTGTTGACTGATTCTGGCGAACCCGAATGTTATAAAGAAGCAATGCAGGTTGAAACTAGGAAGAAGTGGGTTTTAGCCATGAAAGAAGAGATGGAATCCTTAATGCATAACTAGACTTGGGACTTATTTAGCTTGCCTACAGGTAAAACTACATCACAGAATAAATGGGTTTATAGGCTGAAGGAAGAAGATGGAGGAAAACAAATGTACAAAGCTAGACTTGCGGTGAAGGGGTTTGCACAAAATAAAGGTAATGATTTTGATGAAATGTTTTCTCTTGTTGTTAAGATGACTTCAATCAGAACTATTTTTAGTCTTGTAGCAGCAGAAGATTTACATCTTGAATAGTTATATGTAAAGACAACATTTCTCAATGGAGATTTTGAGGAAGAGATCTATTTGCAGCAACCAGAAGGATATGAGGTCAAAGGGAAAGAAAAATTAGTGTGCAAGTTAAAGAAGAGATTTTATGGTTTAAAAGAGGCTCCAAGGGAGTGGTATCTAAAATTTAACAGGTTTATGTCTGAATAAGGTTATACTAGATTTCACTCTGATCATTATGCTTATCTGAAAAAAGAAAAATGATGCAACTATATTATATTGTTAATGTATGTAGATGAGATTCTTGTTATAGGGTCTAACATGTAGGAAATAAATGTGCTCGAAATAAAATTGGAAAATTCATTTGCAATGAAGGATTTGGGAGCTACAAAACAAATCCTTGGTATGAGAATAAATAGAGACAGAAAAAATCACAAATTAACATTGTCCCAGAATGGGTACATAAAAAAGGTGTTGAAAAGATTTAATATGCATAATACAAAACCAGTTAGTACACATTTTTCTATCCATTTCAAACTTAGTAAGGAGATGTGCCCCAAGACCCAAGACGAAATGGATTATATGTCTAAAGTTCCATATGCACCATAAGTTGGAAGCTTAATGTATGCAATGGTACGCACAAGGCCTGATATTTCACATGAAGTGGGAGTTGTAAGTAGGTACATGAACAATCCAAGAAAATAAAATTGGATGGCAGTGAAATGTATTCTCAGATATTTCAGAGGTACCACAAATCAAGCATTATGCCTTGGTGATTCAAACATTTCTCTACAGGTATATGTTGATGCAGATATGGTAAATGACAAAGATAATAGGAGGAGCGCTACAAGGTATGTATTAACTGTAGGTGGAACAACTGTGAGTTGGGTTTCAAAAATCCAAAGTGTTGTTTCACTTTCAACAACAAAAACAGAGTATGTTGTTGCAACAGAGGATAGTAAAGAAATGATTTGGTTACAAAGGTTTATGGATGAATTGGGTAAGAAGCATGATATGGGCACGTTATACAGTGATAGACAAAGTGCCATTCATATTGCAAAGAACTCAAAATTTCATTCTAGGACTAAACATATAAAAATCAAGCACCATTTCATATGTTTAGTGTTAGAAGATGTACAATTGAAGTTGGAAAAGATACACACTAGCCAAAATCCTGTAGATATTCTAACAAAAATTGTAACCAAGCATAAACTGATGATATGATTAGTTTCAATTGGTATTCAAGTATGAGGATGAAGATGAGAAAAAGCCAGGTCCATAGAGGAGTAATTGTCTAGCAAATGAAGCAGCGGATGAGTTGCTACAAATCAGTCTCCAACTAGGATATTGTTGGGTGTGGAGCCTGATTATCTTTTTTATTTTGTATCATAGCGTTGGACCCCTGTCCTTGAATGGGGCAACAATGTTGCCCGTACTTAAACATTGCCTGGGGGGTCCAAGGGGAGGCGGTTGTCACTTTATGGAGCCGCGCCCTGGCGGGGGGTTTCGGGGGCAATGCCCCTGAAGATAAAAAATATGTAAAATTTCCTTGTAAAAGTATATTAATTTCGAGTCAATTTGGGCCATTCATTAGGAACATGATCTGATGGCAGAAGTTATGTTTAGTTTAGGGTTTTTTTCCCTAGAAGGAAACCCCTCTTTTGTATCAGGGTATTGTATTGCAGCTGTATATTGTATGTGTATTCTCATATTGAGAAAAAGATAGGGATACTGTGAGAGATAACAGAGGATACTATAGTGGATCTGCTGTAGGTTGTGTCTCTTCATCTTGTTGGATAATAGAAAGGAAGGACTGCATGTTCGGGGTGGAAGTAGCCCAAACTGGGTGAACCACGTATATTTGTATCTCTCTGGTTTTATGTGTTTCTTGTGTTTGTGTTTATGCATATATTTTATTTGTTCCATTGCTCTGTAATATACAATTTTGTAACAGATGATTATATATTTCATTGTAAACTTTGATTGATTTTTCCCGATCTCCAACCATGGTCTCTGATCCGATCTTTGGCATGATAAAACACTTTAGTCTTCAAATATCCTTTCTAACTTTGCACTTTATAGGGAAAAATTTTTACACATCCTTTTTTCACCATGGTAAATGACCATCAAAATGGATCTTTCACTATCCATGAATGTGCTCCAAAGAATTCCCTATAAGTCTAGAACTCAATCATCCTGAAGAAAGTCTGAATTGTGGGTAACAATGTCCAAAAACCTAGTTTTGGTCAAGGGCATATTTTCCTATCCAGTTTCTGTGCATACGCAACTCTTACCATTAAATCTTGCAAAAAAGTACGCTCTGTCTTCCACTATAAACTGTGCACATGACTCAAAAAAATTAAAAATTAAAAGTGAAATATAGAAGCTTTTTTGGGTTAATATATCCCAACTGAAAGCTTCGAGTTCATGCTTATTCGAGCCTAACCCATCTGATCAATGAGCTAATTCTCATTCTTGAAAAAAAACTAATCCCACCCTTAGTGGATCTCATCCTTCAGATAAGGAATTGAAACCTCCTCCTCTTGGTCTATAAATCAAACACAGGCTAGAGGGTTTGGAAGGATTACTGAAGGTAGACTTATGTTGCTAAAATAAGGTTGGAAAGTTGATCATCGATTTTGGAGATTGTAGATCATTTGGAGGAACCTCACTTCATCAAGGCCAAGGTTTTTCAACTCCTCTATTTCCGAGATTACTACAAATGATTTTTTCTTCCCACTATATTGTCGAGTGGAATTAATAAATCGTTTAATTTTCTTATATTTTTTCATTGAAATGATATTAGGCACTAGTCTCATTGATCACTAGTATGAGTTGTATTTAATCATTTATTTTTCATATCCCTTTGATCTCTTATTATTTCTATGTCTGCAAATCTAGTCCCTAAGCATTGAGGAGCTGCATTAAGCCATAGCAGGATCTTCAACATGCATTTCGTGAAATGTATGGATTTCATCTCTTACTATTCTAGTTTATGATTCAGTATAGATAAACTTCAAGGAATGATTTGATTTCTTGTATGTTTGTTACTATAGTGAGTCATTCAATCTAGGGAGATTTCTTATGTCCGCATTAGCAATTAGTCCACAACAATCAAGCATAAAAAAATATCCACACATTAAAAAAAACAATGTGTATCTTTTTCAAAATATACGCTTTTTCAAAACTCACAGTGGGGCTTCTTTAAAATTACACGTTGATCAAAGGAAGGTAACCGCTCTTGTTTCGTCTCACCTTTCGAAATTACTTGTGGGTGCTACATTGAATTTTTTTTCTTATTAGTAGCCATTTGTGATGGTCCACTCTCAATTATAAATTTTCATTTATCCAAATCTCCATTGGAAGTCTTGCCTCATCATCGATCTTATATATGCTTTTCTATGGCCTTTGATTCACAACACTCATATTGCTGCACACACACAACAGGGCTTGCCAGTGCTCACTCATCAGTGCTTACAGTGCTCAATCTATAGCATATAAACATCTATTCCTTCAAAAATTGTAACGCTAAATGATCCATGTCCAACACATTAGTTGAAATCAGGCCAAAGCGAGAGACTTCCTCTCAGACTCATCATAGTGGCAACTCCAGCTACTTAAAAAGAGATCTTCTATATGATATTCCTCTCTACCTCCACATCGAAAGATCCAATCTACCTCCATATCCAAATCAACCTTCACTGTCATCCTCAATCGAACTCAATCAGTGTCCACATCATTTAGGGCACTCATGAACCCTTGAATAAACTGAGAGGGGGGGTGAATTAGTTTATTCCATTCATGCACATTTATATTATTTTTTTTAATCTCATCAATTTCAAACATTACATGAGGAGCTTTAACAAATAATGATCAACAAACTGAATATGTGAACAAAAATAAATAAGAATAAAAATACACCACATCAACACATAATAATAATGCATTTGGACACCGGATATAAGTGGAAACCCATAAGGGAGAAAAACATGATTTTATTATTATTTTGATGCAAAGGCAAGCTCCTACTCCTTATTCCATCTGATTTTATGTAGGTTCCAACCTACAAAAGGTTGCTACTTCAAATTTCTCCAAGCTACAACATACAAGGAAGCTCCAACTCCCATTTGTTTTCTATAGGCTACCACCCACAGGAGGCTCTTACATCAACCAGCTCCAACTGAACCTTTTATCAAGACACAACCTCAAAGGAGACCAAAATCCCCTCACAAAACATGAAAACAATATGTTGATTTACCTGGTTATCAACTCTGCATATCTCCATCTTTAATTCTTCCTCTTCTCCCTTCAAACCTGCTTCACAACAACTCCATATATGCATAATATCTCAATTAGCTCTCTCACATTCTCCATCTCTCTTACTTTATATGCACTCTAAAATGACATCTTTTGTACAGATAGTTTGATGGCTATTTGTATTCCACATAGGAATAGGAAGAGAATAGGCTTGACTCTTTTCCTTCCATTTATTCGTTTCGACACACTTCATATCTTGAATATTAGTCCACAAAATACATAAATAATCTAATATTTAATTTCAGCCATATGTAACGCTTGAATGGATCCACTTAATGGAAACATAAATTAACAATGCATATCATTAATGTATTACAACAATTTATCTTAATGCATCTTTGTCTTTGCCTTGGAGTCTTGCCTTTTCCATAGAGACTTGCATTTGCCTTGGATACTTGCCTTTGCATCACAACAATTTAGCTCAATCAACAATTTCACATTATTACAATTTCTTCAATGTAGGAGTTTTACTGCACTTTTCTCTTCTTTTCCTTGTTGTTCATTTACACCTTTGTTGATCCTGATCTGCTCCTTTTCCCTCAATGACAACATTTCCAACAGGTACTCGCTCTTCATAATCAGCCTCTTCAAGCATAAAATTATCATTTACATCAATCTAAAGCAATTCCAAGTGGTCAACCTTCCCTAACAAGTCTTCACGCAGGAGACAATAGATCTACGGGGCACAGGGACATAGATCCACACTTCCACTAGACACATGGAGAACCAACCAACAACTCTTACAAGGAAGAATAAGAAGTGATGAGCTCCACCTCCGACCTGTAGTGACAAGCTCCACCACGGGCCATTCAATTCAAAATTAGTGAACTGAGACATGTGCCCCATTGTTGGTGTACATGCACATAGTTAGCCTTCATTAGCTTTAGTTCAACTCAAGTTATTGCAGGTGATGTGCACTTGTCTTTAGCTAGTTAACTTGAGTGCTTGCATGTGGTATGCACTTGGCTTTAGTTAGTTAACTCTAGTGCTTGCATGTGGTGCATGTGCACATTAAAAAAAACATAAATCACATTTAGCTTAAGTTAAATTTAACTATCCATAGTTATTGCATGTACAACTAAGCTTAACATAGTTGCTTTATGTATTTATTTTCATAATAATATTGATGAATCAAATTCATTCTCAATTCTAATTGTTCTATTTCAACTCTAGCAAGTTTGTACAATTATTCTTTAGCTAGATCTGTATTTGCGCTCTAAAAAATTTACACCGACGAACGGGCTCAACGGATGTGGTCAAACACCAATAGTGCCACAAAGGCTCATACTGTTCTGCTGTGCCACACCACGGTCAAATGCACACCAATGCCTAGATCTCTCCATTGGATTTGTGGCTTCTCAAATAGGCAGATCAAACTATATCTAAACAAATAGCTCCTCACTCAACTGAAGACACACTGCAAGTCATGATTACAAGCTCAAGACGAGTCTTGCGCTCTTATACCAATTTGAAAAAAACAAGATAAAACAATTAGTGAATGAAAGTCGTCACGGTAGTCAACTGAAGAGCTAATCAAACATCCACAATGTTTCCTTTCATTGAATAAACAATCAAACAATACAGATCTTATAGAAGTACATCTAGTTAGAGAAATCAAACAAAATCTCAAAAAATAAGATCTAAATCTTAAATACAAATACAATAGAAAAACCACCTAACTAATCTACTCTCTATTATTTTCAAACTAATTAATAAATATTATATGTAGAATATCAAACTGTGGACATTTCAAAACTTTATAAAAAAACAAAATAACAAAAAAACCCCTTATTATATCCATTTCTATTACTCGCTCACTCCCTCAAATCATCAGAACATTTATCTACTTATTCATTTTAATTTAAAGCTATTATAAACAAATATCAAGGCGTATGTGATATCAAAATCTCAGCTCAGAAAATCCCATAAAGAAACAGAGATGCGGCATAACTTCAGCCCTTATTTTATTTTATATATTGTCAACCTGAACTTCTTCCTTTCATTGTGAAAGAGGATGATTTGTCGCATTTGTTCACATGGGGTGGGAGTGTAGGTTATTGAGAGGGACATGAACGGGGAATCCGGGAAGCATCGAGCCGTGAAGGGTGGAGGGGAACGCACAAGCCCCACGCATCTGATCGAATTCAAATAGTCAAACTGAATTCCGTTTTAACTCCAAAGATTCTCAATTATTAAACCATATTTTTGGAGAAGCATTCCCTGCCTAACCTTTCTTATGTATGTAATTACAGAAAATTTAGCTCAGACCTCATCAAGTCCACTCTTAATATCACAGCTTCTGGATTTCGTTCCTTCTGAGTTATAGATTATGACTTCTGTAGACTTCATAGAAAGAAGAGACTTGCGTTATTGCAGTGCTGGTGATATTTTGTGAAGAAGCCAAAGATATTAGAACTGGCTCAATCTAAGTGGCCTCAGAAGAAAATTTGATAGCAGGATCATTGGGTTTTTTGAAGGAAAACCTTGCATAGAGCTCTTTGGCGGCCATGGATGGGAATAATTTTATGCTGAGGAGACCCAAGACTATGGACTGATATGATATATACAATCTCCTTGGCTCCGAACGATCCAGAAGCATTGAGGGCTTGGAGACAATGGAAGAATTTAATGAGGAGGATATATGGGGCGGTGCTCCTGATGCAGAGACCAAGCGGGAGGGCTTTCAGGATAATGGGTGTAACGGTTTGGGAGACAATATAGTGGGAAAGGAAGGGATAAGGCAGATTCCTAAATCTCGTGAAGGGAATAATAAGAGGATAAAGCAGTGTTCTTCTGGTCCTGTGAATATCCCTTACTTGGGTGGGAGGAAGGACATTGGGAACTTCTGAAAGAAAACGCATGGAATGATATGTGATCATGGTAACAGTAGCCATGTTGACAATGGAGATTTTGATAGGAATATGATTCCAACCCATGAGTTCATTGCCATGCAGCTTGCTCGGAAGGAAATAACTTCATTGTCAGAATTTGAAGGCGTTGGGAAGACTCTTAAATGCAGAGATGCGATCTGGACGCTGACATCTTTTATTGCTTGAAAAATCTTGCTTTTTGATGGACTGTGGACAATATGTACGCTCCTTTCTTCTTGTTGTGAAACTGTAATCGAGTTTCAACTGTTTTTCGGATGATTTTACTGATGCGTATTGTTTGCTTTTCTGATAAACCGAAAAGTATATGTTTTTGATCATATTTTAAACCCAAAAAACTACCACATAAAAAGAAATGTTGGGACAATGTCGAAAAATCTAAGGGGTTGTCTACTGTCCAGGATGGAATTTGATGGGCAAATTGATTGTTATGGGGTGATTTGCTGGTTAAATATAGTTAATTTTTTTGTCAAATTGTCAAAATCTTTTGTTGAAGCTTTGAAAATGGGTGGGAAAGTGTGAAAACCGTCAATTTTGACAGATGAGTCTGTTTTGAAATTCCAACCCTGCTACCAACGCCACCAATTCATGGGATGGAAGTTTTCTGGTGAGAATTACTTGGAAGGCAAGTTTTTTTGGAAATCAAATATTTTTTGTTTGTTTTTAAATTAGAATATAAAAGTACACACTACATTTTTCTAAAAAAATTTATATTAAAAATAAACAAACCAGTACATTTTTCTGAAAATTTTAAGAAGGTTTCACATATTCCAATCTATGAAATACATATGTTCTAGCCCAGCTAAGTGAGTGCAGCTAATACTTCTTTTTCTAATTCGACATCTACAAACTGTCATTTTCCAAGGGCTAAACAGTGTCATACACCCAACCAACATAATATATACAAGCCCAGTTGTACAGATGCAAATAGATACAGAATAGCAAAATTTTACAGACGGTAAGCACAAAAAGAAAGGAGAAATAGATAAACCAAAAACTAGACCCCGGAAGAAGTAAGATCAGGGAAGTTGAATGGAATTGTCTTCTTGGCACAGTCTATCCCTGAAGTGCTGAACATGAATATGCCTTAGTGTTGACTTCCTCAAGATAGGTTGAAATTGAGGAACCTAAACCCGGAGAAGAAGGTATTTGATGCTGCCAATCCAACAAAGAAGTGCTGGATGTTGAAGGTTGGATAGACGGATTACCCGTTTATAACTGTTTTTGAATCGTCCAAAATGCGTAGCATTCTGATCTGCATGCTGTAAGCAACCCGTAGTAAACTCCATAAAGCTAGGAATTTTGTTTTTACCTCTTACCACCCAAAATCTTCATGTTTGCCAGCCGTATCCATACCACCCAAAATCTTGATGTTTGCCAAACGTATCCAAATAAAAAAAAAAAAATTGCCAAATTCTCTATCATTTTATCTGAATTTCCATTATTTTGCTAACTAATTTGTGAGTTTTTTTAAAATACACTAAATTCTAATTTCGAAATTAAAAAAAAAAAACACATATCATCATTTTAACAATAAAAAAAACATATACCATATAAATAGTTGTAAGAAGCATTGGCATATAATTATATTATAGCGCTATAGACATCTCGACAGGCGAAAAAAATTAAGAATTGTCCTCAGAACTTGTAATTTGTTTTAAGGCATGCATGTCAAAGACCTAATATAAATCCATAACCATTCTTGTAAACAAAAAAACAATACAAAAGATAACCGTGCCACAATTTTCTAACTTTTCTATGTTTTGAGAAAATTTTGCAAAATAAAAAAAAAAACATAAATTACCCTTTATCTAAAATTTTGTATAAAAAAAAATTAAGATTTTCCAATAAAAAAATTTGAAGATAAAAATATATTTAATACTCTAAAAAAAATACTTGGAAATTTTATGATTTTATATAGATTATAACTGTACCCAGACTTCCAAATATTTTAATTCGATTTTTCCAAAACATGAGGTACACGTAATTAGACTACTCTGTAAAAATAACTTGAACATTTAGAAACTCGTTTACTGCACATGCGTAAGTACAAACACAGTTGTAAATTCTCACTGATTGACTTCATCGAAAGTTGCAAAAGAAAAAATTTAGTGGCACATTACAACGCATATGATTATGTGAAAAATAATTAAAGAAATTTCATTCGTAATTTTCGTTTTATGTTTTACGCCTCCCTGGATAATGCAGTATTTATTTTTAATATAAAACGTGCTAATGTTATTGACTATGCCATTTTATCTATGTGACATAAAACTTTCTCATCGAAATGGAATTCATAATGTAGCATTATATATATATATATATATATATATATATATATATATATATATATATATATAAACTTGAAATAAAATCAAAATACATAATTTTTTAATATTCATTTTATTCATAATTTTTAAAATTTTACATATAAAATATTTAAAAAATGGTTTCTGAGTTATCCATTTTAATAACTTTTTTTTATTATTAAAAATATGTTCTTAATTATTATGTTTATTTAATTTTGAGTTATATTACTTCAAGTCTTGTAATAATATATTTCATATAATGAATTATATATCCCATATCTTTTTAAGTGAACAGATAGGTGATAAGTAAAATATTTTATTTGACACAATATGTTATCTTAGTTTATATGGATGAATTTTGGAGAATAATCTAAAAGAATTTTATACTTTGTAATCTCAAAATGAAAGAAAACAAATTCTATTTTATTTTTTTCATAGAACTAATTCTTTTCCGAATATATTTATGATTAGAATAAGATAAATAATATGGAAGGAAATAGAAATTGTAAAATCATTTTAAGATTAATGCAAAACTATCTTTGATTCAAAGTTGGATGGTATAAGGATTCCTATTCTTCAAAAAAACCATTGGAAATAAGAAAGATATTACTTTTAAAATAATAATACTATTAAAAAGATTATTACATGATAATTTGAGAGAATGTACTGCAATAGAGCGTTGGAGGGAGGAAGAAAATTAAGATATTATAAGTAGTTGATGAACTCCAAAAGAAAATATCAAATGTATCTTTTTCTATGACCTAATTCTCATGGGTACTATAGTGAAAATGAATGTTGGTCAACTCCCAAAATACCTTGGGATGAAAGAGTCTATCACCTCCTTTGTGAGACTAAGAGAATTGAAGATGAAATTTACATTTTGTTAGATTGTATTTTGTATTCTTATAATAGATATTGTTTGAAAATGATTTTCTCCACAACCAATCTTCACAATACTTTAACCCAACAAAACTATTGTAATCTTTGAATATTTCACTTTCTTTTTCCAATAAAAAATAATATTATAAAGAAATCCAAATAATTCTTTAACATCTTAAAATAACCTAAAACAACTTAATCTTGAGAATACTAATTAACATTATCATGATAATCATTAAACTCCTAATTTACATAAAAATAATATAATATTATTTTAGATGTATTTTTTTATATAAATATAAATAAAGATTTAATAAATTAAAACAATAAAACATATTTCCTTTTTTAACTCGTGCAAATAAAAACACCAATATTATTAAAACAGGAAAAAAATATCACTAAGTTACGAGGACTCTTTAGCATGATAGAATTTCTTTTTTTTAAGACAATAAAATAATTTGAGATAAAAATAAATTTCTTATCAAATATCCTATATAATACTAGATTAGACATGTATAACAATCATAATTATATCCTGATCAGATATCAATTTCAAAAAATCGACGAGGCTATAAATATTTCGAACTTGACACAATAATATTCCACTACTTCTCTTTGTAAGTTTGAAGCACGCAAATAAATTTAAAATAAATCTAGATAATCCCTTATTTTCATAAAATATAATAAACCAATTTCAATGGTAACATATCTTAATCGCCATGATCATAATTTCCATAAAACTAAATATTAAAACAATAATAAAATTATGAATATTTAAATATTTTTATATAATTTTATATACATATATGTGTAAAAGTTATTGGTTTGAAATTTCATAAAAAAACATCTAGTCATATTAAGGGAAGTGTGCCCAAGAAAGGTGTGATCTTTAGGTCATTTTGATGACCACCTCTAAGCCTAGACTCCTCAAACCATATATTAGGCATTCCAATCATATTAAGACACACATTCCTTATATATATATATATATATATATAATACAAATGGTTTAACCTATCAATACTAACTATTATAAGATTAAAGAAAACATATCATTCCTCTTATTTACCTCTAACTTCGGTTTTTTTATCTTGCGGTTGATTGTCCTTGCAATTTCCTTTATTCTCGGAGGTAGCGCCACGCTCTCTAAGGTAATGTTTTGGAAATTCTAGACCCAAATTCCCACTTATTCTGCTTCTTCTATTTCTACTAAAATTTGATAGTATGTCGACAAGTGACTCCGAGTGAAGATATGTTCAAGAAATCCATCTACGTTTGAATGTACCTATGGTATTTTAGAACTAGGTGCTCCTTGAAATTTTTGTGATCCATATTAGATAATTATATTGTTCTTCATCCATATAAATTCTTTCAACATGGAAAAAACAAGGAACTATCTCACAAGATTAGTTTTAGTAGCGGGACCCATCTTAGAGAATTTAGACAAAAAAACCTTTTGGGTCTAGTTTATGGCCTTAATTGATGTTATTTTATGGAAAATCTTACATCTTAAGCATAAAAGACATTAGTATTATTCTATACATAGTTCTATTTCCACTGATCCAAGAAATACATCAATGGGAGTTCATATGAAAAAGTTATGGCTCTTGGAAGTTGGCTGATCATCATTGACGAATATAATTCAATAGTGTGCCATGCAGATGGCATGTTAGTTATAGAAAAGGGCTATCCACATGGATATTATGAATATGAATCTAGAAAGGCCACGTTCTAACTCTTGTTTAGGGTCAAATGGGTCAAATTTAATTCCTAGTTAGCTATCAAGTTGTGTTATAACTAGGCCACTAGAAGGAAATGGGTTCCATTCTATTTTCTCTCTTTTTCTTCCATAGTAGATAAGAGTAGATTCTTGTAGATAAGGAGAAATAATAACAAATGGGGTTTGTGTTCTATAGTATCCCATGGTCCATGGATTCTAGGAAACTCCATAGGAACTCCATAGTCCTTATTATTTCCATCATTTCCATTTGGAAAAATGAGAGCAAAGTAGCATCATGTTCCACAATGGCTTCCCCATAAAATGGTTTCGTATATCATATCTTGGAGTTAATTTTTATTGGTGTGTCATTACAATCCACTCTTCACTATTTTCCAAATTTAGTTTATTGCATGCATAAAAAGCTTTAGGTAATTAAAAAAAATTGAATTTAAAGGAATTAACCCTTCATAGTATAGATTTAAAATTATTTTAATGAATCTATTATGACATAGAGTTACAAAGTAAGATTTATGCATTCCTATAAGCTCGAGTTTCAAATATAAATCATAATTTCAACCTCCTCATCGCATCCCTAACTGATAATATTAGGTTTTTAAAAGAAGGTAGACGTTCCAACATAGAGATTAGATTAGAAGTGAAATAAAAATATTAGGAAGAACCAAAGAAGGAATTCAGGATATAGAAAAAAATAGCTAATATTGAGTTCCATTAACCATTCAAAGTTTCTCTCCAATATGGGAGAAAAGGAGGATATAAAGTCATTTCAAGGTCAGATCAATGCTTTGAAATTTAAATCACTAGTTGCAATATTTAAATTTTTCTTTCATTGTTCACCAAATAGATGAGGTGCAAGAAGTTTCCTTTTTTCAAATTCAATTAGAAGGGCATGCCTTCACATGGTGGAAAAGTGACATATAAACAATGAGTTTAGAGGGGGAATATCTAGTAAGTAAGTGGTAGGATTGTAAAATTGTAACATAGTACAAATTTCACCCTATGGGGTATGTGAAAGACTAGGTGATCTAATTCCATTATTTCAAGTAAAGAGAGGGCTAGGGTGCATACGAGTACACCATAGAATTGAAGAAGATAGAAATAAATTTGGGTATCTATCCCATGAACTTGGACATAAAATTCAAGTATATACGAGGTCTACGTACTCATTTCTACAAGAGAGTGACATTAAGATATAGAGTAATGAATTAGGCTTTTTTCAAGTTAATACCTGGAAAATGAAACACAAAAGAAAGGGTAGTCGAGTGGCTCAAAGAAAGAGGAACATGAATAAACGTACACATAAGGGAAAATGAAGTGTAACGGTGGAGAGGAAAATAATATAGAAATAGTAGCACACTAGTAAAATGATACTAGATAGCATTGAAACCTCTATAACATTACGCTAACATAAAGGAAAAGTGTTGAAAACTACATCCATAACTCAACTCGATGAACCAGAAAAAAGGTGGGAATAAGAAAAATGTCATAGTCACAAATTTGAGGAATCAAGTGGAAAGCATATTGTACGTGCATAGGAAAATTTTCTATACATCCATACAAAATGGGGTGAATATAATTATCCTTCAACAACAACGAGAGAAGGAGATGACAAATTATCCCGTAACATGATGTAGATCAACACACACATTTATGATCTATTACACTCAATATCGTAGGAGAATATAATGAAGGCAAGGATGATCAACAAATTATGATTAGAGGTTGAAGACCATCCTGCATCATATCCATTGGGATGAGTGAATAAGATTGTAGAAATAAATGTTACAAAATAGTGTAAAACTAAATTTCTTATCAATGTTGAACTTATTGATAAAGTAGAATTGTATGTCATTCTGCTTGATGTATGTGGAGTTTTGTTTAGGGGTCCCTATATGTACATTCCAGATGCAATATTTTTGTGTAGATGCAACCAATAATTCCCCATCACGGATGTGAAGTTCTTCATCATTGATTTACATAAGGAAAAGTGAAATTTTGTTGGTAAGTGCCAACTAGGCCAAGAAATTTATTATTTTTATAAATAAGTATGTTTTATTATTTTTAATAGAAAATTACATTGTATATAAGTCAACAAGAGCTAAGTAATCCTTGTAGTGGTGCACAAACTAACAAATAAAACAACAATATTAGTTAATATAGGTGTATAGGGGAGTGTTCTACACACCTAAAGGACTGTCACCAAAGAGGAAAGTGGATGATACATATTTTTGGATCATTAAATTGTTTGTAATTCATATAAATGCTTTCAAAGTGGCAAAAGTGGATGAATAAACTCCTAGGACCATATTTACCAATGGGACCCAATTTGTCAAATTCGGATCTAAAACCATCTTGGAACATTTACAAGTATAAAACGACATTATTTTGTGGTAAACATTTACCACTTTATAGCCACAAATATTTCCCATTCTAAATATAAATACTTTCCCAATGGTTCAATAATCACCTCATTCAACATTTGTATGCAAGATTTATACCAGTTGGAAGTTTACCTTCCGAATTTATCCACCAAAATTTTAGAGGGTGCCACATCATCCCCCATTACTGAAGTAAAATAGGCTATCCACATGATCATGATGAGGAATAATTTATAACAGTACATATTGTAACTAAGGTCCAGATTTGAGGGAGTCAAACCTGACCACTAGTAGGCTATCGTGTCATATTATAATCGGGCCACAAGGTAGAAATGGATTTCCATTTTCTTCGAGTGCACTTGTTCCATAAACAATATGGATATGGAGAGAGAACATGAAGTGGAATTTTGAATTGCAATATCCCGTGGGTCATAAGACTTAATTCTTTTTAATTCTAGGCATTTTTTATTTAGAGAAAGAGACCAAAGCGATCTCACCTTTCATCTGGGTTTTATCCCGAAACGGTTTCCCTAGTTATATGTTGTGTGAAATTGTAGTTTGTGAATTTTTAAAATTTACTGTCATGTATTTTATGTATAAAAATAATCTACATGCATATGCAATAAATAATAATTTATAGATCCAGAGATATAAAGATAAATAAACTTCATAGTCTATATTTTTTGGTTTTTAGGTATAATTTATCAAGTGTGTTATGATAAATTGTCGAGTCGAATTTTTGTATTAGTTTACATATTAGTGGAAAAGATCCATATACTTCAAAATTATCCATTTGGAAACATCAACTTATAGATGAATCCAATTATAGAATCAAATGAGGTGAAGAATAAGTTGCAACAATAACTAGGGTAGGGTGTTATTTAACTATGTACCTCACCATGCAAGTCATCCATTATAATTTTTCAAATGAAGAATGAGACATGGAAACTTTGAATTGATTATAAGGAAGTAAAAATAATATATAAGAAAATGTGTTCACTACCTAGGATTGATGAATTTTTGGACCAATTGCAACATGAAAAATAATTCACCAAGCTAAATTTAAAATTATCATATCACAAAGTTTGATTCAAAGAAGAAGATACTTGGAAGACTAATTCAAAACCATCCACGTGTTGTATGAGTGGTTAGACATGTAATTTGGTATATGTGATGCACCAAACATGTTCATGTGATTTGTGAATGATATACTACCACCATATCCATATTTAATTATTGTTGTTTTCTTAGATGATTTAATGGTATACACTACCACTTGGGAGGACATAAAATACTTGATGTAGGTGCTAGAGATATTGTATAAGAACTAGATAGTAAAAAAATTTAATAAATTTTATTTTTCACGATAATAATTAGCATACTTAGTTGATGATATTTGTGGAGAAGATGGGGACCATCATGAAGTCGACAAGGCCTATGAATGTCTTAGAAGTAAGAGTGGTTTTTCTGCAAACGCAATATATAAATAATCGATAGCTTCATTTTTATAAGTGCACACACCACTACATTCCATAACAATGAGTTGCAACAGATTTTAGTGGGGGGAGGGAAATAAAGGGCCTTTTAAGAGTTAAACAAGAAAATCATTCAAGAATTATCTTTTTCATTGCCAAACTTTGAAATGGAGGTTGGCTCAGGTGGGTATGCTAATTCAATGGTATTGATGTAAGGAGGAAGGTTTGTATGCCTCCATTCTAAAGTGTTTCATGGGGAATTTATCAACTATCCTAGCTATGACAAGGAGTTATATGCCTTGGTGTAATCTATCAAAAATTTAAAAAACTATTGATTGGGGAAGGAGATAGTCACCCACACTAATCTCTAACCAATAAAATACCTATAGAACGGTGGTAAGTTAAAATAGGCTAATAATTGCGAGTGGATCAAGGTTTTATAGTATTTTAATTTATTGATAAAGAGGAAGGAGGGATGAATCAACCACTTGGACAATATGCTTCCAATTTCATAGACATAAAAAATTATATCTTTTGTAAATATGAAAAACATGTCAAATTCCACCCATGATGTAAAAAAATAATCATATACATAGTATGAAGACAGCAAGGAGGTGTTTTAAAAGTTAAAAAGCTAAACTCGTGAACATAATGGGGATAGAAAATTGAATATAATCCCTAGAATGGGTTACTCTACAAGTTTTCTATGCCATTCTCTGTTAATGTTAAGTGAATATAGCTAATAATATAGGTTCAGACCTCTAAGGTTGTAGGGAATTTTGGTGTAAGGAACAAAATTTCCAATTTCTATAGGTATTTTTAATTACCTAGAGTGCAAGGAACTGTAGTTGGGTTCTTAAGGAAATGTATGCTATATGGTACCAACAAGTGTAGTATTAGGAGATAGGGTCTATACCATCATTTACCTATACATACCAATCCTTGGGAAGGAATTTCTTTGGACATTATGGGAAGCTTACTAGCATCTAGGAAGGGGCATGACTACCTATCCATGCAAGCTGAAATATTTAGCAAGATGTACATTATCATGCCATGTAAAATGACCATCAATGTGAAATAAGAAACAATATTGCTCTTTTCATATGTATACATGCACCTTGTGATACCATGTACCACCGTTCTAAATAGGGACATTGTATTTCTTAGTGAATTTTTTACTACATTGTTTTTAGGTTCCCAACCTCCCTACTCCCATATTAGGGTTATGTGGTTTATCTAGACCTGACCTTCAATATTAATTATGAAGATGTTCTTAGAAAAAAATTCTCTTTCTACAACCACCTCAAATTCATTTTTGACAACTCTGTCAAATTTATCTCAACAAGAATTTTCTAACAATGTAAACCTCATCCAAAAAAAAAAATTGGATAAGGACTTATACCCCTTTGAAAGGTTTCTCTTTATGTCATATTAGATATTTACTTCAATTTCGCCCTACCTTTATAAACTTTATGTAAGGTGTATCCAACTAGAAAAATTGATTGTAAACACTTTGGTCATAATATTTCGTGGTTATCGTACCCTCTTTTTGTCCTAATATGATAGCCATCCTCATTTAATAGGTCCTAACTTGATGCCAATTTTTTTCCAGATTATTATTCCAATGCTTAATTTTCAATGATGTAATACTAAATTAACAATCGTAAATTAACCACACAAGAATTATTAAGTTTCGTCTATGCATGCATCATAACGACAACAATATTATCACTCACACACAAATTTTTATCAAATAATTAAAGTGGAGTGTCTAGTTTCTTAGAATATGCATCAATTCAAAGAGTAAGTGTGCTTCGCATAAATTCATTTACAATGCTGCACCAAAAAACCAAAATAATATCATATCTTGAGAAAATATATTAAACTCACAAAATTTTTTCCTTCAATTAATCAAGTGAGGATTCATAATGGAAAGAATTAGGTTTCTCCTCCTCTTACACTCATACTTGTAATCCTTCTATAGTTCTCCACAGACTTACTAATTCATAAAAATCATTTTAAATCTAGAATAGGATCAAGATCCATAAGAAGTGGATAAAACCCATTATTTCAGTAACTAATTTGAAAAAATAAAAACTATGACTAGTTTTTATTTTTTTCTATCTTAATCCATTATATTCTATGATAATGTTTCTAGGGCATGACTAATTATTAAAAACTAAAATCGTTACATGAGGAATCCAACTTCCACAAAAAAATAATAATATCTAATGACATTTATAAACAAATTCTAATGTTTCTCCATCAGAATCCTGAAGAACAAAATATTCAATGTTCCTCGACTCCTATCTAGGATATCCTATACCCTTTATTGTAACTTCTGCTTATCAAATTTTTTCAGGATGACATAAATTTCCTTAAGTATCCAAAGGTTCTCAATTAAACAAATGAATTTTATTTAGGTATGCTCTTGGAAACTTAGCTCTCTTAATTCTTCAAGCTAATTCCTTTAGGAACTTCCTTGGAAGGACATCAACCGGTACAATTCAAACCATCTTTCCTATGCATGAAACAAGCATGTCTGAATTAATTTAAAAAAATTTCTTTTTCGTTCCCAAGGTACTTGGTTTATTGATTGATTCAATTTCTTTCCCAAAAGATTCTACATTATGATTATCTTCATCTTCAATTTGGAGATTTTCACACATTAACTTCTCACGAGTTTGCAAATAAACCTTCTTATTGACATTATTTTGTTGTTCATTTATTAGAATATATTTATTGATAACCAATTCTTCCATGGTGTTGACGGTGTTGGACCTGCCAACATTTAGGGGATCTCCTTGATAGGAAGTCCCAAATATACCTCACAACATTTGGTGTAGGAGTCCCATCTCAAATATGGCTTGGTTTCTGATGTAGTGGGCTTTAATGGTGCACCTTGGCTGAAATAAAACATAGAGTGTTGTATAGTAACTTTGGTGGTAAAAATTATATGACTCTCTGGAAATTCAAGTGCAACGCATGAAGCTTATAACAAAAGAGGGGAAAGTGAGTGAGACCCTTACAATCCCATAAAAGTTCATGGCTTGAAAGGAACTATTGGGTTGGAGGGGGTGGACCAAGGTTCAGAGTTAGTTGTGCAACCAAGAAAACCCTCTATTACTATCCCTTTCGGCAACGAGCTACAGCGCAGATCAAAGCCTCACCCCAAGAAATATTGGGGGATGTTAGAACCAGATTTATGCATCTATAGGGATAATAAGATGTGGATCTAGTGCTAAGATTATTTCTTATGCTTTTCCGAACTGTGTGAATGCATCTATATATTTTCACAATATATACTTCAGTCATTACTTAATACTATTATGCATTGTTCCTTTTTTTATCTTATGAAATATTCAACACAATATAAAAAATTTAAATAATATAAAATAATTCATGATGCATAAAATCAGCTTCAAGTGGGGATAATAAGAAAAATATGTAGATATACACAAATATTATCCAAAATGTCTTCTTCTTGTATTAAGATATGTATTTTCATTACAAAAATTCTCTAACCTGCACACATAGCTGCGGTTGGTCTTCACACATAGATGGAGAACCTTCCCCGAAGACCCAAAATAGACTAAAACACATATATTCAACAGTTTCCTCTCATACAATAGTTACATTCCCCATTTCGCTTTACATCTCATTGCTTTATATAGCCTTTACATACATACAATAAAATGGTCCACATACCATGGGAGGACTAAAAAATAACAAAATAAACAAGATAAATTTACAAATATAGAGGTCTTGATCGGCCCCAAAGCCCCTAAACTCCACGCAGTTAATTTATCTTCACTAAATTGTGCACTCTGCTCCTTGAGTTGTGGAGTATTTTGACCAAAATGGACCCAGTTGGGCCATGCCAAACAAGCCCCCAACACTCACACGTGACTCATACCGAGTCAATTAGATGGAGTGCCCCGAACCTTCCTGCAATGCTAGTGTAGGTTTTACTCAAATGATTAATCATTTCTGCAAACTGCAGTGCACTTCCTCTAGCATATTTTCTAATATTGGCTGGACGATATTCTAAAACACATTTTTCAACTTCTTTCGTAGCTCTTTTAGCTTCTCATGAACTGTCTAACACATTTGAATGGATTAATCCTTCCATGACTATGTCCTTTCTGTATTCAGCAGCTCCTTCCTACGTATATCCTTGATTTGGTTCTACCAATTTTTTCCTTTTGTGATGTGAGTGAGCTTCTGCACAGGCGCTAAGGTCCTCACAGTGAACCAGATCTTGTCTAGCAGCTTGTGATTTTATAGTACCTCATGGTAAATATTTTTAATGTTGGTATCGTCCTATAGCGACGTCCAAATTTCTATTGTGACATCTAACAAATTTCCACAGTCATTCACTGTGGTGGAAATTCCTCCTGATGCAGTTTTAAGATCTTCTTCCCTATTCTTCCGTACCTCTAGACGTGTGGTTGGTTGTAGCCTCATTTGCACCTCAATAATTTGGATCTGGTACTCAAAATTTATCTTTTCCATGGTTTTCTTCTTCTCCTTAACTGTGAGGGCGAGCTTTGTAACTTTATCTGTTAGGGCTTCTTCTGTGCGGACCTTGATGCCTGAAATATTGCTACAAGTATAACCTATTATATCCTTCAATTTTTTATCTTGTTGTCACTCCTCGTACCTCTCCTTAATAATGTGATTTAGTTCCATCATGATATTTGTTTTTTCTCATCTTAATTCTTCGTTTATCTGCAAGGTGCATTGTTCTTGCACCTTCAGTTCATCTGTGGTGCCTTGGTGGAAGTCAAGTAGTGTATGTATGGGAAGCACAACAATATTGAAGTTAATTTTGTCCCACTTATTTTATCGGTCTCGATCCTCTACAAAAACATACTAGAGCATTCATTCAGGTAACTACAAAACTAGAACATTAGAAATTATTTCTAATCGGTGCTCTGGATTCGACTATTGGATCGCTTAGTCTGCTTGAATGACTGGTTGTTCCTGTGGTTGTGGTTTTTGTGCCATCACCTTAAGCTCTTGCATGCTTCTCCTCTATCACTACAGCCTTTTATTGATCCTCGATATTCCCTCACACATATTTGGTGATGTGTAACACCTTATCATTGATATCAAAAATTTCCCGCTCAGTGAGGATAATCGGCTCCCCGCCTTTTGATCTGTCCGACTTATGATTTTCGCGTGCACCTGAGGCAGTAGGTATCCTTCTCGTCACAATAAATCATAAATCAATTGGTTCTTTATTAGTAAAATGGTCTTGGCTTCCCTCGTCTTGGTCTACGCCTCCAACCTATTCTCCATCATTCTCTGTTTCTTTTCCTATGTCCTTTCCTCCATATGTATATTTTCCACTCGTACCTGAATGTTCTAGCTTAGTGCCTCATGCGGATGGAGCCATTGAGTCTATTGGCCAAGCCTTTGTGACTTCAAAAATGGCTAATTCAGTAACGAGGTATGGAAATTGGTACCATACTTCATATATATCATTTCGTGCCTTGATGTATACTCTGTGGAAATCAAATTTAAAGTTTGCAACACCCTGATAATATTCAAATAAATTTTGTGAAAACTTTGGACGTTGATTCATCAGTGTGCATAGATCCATATCCAATAACTTCTAGAAATTTTGGGTCTCCATCGCGCACTTCACGTCCTTAGAAAACTAGACTGAAGCATACCTCATAGCTCACAAAACATCTCGGTCCACTATAGGGAATTATAACTCCTCTGATTCCTCCAAGCCATCATCACAATAACTAGTAGCAACAATGCATAGTGGAACTATTTCCATTCCTCTTGTGCTTCATGGAAATCATCACGAAACTATTTGCATAGGTAACCAGCCCAATTATATTGTACCCCTTAACTACATTGGACAGGAAAAGAGACCATAGGTATTGGTATTTCGTTTGCATGGAATTTATGCTCGAATTTTTGGTAAGGATCTGCGCGGAAAAGTGCACATCACGATCATTAATGGAGCTAATTTCATAGCCCCTCAACTTCCTCACTATGCAAAACTATTTCTTCATTTCCTCGGCAATTGCCTTGTCATGGCTTTTCCCCAATAAATCCTATATGAGGTTGTTTCCTTGGTAGGGTAGCATTATGTTCCTCTTGATCAACATATCATCTATGGGTATCCTTTCTCCCAACCAGAGGGACCCATCATGCACTAACGCGAATAGATGCCTAACACATATCGTGTTGATATTACTTCGTCCAAAGTGTGGAATGTAATGCAGGTCGGGCAACCCTGCTTGTTGTATGCCTACCACCCACCTTTGTGGCTCCAATTGGGTGACATCATTCTTTGGTTAATATATTGCATGTAGGTATCCAGTGGGCTCAAATTGGGGATATTTTCTTATATCATTGAAGCTTGATTCCTCCATCGTTAGGTGCAGTACTTTTTCCAATGTTTCTTCCTCAACCGACACATCGTTAGGTAGTAGCAGTGTGAATACAGTGACCTTCATAGCATCAGGTTCCTTCATTAATGTCACACCTATCTTCCTCAGTGGTAAATATGGCGACAACCTAGAAATAGGTTCTACTTCTTCTGATGCAATATCCTTCGGAATTTCTATTTCAATCTCCTCTTTGTCGTTATGTTGGACCTCCATAGGTTTATTCTGCTTGTCTAAACACTTCTTAGACCTATGTTCCTTAGTGATTTTCTACCTTAGGGACTCTGTAACACTTGGGGGTGCATCTAGTATTTTGACCTTATTTTGCTTTGGCTATGTTTCTTCTCCTACAGTCGATTATTTCCTTAGCAATCTTAGCCCTGTCACGCTCTACAGTGTTGTAGCGGTCATGATTCTGGCTAATCCTCTCCTTAGAATATCCATAGAAATGTCTTCAAAACACTTCTCATACATATAACTCAACACTCTGCTGACACTTAGGTTAAATTTCACAATTATAATTCTTTGGAAGCAAAGTGGAAAAATGTGGAGCGAGATGTGTTATTTACAATAAATTTGAATTTTAAACCCCATGATTGTCTTCATATTCGTCTCATTAATGCAGATTTTGCGGCATATTTTCCCAGTTACGCGTAATAAATGTGTTTTCCCTGTGCCTTTTAACAAAAAATTCCTCGTCAAATCAGCATTTTCACTTCCAACGGTCATATTTCAGCTGGACTTTGATGGCTCCTCTCTTGTGTCACAATAATTCCTCTCTCATCACAATTCCCTCAGAATTCATCATCCTCCTCAATTTCGCATAGTAATCCATCTTCTGAAAATTACGTCTTTGGTAGAATAGTTTATAGTCTCGTGCCAACTTTCAATTGCATGTGACAGTAAGACTTTCCTCCTTTAATATAGTCTGTGAAAATATCCAGGGACATATTCATCCCTATATACCTTGAATATGCTTTGATTCACTCATCCTAGCTTCAGCTAACCATCCAAATTTGCAATATGAATTGTGCCTTCCTCATATATGTGCCTGCTGATATATGTCCCCAACCAATGTCTTTACAAATTTCCCGGGAACTTTGTGAACTTGCTATCATACAATAGTACAAGGTATCCATCCTTGAATTTTTTATGCTTGATATTCTTGTCATGCTAGGATTTTTCCCTTTATTTTTTCAATTGTTGGTGATAACCGACGATGAACCTATCTTCCTCCAAAGCGAGAAAATGCTCCATCATTTCTTTCATTAAGTCATAGTCCTCCATATATTTGAATGTTGCAATTATCAAACTTGGCACGATATATTTCATATGCATGACTAGTTCCTATCCATAGACCAACCTAAAGGGTGTCTATCCTCCCAAATTTTTGCATGTTGTTGTATATGCCCATAACACCACTGCAATTATCATATCCTAGTCATTTCTATTGAAATTTCATACTTTTTTAAGTGAGTTCTCCAAAATCTTATTGAAATATTCCATTGTCCCATTTACTTGAGGATGACATCGTGTACTCTTCTAATGGAATACCTAAAATTCTTCGGTGAGCGCCTCATTATTTTTATGCAAGAAATGAGAACCCGTGTCACTCATTAAGAACTTCAGACACCAAAATCTAGATAGAATATATTCAAATATGATTTTTTTAGCATAATTTGTGTTGCAATCCTTCAACGAATTTTCCTTGCCCTACCTTGTCAAATAATTTGTTGCAGTAATGACATACCTTACTCCAGTCTTCTTTCTTGGTTTATTGGTAGGTCCAACAAATTCAATCGCCCACTTATCAAATTACTGCAATGTTACTTGTGGATTCAATGGAATTTCATCTCTCCTATACGGCCTTCCTCTGCGCTGACATGCATCAAATGCTTGACAAAAATCCTTTATCTCCTTATCCCATGTGGGCTACCATAACCCAGATCTTAAAATATTCTCTGAAGTGGCATTTCCAGCATAATGTCCTCCTGCAACTCTACAATGAGCTTCTACCAAAATATGTTTCCTTTCATGCTCAGAGACATATCTACACAGTAGTTCATCTAGTCCCATCTTATGAAACTGTCTCGCAATCAATGAAAAATCAGTTGCTTTGACTACTAACTCTTTCTTTTGATGTGTAGTGCACTCCATGGGTAACATCCTTGTAAAAAAAAATGAATATTATCTACGAAGTGATCATCTCTAGCCCTTATTACGAATATTTGTAAATCAGGAAGGTTCTCGTCCATGCTCGTGGGTTCTTCGCCTGTTTCTATCCTTAACAGATGTTCATGTCCAGCGTTCAATCTCCTTGACTTGGCTATAAATTCAAAGTGATAATCCTAAAATAATAGCAACCATCGACATATATTTCCTCCTAAAACAAGCTTATTCACCAAATACTTCAGTTTGAAGTGATCAATGAACATCTTGAAGTGTGCTCCCAGAAAATAGTTCCTAAACTTCTGTAATGCATAGACCATAGCCAACCCCTCTCTTTCTAACATATAATAGTTCTTCTCCACCTTTTAAATTTTTCATCTTGCAAAAGCGATGGGATGTTCAATATCTCCTTCTCCTAGTTGTGCCAATACTACACCCAAAGCAATCTAAGAGGCATCAACAAGTACATGAAATTCATTATTCCAATCTAGGAAAACTAAAATGGGCGTAGTCACCATATTTTCCTTTAGTATGTTGAGTCCCTTTTGGCATTCTTCGTCCCAAAAAAAAGTAACATTTTTCTTTAGTAGCTTCTCCATCAGTGTAGCTATCTGTGCATATACCTTTAAAAACTTCTTGTAGTAGCCAATGAGTCAAAGTGTCATGCGTAGTTCCTTTATTGTCTTAGGTGGCTCTAGGTTGACAATCGAAGCTATAGTCATAGGGTCTACCATCAATCCCTTCTCACAAAAAACATGCCCCAATAGCATACCAAAAGGTACACATAAGATGCACTTCAAATTCAGAGATACAGGTATCAAACATCAATCTCAAGCCTGAAACATGCTTATTCAACAACCCAAAAAAATTCCAATCATCAAAATAAACCTCCAAAAATTTCTGTATATACTCCTTGAATGTTGTGACTACAACTCTAGAAAATATGGTAGGATATTTCTCAAACCGAAAGGCATCACAACGTAGTCACCATATTTTCCTTTAGTATGTTGAGTCCCTTTTGGCATTCTTCGTCCCAACAAAAAGTAACATCTTTCTTTAGTAGCTTCTCCATCAGTGTAGCTATCTGTGCATATACCTTTAAAAACTTCTTGTAGTAGCCAATGAGTCAAAGTGTCATGCGTAGTTCCTTTATTGTCTTAGGTGGCTCTAGGTTGACAATCGAATCTATATTCATAGGGTCTACCATCAATCCCTTCTCACAAAAAACATGCCCCAATAGCATACCAAAAGGTACACATAAGATACACTTCAAATTCAGAGATACAAGTATCCAACATCAATCTCAAGCCTGAAACATGCTTATTCAACAACCCAAAAAAATTCCAATCATCAAAATAAACCTCCAAAAATTTGTGTATATACTCCTTGAAAGTTGTGAATACAACTCTAGAAAATATGGTAGGATATTTCTCAAACTGAAAGGCATCACAACGTATTCGTAACAACCCTACTCTGTGGAAAATTTTGTCTTATGTCTGCCTTCTTGTGCAATATTGATATGAAGGTATCTCGAAAATCCATCTGTTAAAGAATAATCCTCTTGTCCTCCTACATTGTGCAACATTCGTCGGTGAATGGTGTGGGAAAAGGGTCATGCACACATCTATATTTCAATTTCCTCAAGTCCACACATATTCTGATCTCACCCTTTTTCCTCTTTTCCTGAACTACCATATGACTTGCACATTCAGATTCTTCGACCACTTCGATGATCCCTACCTTGATCATATTTTCTAGCTTCGCCTTTACATTTTCCCTATACTTCAGATTCAAACTATAAGGTCTTTTTTTTACTAGCTTCACATCGGGTTTAAGAGTAATCCTCATGAATCGTAGGCCTCTAATTATACCTTTCAAATTAGAAAAATTTATGGGGTAGAGCTCTTCATACTCATGCAGTAGCTCTCCAACATTTCTAACTGGGTCTTTCTCCCAATAATGTCTAAGCAATACAAATTTTGGCTCTTCTTCTGACCTAGTATTCACCTTATTTGTCTTAAAGGGCTGTGTTATGTTGGGGATTTAAGGCTCTGGTCTAAAAACTTTGTGATTTCCTTATGAATTTGGCCTATCAATATTGCACGGATCCTCATCACCCTCTTCTATTGTCACATTATAGCATTATAGCACATGTTGTAACTATAGCAGTTGTAGTCATAAAAATCCCTACTCTTACTTCATGAAGGGCTTCATTAATGCATTTACATTAATCATGAAAATTAAACATCAGGAGGAACCCTTCAACAAAATTTGTCCATTTTGTTGTTCCATGGCGCAACTCTGTCTCAAGATAACAATTCATAGGATTCTCATCCAATGTGTGAAAAAATGTATGTACCCACTTTGGCTCTGGATATTCTCCCCAAAACAAGGTAGACCGAGACATATGATCCCGATGATCATCCTTGCCATCATATTTTACTTCGATTCTAGTGTTTACTTGGCCAAATATGATCTTCATCAATATGTGATACTCTTTCCAACCTCCGATATTTTATTTATGAGTACCCCACCATCTATAAGATCTAGATTTGAGGGATAAATCTAATTCTTTGAACCTTTGTTATTCTGGAACTTTTTTTTCAAATTAATCAAGAGAAATAATGCCATCTCTTATCCCATCATAATAAGGAAAATTACAGACTTCGGAATTTATCGAGCGAAGTGACCTTTTAATTTTGTTACATCGCATTTTATAGACTTTTTTCAACCTGTTATGCCATTAATTCTCCAATTCTTTGTCAGACTCTAAAATACAAGAACTATCATTTTCCTAGATTGGCATTCCATTGGTAGTGGGATTAATCCAATCTTCCTCCTTAGATGTTATCCTATATATATTTTCAATATTAGCGTCGCAATACTCATTACAAGAAGGCTCTGTATATCAAACTCCTTTTGATGGATATAAAGGAAAAATGACCCTTTGATCTCCTTTTTCAAACACCATCTGTCTCCTTTCCATATTTCTTATCGCATCAGTGTCGAAAGCCCAATCCAATCCAAGAAGCAATAGATATGGATATATATCATCTACAATTTTAGTTACTTCGAAATATGCAACAATGCAAAATCCTTCAATTTCTACTACAATGCCAAATAGCCTTCCCATAGGGATGATCTTCTGCTAGCTCGCCATTCTCAACTGGATCAGTGACCATTGCAACTTTGGCTTTCCCATGCACTCCCAAGTTTTCTTAGGCAACACATTGGCATCAGATCCTGAATCTAGGATTACCTGATCCATGTCATATTCCTCGATCTATGCAGTTAGTCTCATCTCCTTTCTTTCTCTACACTTATATTGATTCAACTTTTTGACTATTCTCGACTCATTTCATGGTTCTTCTTTACCAGTGTGAGAGTCTATCAGGTCTTAGAGTCCTTAAAGAACCTTGTGATCCTGCAACGACTTCATACAGGTATGCAAAAATAATTTTAATAGAGTTGGATCAAACTCTTTCAGCTAAGTAGTTACTTAATCACTATCTTTCTTTAGTACCAACTTCTATTGTGGTTTCACGCTAGATGTTGAAGCTCCTAGATCCATGAAACTTCACTTCACCTCTAGGAATGATTATTTCTCTGCCTGAATACTTAGCCTGATGTCCCTTTCTGTAGTATTCCTAACCCATGTGTCTTCCATCTGTCTCTTGCCTTTGGCTATATCATATCATCTCGCTGCACCACTTCATGTGATATGTTAATGCATAGGTCATCTTCCCTTGGTTCAGTGGTCATCATCTGCAAATTATGCAAAAGATACTAGTTTCTTTTCTCTTGCATCTTTGTCATATGGACTGGACATTATTTTATCACATGATCAAAATATTTACAGTACTTAATGATGGAGGTAGAATTATGACAATCCCACGTGAAGTGTCCTACATCACCACAGTTGTAACAAATGAGTTGGCCACGTCCTTGACCAACACCTCATCCTCGTCCTTATCCTCATCCTTTTAATCCTCCTCGACTGACATGCTAACCTTGATCCTCATGTGAACATCCCTCAGCCTGCATTCTATAGCACCTGCACTTTTTTCTATAATCAAATTGTAATTGCGAAAATTCTTCTCATTATGCCCCACCGAGCTACTTAACCTAAAAAAAAAATTGTTCCGAGGTCTACACATAATTCTTCAACGAATAAAGTTCCTCCGTGCAATTTCGACCTACAACTTTTCATATTTCACACAAATTCCTCTATGCAATGTCGACCTGAAAATTTGCATATGTCACACCATGTGCTTGATCCTAGGTGAAATGGATGAGGCCATCCACTATTAATGTAGTCACTAAACACAGGGAATTAATACTTATAGTGGTCTCCTGCCTTACATTTATGAACCATACTTCTGATAAAATTTATGACCATACTTCCTTAGCCTTCTTCATGTCTTGTAACAACAAATGCATTGATACAAGCTGGCTTTGAATAAGCTTGACTCCTTTATGAGTATCTCCCACCGGCGAAGCTTCCAACTTCATTGTAATTTTCAGAGCTTCAACCTGTGTTGATATCTTATGTCATGTCAAAGTTAGCTCGATATGTGTCAGTAACCCAACTATAAACCACTCCTTATGCTTATCCTCAAGGATTGTAAATCTTAATTTCCCCATTAACATCTTGAACCCTTGATCTAGTTCCCAAACAAAATCAATTACTAATTGCTTCATCTCCTTTAGTTCACTAATACATTGCGATTGTGATTTTGTCTTCTTAAATTCTAGAGTCGATGTTTTCTTCTTATCATTCAATGAAGGACCCTGATTCGTCATGAATTACTTTACGTACCATGTTAGCGCTCTCTCCTATAGCTCGGTGAAAATATGTCCCTTATTTGTATCTTTGTCACTGATATGTATTTTTTTCCATACAGCTTCAGCTACAAACCAAAATTTCTTAGGACCCTCTAATCCGAGTCCTCTAAAGATCGGTATCTTGATATATTTAGCCACGTTTCCAAGTGGAGGTGGAGGTGTAGGTGAAGGAAAAGTCTAGGGAGTTGGTTGGCAGTGAAAGTTGTTGCGGGATGGGAATCCTAAAGGTTCCTTGATTGTTCTCAAATCCTCACTGTGGCGCACCTCTAGGGGTTTTGGGGTTACTTATTTCTTCTTTGCTCTCATATCCACTGAATAGCAGACTGTAATTAGTCACAATGTAACTTTTGTGATCTAATGTGTACTATTTTCCACTTTTCATAGATCTGTCTCCAGAATTAAGCCAAAAATTTATTTTAAATTCATTTGTAGTACACCATTTTCAGATAAAATAAATTTAATCGAAAGGCTTCAAGAAATTTAGGTACTTACCTTAGAGACCCTTGAAAAATATATGCTCAACTTTGTTGTAAGATACAAATTTATCTATGGAAAACTTTGTAATAAATCCTCCAAAAATACTGTCAATCTACAAATCAAAAACTCTTGATATGATGTTATCTGGCTCCTTGAGTCGATGTAACAATTCAGGGTTCCACACAATAGGCTTGTTGTTCCTAAAATAGGTCTTGTTCTTAGTCGTCCTTGATAACTATTCATGTAGTTAATTAACAAGCGTCATGAAAAAAAATCATGTTGTTTTATCAAAATATACCTTTGCAACCACGCTTCATTCAAAAGTCATGGGTTTTTTCTTTCTTGAACTGTGAAATCTCATTCTTTCATTTCTACCTAATCTTGTATTTCCTTCTTCGTAGGTTGCTACATCCACATATCCATCAATCAGATCCTGGTCCTTGAAACAGAACCATTTTTTTTGTTAGAGGGATCTAACCAAAGTTCAACATTATCTGCACAACAAACAAAACCCTCTATTACTAACCCTTTTGGGAGTGACCTACAATGCAGATCACAGTCTCACCCGAAGAAATATTGGGGGTTGTATGAACTGGATTTTTACATCGAGAAAGATAACAGGATGTGGATCTAGTGCTAAGATTCTTTCTTATGCTTTTCTAACTGTGTGGACCCATATATCTATTTTCATAGTCTATGCTTTAGTCACCCCTTAATACTATTTTTCACTGTGCATTTATCGATCTTATGAAATATTCAATGAAATATAATACATATAAACAATTTAAAATACTTTGTGATGCAAAAAACAAGCTTAGTAGATAATAATAAAAATATTTAGATAGACACAAAGATGCTCCAAAATATCTTCTACTTGTATTAAGATATGTCTTTTTCAGTCTAACACTTATCTAACCCGTGCACATAGGTGTGGGTGGTCTGTGCACATAGGTGTTGGCTCTTCAAGGTCTCTATGCACAAAGTTGTGGAGGCTTCCCGTAAGACCCAAAATAGACTAAAACACATATATTCAACATTTTTCTCTCATACAATGGTTACTTTCCCCATTTCAACTTTACATCTCATTAATTTATGTAGCCTTTACATACATAGAATACCATGGTCCACATACCATGCGCGGACTCAAAACTAAAAAAATAAAAGTGATCCCTTTATAAAAATAGGGGCTTTGACCCATCCCAAAGCCCATAAACTATGTGTGGTTAATTTAACTTCGTTGAACAACGGACTCTGTTACTTGATCAGCAGAGAATTTTGACCAAAATGGACCAAGTTGGGCCATTCCCAACAAGAACACACAAGCACAAAGACATCACCAGCTAATCTATTAAACAGTTCACACGTGAAAAAATAATGGAAATATATAACAACACACATTGAAAAACATTCATAGTAATCCAAAAAAATTAGTTCATAAGCATAAGCATAAGTGAAATAACATATATTGCAAATAGAACAATAATCATTGTATTGTTTTCACAACATATGCATGAAAATGTGTCGGCTCTGGGCTTTTACTTATGTGAAAGTTCCAATCATACATATACCATTAATGAGCCACTAGACCTAATTATGGAACATGGTGGTGCCACGTGCTCCTCAAAAGAAATATACTCCGTCTATGCTATGGAGTAGCCAAGGCTCTCATTGACTCCCAAGCTCCTGATTATAACCCTAAGCCTAGTCAAAATATTAGCTCCTAGAAATCCCTTTAGATGATCTATGAGGATATATTTATAACAAAATGGTAAAATATTCACCTCTCTTTTGTGACTCTTGGACTTTCTTCATTACTCCAACTTATTTACAAATGATTATTCACATTCCATAGTTGAAACTTGGAATTTAACTTACAAATTACTTACAAAAGAATATTAGAATATAATCATACGTCAATATAAGAAACAATTGGGTAGAGCCAACTAGACAACCTTATAAGCAAAAGAAAATTAAGCTTCAGTTTGAGGAAACTCCATCTCAACAACTTCCACTTTTTTTTTCTTAGTCGCGTAACAATGTGAAGCTTTATACTATGCAATGAGTCTCTCAAAATATACGATGGTGAGAGGCTGGAAGTGGACTCTAGCCTCCATGGAATCTAGGTACACTGATTTGAAACCGATCTTTCCTTTTTTCTTTAGAAGGAGAAACATTGTGTTTATTTTGATAGGACCACGAATGTAATTTTTCATTCTCTTCCTATTTACCTCAAGATTATCCCTGCTGGCGATCTCTCTACACTACTCCAAGTATTGTTCAATCTCTACCTGACCTAATTCCTGCATTTGGCCTCAATGATTGAGCCAACTGATGCGATCTTGTGAGATTTCATGAACAAATCCACATTTTTATATAATCATGCATATGATGCATGAATGTTGGAAATGGATGATGAGAGTTATTTGTTATTCTGGATGAGCATTCAATATTTTCTTTCTCCAACTTTGCCTCTTTCCTTATTTTATTTCCCAGTTCGAGCAGTTCCCCTTTGTATCACATTGACCATTCATGCATGACATCAATGTATTCTTGTATAGCCTTAAGCATTTTAACACGATATTTACACTTCTGGTGAAATTCGTGGAAGTGGAAAATTACCTTATGCACAGTGAAAAGCTCCTCATAAATACTCGGCATGGTCTATTCGAGTTTCTATACTTCACCGAGTATTGGTGCCTTCAGTTCTTTCATATACACCTGTGCGAGAACATTTTTTTGATTATTTGCTCATAGTTTTTCAGCCTATTGCCTAACAGCTTGCAATTTCTTTTCCAACTTTTTGTTCTCAGCCATCATATACTCAATGTTCCACTTTGATGCACCTGCGAAGGAAAAGTTGGCTACGAAAATTGCACTGGGATTTATTTTGGTGTCCACTATAATCAGCTTGTCTTTGATCAATGTAGGAGATGTGAGGCTGTCTAGACAATGTTTCTTCTATGGTTGTACAATATTTTTCTGATGCTTGTCATAAGTCAAATTGTATGTGTTCATAATCAGACCCTCATCAAGAGGAGAAAATTCCTCTCCCTTGATTTAATATTTCTCTACTGGAGGAGGGGAAGACTGGATGGTGACCTACTAGGTGCTTGGAATTAGTTCTACAAATTGGTTTTGTGGCTTTGGTTCCACTTCCATGTCTTTGATCACAATTAAATCTTCAATATATTGAGCGAGCTCCTTATCCTATAACTTTTTTCTATATTTTCCTCATAGTTATTTGTTCTCTTACTCCTGGACCTCTTTCTTTGTGGCTTCTTATTCTTCTACTCTTCCCCTTTCTTCCTCTTCCCACTTCGACTTTTCTTCTTCTTCTTTATTCTACTTTTCTTCCTCCAATATTTTATTCTCTTGTTCTTCCCTCCGCTTCTATTATGATTCTTTCTTCCTATGTTTCCCCCTTGAATATAATTCTAATTCCACTCTCATAATGATCGGGTCTGCTTTCATATTTTGGATTAGCTCTTCCCTTGGGCTACTAGCAACCTTCCCCTTACCTTTTTCATGCACTAGGTCATGCCCTTCCACTGGTACTAATTTTGAAGTGACCTCTTTTTGTGAAGTAACCTAAGAAGTTCCTGCAAAACTAATTGGCTCGCGGGACATGGAGGCATGATAAAAATTATTCAATGCTTCTTCCTTCAGCTAGTAGAATGACCCTTTTAGCCACCGGAAATTAATTCCTTCTTAGTGGTATAAACAAAGATTTAGGGCATCGTACAAATTGAATTCCAAAGAATGAATGAAAATTTCCCTATTGTATTTCCTTATGTGTCTCCAAATTTAAAATTCTTGATCTTGTATAATATGATTTCCATAAGAAGGGTTTGCCAAGGTTATTTCTTCTTCATGTTAAAATATTTTCACAACGCAGTGGAAAGATGATGCACAACTTATTACATGACTAACGTATCGGTGGAAGACCTTGGTAAATGATGCGGTGACTTCTATCCACTAAACACTTTGAGGAAAGTGTCATTTGGTGAGGAAAACAAATATTATATCTCATGATTTCTTGCTCAGCGGTATATACATACATTTAGGGTATTATATGAATTGAATTCGAGAGTACCAAAGGAAAATTTCCCTCTCGTATTTCCTTCGATGTCCACAACTTTCAAATTCTTGACCTTTTACAATCTTATTTCCAAAAGAAAGGCTTTCCAAGGTGTGTTCTTCTTTCTCTTCAAAGCTGCTAACAACCCTCCAGAGAGATGATACACAACTTATTGCATGAGTAACATATCAGTGGCATACCTTGGTAAAATATGCAGTGACTTATATCAACTGAACACTCTAAGGAAAGTGTCATCTAGTGAGGCAAACCAATATTCTATCTCTGACATTACTTCCATTGCCTCACCTTCCTCTAAAGCTAAATCTTCCTAAAAAATAACCTTGTATAACAAAATGAGCAAGTGGTCAGTTAAATTTTCCATTACTCCTCGGTGGCTTCACTCCAAAAGAAGTTTGCAATACATGTGCCTAGCAAGGTCTCATGGTTTCCAAGTCCAATTCATTCCAGGCAATGAATTCTAAGTGTATATTGTATACAGTAGATAGGAAGACATATAAAATATAGCTTTCCCAACCTTGGGAGGATTTAGGCCTTTGATTACATGGAAACCCAGCTGTGGAGCCAACAAGTATGACTAGTTGAATGGTTTCCCTTTGTTCACAACTGGGTTCAGTAACAATTCCCACGCTTCGGGGAAGGTCACAGTTCTTTGTTGATCGTATTTTTTGTAACATAGTATAAGTAAGGGATGATAGTCACTCCTGAGAGATTTTGTCTTGTAGGTGTTGGTGGGTGTCTGACAGAAATTTGATGGCTCTTTCATTCAGCGTCTAAAAATTTTATTTGTAACCAAGTACATGTTGGTAGGATAAAATTCATAATCCATGAGTGATTTTAGCTGCAGAAAATGATACACAAGATGATAATTTCTTTCTAGAAAAGAAGCAATCCTTTGTTGATTGGCATTGTTCATATTCATAGTCTTCAGATCTATATTTGAGATTATCTAGCTAGAAATGTATGCACATGAGAAATTTGGATATATTCATGCAACCTTATGTTGTCCCGACCATTGAGAATTGATATATATACTTTCCAATATTCTATATATGCCTTGAATATTCTTGCTGAAAATGCTTCAGTCAATTTCTTCCATGTGATATATGATTCCTTTTCTACAAACAATTGGGTATCTTAATAAAATGGAAATTTTATTGACGTACTCTCAACTACCTCCTCAGTACTTCTCTCTATGGTATCCTTTGAAGCAACTCTCTTAAGTGCCATGATAATAGTGATTGATGAAGAAAAGTTCTCAACAACCATAATACCTATAGGAGGAAAAAACACTCATGGAAAATATAAATTAGCTTCAACAAATCCAATCACAAAGATATATCACTGCAACAACCACTAAATAAAGGGGAAAATTTCTTAATTCTTGATGTAAAAGGAGAGGAACTAGCTCCTTGGAATTCACATTTCACAGTCTTAGTAGCTAGTGATGTACTGTGAAGCTTGAGACTGCACAATGAACAATTCAACCTAGGAAAATTGAGGGAGAGACTGCGTATTGTGCAGTCTCAATGGCCAAGGGATTGGGAAGGTGCTTTGGAACTACACAATGCAAATATGGGTCAGCTTGGTACTATGCATTTTTCAATCTTAGTGGCCAAGCATCAAGCTTCAACATTGGACTTGCACGATTCCTAGCCAGGTAAGGCAATTCTTGTCGAAGTAAAATGAAAATATTCCTAGAGAGAGTGCGGAAAATAGAAGATATAAATGATAGTGCAAGTTAGAGCACATATCTAACTAAGGATATATATATTAGTGCAAATGAAGTCTATAAAATCAAAATGAAAAAGGAAAAAAAAACATGCATTGCGAGTCCCTAAAACGAGGATAATCGATGTGAAAAAATAAGAAAACAGATGTGAAACTTGTAAAATATGAATGAATTACTAAAAAAAAAAATCTACAAGCTAATACAAGTTAAAACACCATAAACCATGAATTGAAAAAAGAAAAATAAAACACATAGAAGTGAAATGTAATATTCCCAAATGGGAAATGCGACAATATATGAAAGATATGCAAGAGAAATAACACAAATCATCTAAAAAATAGCAGGGGGCCAATATGGAGACTCTTTATTTAGATTTATAACAACAAAATATGTGCATAAGATGGCCCATAAGATGTACAATAGGAAATATAAGTCTCCAATCGATGCAAATCCTCAAAAAGAGGTGCTACAATCACATATATAGACTGAAAAAGGCTTGACATCATTATTTGATTGAGTTGCAGTAGCTGTTCATTACGCTTCAGATCTAGAGTAGATATGTGCATGAAAATTTAGATCTGTAATAGATCCATACACTAGATAGGCTCTTCTTCGAATTCCCCTTGGGGTTTTTAGCAAAAGATCCTGTACAAGGAATAGATCTGAGATCTAAATCTGCATATCCACAGATTTCTTTAGATATTCAGGAATATTCAGATTTGATCTTATATGTACAATAAAATGATCCTCTTCAATGGATCTCAAATGTGAAGGGAAGATCCCCAACACATGAAAATCACTCCTCCAAAAGATGTGCCAAAGTGACCCTGCAACAGAACCTATAGAAAAGCACAGATCTGGAAGTAAAACTATGTTTTAGGGTTTATATAATGTTTGGCCACATGCCAAGATCTAAAATTGATGCTCCAGTGATCCAATACTCTCTTTCCAATGGGATAGAAGCCTTCCCCACTAAAAAGGAGCACTAGAATGGTCTAGATCTGAGTAGATCTAGCCTCTGCTTGTTGCATCTTTCAAAGAAAACCAAACCCTCAATAGGATCTGTGTTGTAGTTGGAAGAATAAGCTTGGCCTCAAGCCAGATAGTGGACTACGTAATAAAAGACTCTTCTAAGAGGCTCCTCAAGGAATGAGGTGGGATTCCTGATCAAGAACACCCAATGCTAAACAACATTTGCAATCTAGGCTAAACATCCAAAGAAAGTTGTATACCTAAACAGAAAATACTTCAAAAATCAAATATCATTCAACAACCCTTTTTATGCTGCCATCCCCTTCGTTATATAGATTAAGATCTTGTAAACCCTGAACCACCTTCAATGAAATAGCTTCTTTCACACAAGCCATCTCCATCTAAAACTGCGATGTGCCTCATTGATGGCTACTCCTCCAAAACAGCGCTATAGATTTGGTCATGGTTGACCCAGTCAAAATATCCAGCCCCTTTCACACCTAAGGGTGTTTTCTTACATATCCAAGATTTAACCTTTTTCGCATTTGGAATTGATTTATTTGCTGTTTAGGAGTTTTATGATCCTCCTTTACACTTTCATTCATGAAACAGAAAAACAAAACAAAAATGAATATTCCCATTAGCTTAGTACTAATTTGGAATATTACAGTCCTCCTCTCTCAAATGTTTCTTCTCCTCAAGAAACTGATAAGGTGAGTGTTGCAACTCTCTTCCTCCTCCATTGGTGACATCATCATATGATAAGCTCTCTCCATAAGCTAATAATTCACCAATCTAGCCCTCCATGAATATTTCCTCTAAATTTCTTATGAGATGTAAATAGTGCATCCCATAAGGAGACAATATCTCAAATGAAACAAACATGGCTTGCCCAATGTCCTCCCTGAAACATGTAGCATAAGGTACATGGAGAACCTCCATCCCATAGGGCACATACATGCCTCTCATCCTCCCTCCATACATTCCCATAAAAAGCACAAGTACATCATCCATGTATGGGAGCAAAACAATATACATACAAACATAAATGTGTGCATATGGAGGTGGGTCATAGTCCCACATGTGGAGCCAGCATAGTGCATCTCCTTCTTGGATCAGATATAGATGTGGTAAGTGGTTTCTCCACCACTTACTTGTTTCCCATCTTATCTCACTATGGCTAAAAGTGTGAGATATATTTGGTGCCTTAGGAAATCACCCATCATGATGAAAAATCTCCCTTTTCCCACCAAGGGAGTGGCCAAGTTCAGAAATTTTTGTGGCCCTATGTTGGTCATGAAGTTTACAAGGTATAATACTCCTCCTTGGATTCATGGCCTGCATAAAGATGATGCAAAAAATCATACAATCAGAAAATAAAACATGTTTTACATCAGCATGTTCTTCACCAACAATCCTCCTTATACACATGGAGTGGTGCATAGATCTATCCTCTCCCTAAAAAGTAGAAATAGAGGGCTCAATTAACTCTTCCATTGAGTTATGCTGCTACTCCATCTCCACATGGTTCATGCATATTTGAAAATTCTGATATAGTTCTCCTTCAAAGCCCTCCCAATAGTAGCTCCTCAAAATGATGTTGTTGAGCTTCATAGAATAGGTGTGGCTGAAACAAAACTCTTTATAGGCCCTTTGTAGCAAATTCTCCTTGAGCTTGGAGGCTCTAGATAAGAATATCCTACCATGATAATAGATGACTCCTTCATGGACTAGATAGGCTTCTTCATGCATCTGGTCATCAAGTATCATACAAGTGTGAAGATCCTTGGAATAATCCACCAACAGTTGGGATTTCCAATATGGATCTAAATTGCCCAACAATGACAGCATTGATAATGTATCAACAATAATGTCTATCATGTTGCTTCTTTCCTCCTTGAAATTGCCCATGCCAAAGGTGTATGTTGGAAGGACATTCCTTCCATTCTTCTCATCCTACAGTGCAGATCAGAAATGAGAGTGGGTGATGATGATCAAGGAGGAAGATCTCCCTCCTCCTTGAGCCTACCCAAGCCTCCCAGCACTATATCATTGTCTTCCAATGCTCCCATACTTCCTGGAGCCGAATTTTGAGAATCATGTGGTGAGAGATCACCCACAAAAACTGAATCAAGTTGCCTCCCAGGTGGTTTTCCACTAGATAAGAGTGTCCCATGCAACAATCTCATGAGAATGATAGATGGGACAGTAAGGTCCTTGCTTCCACTGCGCAATCCATCTATGTTTTTTGTGTGGTAGTGGTATGTGAGGGATATGTATGCATGCCTTTGATCATTTGAGTTTCACCACTCTTCTTGTCCATCCATTCCATTTGCAAAGCCTCCCAATCAGTAGTGACTTTCCCCAATCTAATCAACCATTGAACACAGAAATCACATTGGTGTCCGGTATGTCAACCACAAATATGTGATAAACCAATGTATAAGTTCCCATGATGACAGAAAGTGATGGGAAATAATGCATGCATTGCATTTTTCTATCTCCTGGGACCAAAACAAAGAATACCTGAAAGGTATCAGTGGGTATCTCTCTCCTTTGCACTAGATGGGCATCAATGAAATTGTGAGTTGCCCCACTATCAATCAAAACAAAGACCCTTTGATTCAAGATGGAACCTTGAAATCTTAAGGTCAAGCACTTAGGTACTCCTCTCAAAGATGCAAGAGCCCCTCCAATAGGAGCAAATGATCCATCCCCATCTCCGGATGGTGTTAGCTCTCCTCCTACAGTGTCAAAGATGTGACCTCTTCTTGGTTCATATTCTTCTTCCTCCTCGAAATCTAAGAAGACCTCTATGTAACATGCTCTTCCAGTAGCAAATCTACATCTAGGTACCCATGATTCTTGGCAAGTGAAGTATAGCTTCATTTTTCTTAGATCTCTCCATACTTCATCATCAAGAGGCTTATTGTATGAGATCTCCTTTGAAGGAGAAAATTTATCTTCCTTTCCCTTTGAAGGAAAAGAGGGCTTATGTTGAAAGCTTTCCTTTGCTCTTGGTAAGGCATCTTGAAAGTCTCTAGACCTTTCAATAGCATCATGTAGGGTAGTGGGCTTGGTAGATTTTACCAACCCATGAAGAGGTTAATCTAAACCATCAATGAACATGCACACCCTCCTAGCTGTAAACAAATCAGGAACCATAACAGATAATCCCAAAAATTTACAAATGTAAGATTCTATATTACCTGATTGCTTTAAATTTTCAAGGTTCATGAATGGTGCCTCTGGATCTCTTCTGTCAAATATTTCCACTAGCCTTCTAGTGAACTCTGAATAAGTAGTCACATTGGAATGACCCAATGAAGACAAGCCATGGAACCAAAAATTGTGTGCTTCACCTTCAAAGTGCAGTACTGCAATATTGATAGCCTCCATCTCTGGGACCTTGTTCAACTGAAAGTATATTTCAATTTTTTCTACCCATGACTTGGCAAAACACTTGGATGACACATCAAATTTGGGTAAAAATAATCTGCCCATAAAGTGATGTCGATCATGATTCTGAGTGAATCCACCATCTCTATGATGATCCCTTGGTATTATTTTGTCCTTGAGGTTATTAAACTCCTAAAAACTCAAGTGATCGTTGAATCTATGATTTTGAGACTCATATTCTTCAAAATAGTCTTAAAGGGATTCTTTCTCTTGAACCCTTCATTTCCCACAGCCAAAAAGGTAGGCATGGTAGAGCGTTGGGAAACTTGTGGTTGATGCACTGGCTGATCATTCCAGTGGTGAGACATGCCAGAGCTATCCCCAAGATGGAATCTCTTGGATATTATTTGATTATTTTCAATCTCATCTCTTTTATCTCTCTAGCACGATCTTTCATGTCTCTCAAAAGGATCTTAGGAAAATACTTTTCTTCTTCTTCACTTCCAGATTGAGAGGCTTTACCCTTGTCTTCATTGTCATTAGTGTAATCAAATTTATTCTTCTGTATTCTCTTTAGATACTCTTCTCTCTGTTAGTGAGAGGCTCTTTTTATTTAGAATATAGATTGTCTTCTTAGAATGCACAGACTGTGCCAAGATGATGCTCTGATACCACTGTAATATTCCCAAATGGGAAATGTAGCAATATATGAAATATACCCAGGAGAAATGACATAGGTCATCTAAAACATATAAGGAGGCCACTATGGATACTCTTTATTTAAATTTATAATATAAAAATATGTGCATAATATGGCCCATAATATGTACAATAGGAAATAGAAGTATCCAATGGAATAAAATCCTCAAAAAGAGGTGGTGCAATCACATATATAGACCGAAAAAATCTTGACAGTGTTATTTTATTGAGCTACAGTAGTTGTTGATTACACTTCAGATATAGAGCAGATATGTGCGTGAAAATTTAGATCTGTAACAGTTCCATACACTAGATAGGCTCTTCTTCAAATCCCCCTTGGGGTTTTCATTAAAAGATCATGTACAAGGAGTAGATATGAGTTCTAAATCTGCAAATCTGCAGAAATCTTCAGATATTCGGGAATATTCAAATCTGATCTGGTATGTACAATAAAATGATCCTCTTCAATGGATCTCAAAGGTGAAGGGAATATCCCGAACACATGAAAATCACTCCTCCAAAAGATGTGCCAAAGTTACCCTGCAACATCACCTACAGAAAAATGGAGTTCTGGAAGTAAAAATTTGTTGTAGGGTTTAGATAATGTTTGGCCACATGCGAAGATCTGAAATTGATGCTCCAATGATCCAATACTCTCTTTCCAACGGTATAGAAGCCTTCCCCACTAAAAATGAGCACAAGAATGGTCTAGATCTAAGTAGATCTAGCCTCCACTTTCTACAGCTTTCAAAGACAACTAAACTATCAACAGGATCTATGTTGTAGTTGGAGGAAGAAGCTTGGCCTCAAGCAAGATAGTGGACTATGCAATACAAGACTCTTCTAAGATTCCTCTCAAGGAAAGAGGTGGGATTCCCGATCAGGAACACCCAATGCTAAAAAACATTTGCAATCTAGGCTAAATAGCCAAATAAAATTGCATGTCTAAACAAACAATAATTAAAAAATCAAATATCATTCAACAACCCTTTTTATGTTGCCATCCCCTTCCTTATATAGGTTAAGAGCTTGTAAAACCTAAACCACCTTCAATGAAATAGCTTCGTTCACACAAGCCATCTCCATCTGAAACTACATTGTGCCTCATTGATGTCCACTCCAAGACACCGTTGTAGATTTGTTCATGGTTGACCTAGGCAAAATTTCCAACGCCTTTCACACCTAAGGGTGCTTGCTTACATAGCCAAGATTTAACCTTTTTCACATGGCATTGATTTATTTGTTGTTTAGGAGTTTTATGATCCTCCTTTACACTTTTATTCATGAAATAGAAAAAGAAAAACAAAAATGAATATTCCCATTACCTTAGGACTAATTGGGGATATTACATGAAACAAAAAAAATTGATAGAAAAAGTGGCAAAAGATGATAAAAGTAAGAGTCATCTGCAAAAATGCTGCAAATGCCATTGAAGACTCCTTGATCTCCTTGGGGGTTATATAAATCCAAGATAAAATGTAAAAATTATCCTTAGAGACATCTATTAAATAGATCTAGGTCTATTAGGGCTTATGACGTGCATGCCTAAAATCAAAGAAAAAGCGACACTTAGTGGAAAGTTTCAAAATTATTAAATGTGCCACGTTTAGGAAACTAATGATGAATCCCTATTTTATACGAATGCTTTTTAATTTTTTTCTCTTTTTTATTTTTTGGGAAACTTTCCATGCACACTCTCAGGAATGATTGAACAATTTCTGAGGACTGAAAAATTCCTTGAATCAGTGCATTGTGTCCTTTATGAGCTCAAGGGGTTCTTTGTGTAGTTTCTAAGATTAAGGTTGGGTTGCCATCCAGAATTACAAAGTTTACAAGCTCAAGGATAGATTTCATGTTTTGACTGTGTAATTCTGACCCTCAAGGCTAGCCTATCTTCTAAGATTGTGCAGTTTCTATATGAAATCCCATAAATGCTACAAGTTCAAGTCAATAGTTAGCTTGTGTTTTAAATATATCAAGTTGGGATCAACCTCATGACAAGAGCAATGTGAAAACAAGACTCTTGATCGTATATGACAGTAAAATATAAGCTCGTGTTTGCAGAAGGAAACATTGCAAAATGAAAGCATGGGAAAAAAATTTCAGGGTGGTTGTCGAAGCTACAACACTTGTCGACACACTAGTAGAACTCCCACTCCCTGTATGGCTCTAACTATTCAGGAAGTATGGTTCAGTTAATTGATTATCGTAGCTTATTTAAATATATAGAACCTATCATTCTTTTCATTGGAGGCACACTTAACAAAGCCAGCTCAAAATGAGTTGTTTCAATTGGGGATGAGGAGTATATAGATATAGAATTAAAAGAATAGTCAAAGTTTTATTTTTCATTTCAAGTGTGGCTGCACTGAGACTAGGCCTAGAAAATACCCTAGTGGAGTCATTTTAGGAACATACACATTGCTCTGCTTCCATGGAGCCTAGAAAATACCCTCGCATAGTTTCTTGCTTCACCGCCCTGTGCATGAAGCCTTTATCTTCCTTCACACTTTATTTTATTTTTTTTCATCTTATTTGTTTTTCAATTTTTCATAGAACTATGTATAGGAACTTATTAATTTAATGTGAAGGAAGAGGGATCCCAACTTATTGATAGTAGAGGAGGTTTTCCCTTCACTAAATCATTTTTATATAACTCTGAATTTCTTGTTAATGTTTCCTCCTCCCCTTACTCTACTCGAATTAGTTGAAAAAGAACCAATAAATTATAAAATATCGATTAGATCAGGTGGTACTAGTTATAGATTCAAGCATCGTGATTCCACTATGGTTTTATCCGAGAAAGAACATAATTTCCATTAGAGTATCACCGACTAAAAGATACAGGATTCACACAAAGAGATGGAATAAACAAATAACCAAGTGTTTAAAGTAGCATAACTTCCCTGTGATCCTGACCATCTGTTTTTGAGAAACCAAACATGGTATCATGTAGTATATATTCTACAACTAGAAAGAAACAAAAAGTGTTGGGCATAAATGTTGGGCCTGAATTGAGGTACATTTTCACCCTATAATTACTTCAAATTATGTCACAATTTTTGGAATTCTTCCTCATCCTAACAATAAAGAATTAAACGATTTATGAAAACTAGAGCAATAGGGCTAACAAAAAAAGGAATGTTTCTATAATAGAAAATTGACTTATAGTATCTCTGTATGCAGGAAGGCAGAGTAGTTGAACCAATGGTAAACAGAAAGACAACTGAGAGACGCAAACATATGGGATCTCAGTAACTCCTAGAATCCGGCAGAAGGTAGACAGATAGATTTAAGCCTAAGAACTCAAAATGACAGCCACGCGCAGTGGGTTGTCGTTTGGAAAATACTTTCTCATTGCGTGAAATTGCCTTTAAAAGGACCAGGGACGAACTAGATATGGAGTCGAGGTTAAATGGGAATTTTCCCTCTGTAATCAGCACATCAAGACAGAGTTGTCATATTGTATTCCTGCATTATCCTCTAAGTTTTGATGTTTTGAATAATTACCTTTTGAGGTCTCCATCGTGTTAGAACTTCTAGTGGTCTGGGCCCAACCTCTGGGAGTTTTTGTGCCAATTATGTGCTACGCGTTAGTTACAAAATCCATGTTCAGTTATCTGATGTGGTCGTAACATACTTCTCTACTCAATAAAGTTACAGTTGTTCTTCCTTCATAACAGTTTAGTATTTTTATTTCTTGATTCAGAATAGTAGCATTTTGTATTTTCTGGTTTACAATAATACTTCCTCACCAGTAGATGATTTTAGTTCCTTTCAATGCCCTTGCAGTCGATTTACAAATCGCAATATAGTTATTGATCGATGTTACTTATCTTTGTGGATTACATTGTTCTGTCAGCACGGTAAAGTGTCCAATTATTGATTAATGCCAATGAGTTAGTTTACAAAGAGAATTCCATTGAAAAATTATATAAGTGAGTGTTATACAATTTATTTAGATTGTTGTTCAATTCATTTAATATTGTCGTTCAATTCATTTATTTGGCTTCATTTAGATTGTTGTTCAAATCATTTAAGATTTCCGTTCAATTCATTTAGATTTCTTCGTTTACGATTGTTGCTCAATTCATTACGGTTGTTGTTCAATTCATTTACGATTGTTGTTCAATTCGTTTACGATTGCTATTTAATTCATTTAAGATTACTGTTTAATTCATTTAGGATAGTTGTTCAATTCACTTAGACTGATGTTCGATTCATTCAGATTTCTTTATATCAATTCATTTAGATTGTTGTTCAATTTATTAAGTTGCTACTCAAACCACCATCCCGCTGTTCAATCATAGGATTGACAGAATAACCAGCCATAACCTACCAAATCATTCCTCGTTAAGTTGATTGAATATAGGAAGCTAGATAATCCTTTCTCATAAACAACACAGGGTATCTATCAGTCAATCTCACTTGCATATATTTTTCCGACAATTTTGAAATAATAAGACCTACCTCAGGTTGATAATTAAATGAAAAGCACTAGGGTTGCCTATAATAAGCCACCTCTATGACACCAACAATAAATTAAATGAAAAAAAAAAGAACAAAAACTTCCCCCACTCCTAATTAACCGATCATAGGCCAGGCTTATGTAAAATTATTTTTCCATTGTAATCACCGACACATCTACTGGCCTATATGGGCGAGGGAATTTATATCACGAAACATATTAACAATGACAATACACAAGAAATATAAAGAGATACATATCGTGACACTCGAAATTTGAAAATGCACACAGAAAAATATGAAATTACATGTAATTTTGTAGATGCATTATGGTGTTCAAAGACACTGCGACAAAATTACATGCAGGAAAAATATTTTGAACTTCCATAATAGGAAAACATAAGTAAAGAAGAACAAATTTTCTTCACAAACATGCTTTTCAAGGTATGATTTCTCCAATCATTAAGTTATAGGATCGTTCAGAAAAGATGATGGTTGCAACAATTGCGAAATAGATTGATTTTAAATTTACACAGTGGAGTGATGAGGGGAATTGAAAGATACAACGTTGTTCTGATCAGAATTGGAATTATCCTCAAGGATATGAGAACATGAAATAAACATTTGTGCAGGCTAAAGTTCCTCGATAACTTGGGTTAGTTTTGAAAATTGGATCGTAGATCATAAAAAAATTGGTGGCTTGGAAATATCAACAAGGGAAAAATAAAATTTGTGACAAGATGAATTAGTTAAAATATCACAACAATAAATATTAGAAAGTTCAAGATCAAAAAGATCAACATCCTCATGATCTGAGGATTCGTAAGGAGGGGGAGATTGAAAACCATAATTTCAACCTCTACTTTTTGACCATGATCAGATGATGGATTCAAGAGATCGGGAAGAGAATAATCTTTGTCTCTGAATTTTGATGTAGAATTAATGTTCCATGAGTTCTAAGTGTGATTGTAAATAACATCATCAAATATTGATTCTTTTCAAGATTCAACAGGAATGACAAAATCATGGAAAACGTCAAGAAAATGAGGGAGAGGCTCGAAATGAAAAAAATCGACCTTCATCGTAGATTCATATTTAGAAATAAACCCCCACACATAGTCATGATAAATGATATCACAAGTTTGTTGTTAAACACCAACCCCATCCTCAATTTGATCCTCATGAAAATCAAAATTAACGATTGAAATGGGTGAACACAATAACTCATAATCAAGAGGACCAAAGGAATCAATAGATGGAGGACAAGAATATAGAACATCATCAGAAAAATCACATTCACAATCCAAACTTGCACTGAAATTTTGATTATGTAGGGTGGGATAATATGGTGGTAAATCAACAGATGAACTCTCAATTTCTCCCACCTCAACCTACGGAAATGGAGCTATTTGGTGATGAGAATACAAACAGTCACTTGGAACATAAACTTCGTTCATTGCAGATTTAGCATCTCCATAACTGAGGTATGTTTGGATACTTTCGAAAGATTCATATTCTTTTGGATTCATTGAAATATGAACAAGAAATTCAAACTTATCTTTCATTAATTTCCAATGAATATCATTGTTGGAAAATTTGAAATACAAATGAATGAAGTAATCATGAAACTCATCAAGAAACTCATTAGGTGCTTCCCGAATCACATGATTTTCTTGAAAATATATTTGTAATCATACCTGTCAAAGGAAAGTTAAATCACCTTGACAAGATGTTCGAAAGAGTATATGGAAGCGACTAAAAATGTGTAAAACCATTCTTTTATGCATTATTTGAATGTCAGGACGAAAAACCTACATGCACTATCCTCGCAGGGAATATTATGTCTAGTCGTGTGCTTGGGAATGGTTGTTCCATCCTCGTCATCGAATTTCATATTTGACAACTCATTGATTATTCCCACGAGAAATTTTACATTTTTAGTTCTAGAAAAACATGTCGAGGTAAATATTTGGTAAGAATCCATTTAAGAGTGTGGAAATTTCAAAGATATTTCATGGGCTCAGCTTGTCATATTTCCATGCTCTTAGCACCATAAATTTTGATGGTGTTGGACCCGCCAACATTCATTGTATATCCCTAATATGAAGTCCCAACTATACCTCACACCATTTGGTGTTGGAGTCCCATCCAGAATACAACCTAGTTGTTCATACAATGGGTTTTAATGATGTGCCTTGGCTACAATAACACATAGAGTGGTGTATGATGACTTTGGTGGGAACAAGTGTGTAACTCTATGGAAAGTCAAGTTCAACACATGAAGGTTCTAACACATGAGGAGAAAGTCAGTGAGCCCCTTAGAATCTTGTAATAGTACGCATCTTGAAGGGAACACACGAGCATAAAGACATCACAAGCTAATATGTGAAATTTTTCACAAGTTAACAGTAATGTAAATATAAAATAACATGAATTCAACAATATTCATACTAATGCAAATGAAATAGCTCATAATCATAAGCGTAAGTGAAATAACGTACATTAAAAATACAACAAGAATAGTCATACTATATTCACAACATATACATGAAAATGTGTTGGCTCTAAGCTTTTATTAAAGTAAAAGTTCCAATCATACATATACCATTGATGAGCCACTCTCTCCAATAGTGCAATATGAAGTCTACACCTGCTCCTCTAAAGAAAGATAATCCCTCTACGCTACGAAGCAACCGATGCTCTTACAAACTCCCAATCTCCTGATTCTAAGCCTAAGCCTAGTGACATGCTTGGCTCCGAAAAACCCCTTTACATGAGTTATGCAGAAATATTTATAACAAAAGGGGTTACTCTTCAACTCCCTTTTCTGATTATTGGACATTCATCATGACTTTTCAATATATTTACAAATGACTCTTCAAATTTCATAATTGACACTTCGAATTTCACTTACAAATTATTTACAAAATAATATTACAATATACTTCCACCCATATAGGAAAAAATTAGGTAGAGCCAATTAGATAGCCCAATAAAATATAATTATTAATATTGAGCCTGAGAAAACTGAAGTTCGGCAATGCCCACTTCTTTTTCATCAGTCACGTAATAGTTCCAAGCTTTGTACTATGCGATGAGTCTCTCAAACTCCTTCATGTTGTTAGGATGGAAGAAGACTATAGCCTCCGTGGCCTCCGAGTACATTGATTTGGAACCATTTTTTACTTTTTTCTTTAGCAGGAGAAAAATTACGTGTTTTTGGAGAGGACCACCAATGTACTTTTTCATTTTTTTCGTGTTTACTTCAAGATCTTCCATGGTGGAAATATGTTTGCACTACTCCAATTCTTCAATATCCTACCTGACTGGATTCCTACGTTTTCCCTCACTAAGTGAGCCAACTGATGGGATCCTGTGTGATTTCACCAAGAAATATATGTCGTTATACAATCGTGCATACGAGGCCTGAATGTTAGCAATGAAAGAGGATGGTTTTTTATTATTCTGGATGAGCATCTAAACCTTCTCTTTCTTGAACACTACCTCTAGCCTTTGTTTCTTTCCAAGTTCAAGGAGTGACCCTTTATATCACATTGACAATTCATGCATGGAAGAAATGTCTACTTTTACATTCTTAACATTTTTACCATGATTTTTACACTTTTTTTGCAATTCGTGCAAGTGGACAGCTGCCTTATGCACGACTTGAAACTAATTATAATTATTATGACTTTTATTGTGATTCATCCCACACTCACACACCTTCACACTAAAATTTATGGATATTTATCCCCCCTTTCGCCCACCTCCTATGGAAAGGACCTGCAACCACATCATTTTTGGCAACATTAGGTAGAGAAATGACATAATAATATTAGTGTCAGAGCACTCACCAACGGAATTCCCGCTCACAAAATCAGTTATGTTATTTTATTCTAAAATGAATTGTGAGGCTCTAACAAATAGGAAAAATAAAATACCCTACAGAAAGGTAATTATATCCCATCATAGCTCATTAATCCAACCAAAAACTCTAAATAAGATTTACCGTAATTAAAATTGAAATATTAAGCATTTTCCTGAAAGTTTGGTTAAAATTGCAAAAACACAACTAAATATACTAATTGATCGCAGTTTGACTATGAGTCATATATTATAGTCCTTAGCAAGACAGGGACTAATAATAATAATAATAATAATAATAATAATGTGACATTTTAATGGTACATAAATCTATTAAACATTCCATGTAACAAAAATTTTCACAATATCACAAGAAATGTTTCATCTTACATTCCATAACAATTTATCCAACATTGCAATGCAACATTACAAAATTAGTCAACTACATTTATTAATGTGGTTGACTATGGTCAGATATGCTTCACTATGTTTATATTCAACACTCTTAAACTTTAGTTAAACATAATCACCTATAAAGTAACTGAGTAATATTGAAAATCAAACACCTTACATTGGAATGGTATTTAAATCTATCCAACGTCATAATGTGATATAATCATTGTCACTACATTACATTGAAATTTATCCAACTTTGAAATGTGACATTACAAAATTAGTCAACCACATTTAATAATGTTGTTGACTATGTATAATATTCAACACTCATCGATTTCGGTAAAAAATAATCACCTATTAATACTATTTATTAATAATAATAGTCAATCATGTTGTGATGTCAAAATAGTATATAAACATATATAAGTAATATAAACCATCGTCAGTGATAATGCTCTATGATTATTGGATATAGTAAAGGATAATGGTCAACCATGATAAGCCATAATGGTTAGAAAATATATCTGTGGCTAGACTGGTTGAATTTGGTTAGTCATGATCAACCATGTTCAACTATGATCAACCATGGTCAACCATGGTCAACCATGATCAAACATGGTAAACCGTAATAAAAAATTACTCAATATAATGAACCATGACCAAGATATTTATTGTTGAATATGGCCAACCATGATCAACCATGATTTCCCATGATTAGCCATGATCATACATGATCAACCATGGTCAACCATGATTAACCATGGTCATATTTGGTCAACCATTTTCAACCTAGGACATTTCATGCTCTACTAACCCTTAATGGCTAACCATGGTAAACCATGCTTAGAATGTTAAAAAATGGTCAACCAAAGTCCCTATTGTTTAATATGGTTAATGATAATCAATCAAGATCTCTATGGTTGAACTATAATGTTGAATCAGGATCTCTATGGTTATAATGATCGAACATGGTCAAGTAAAGTATTTATGGTTGAATAGGGTGAACCATAGCGGTTAATAAAGGTCACTATGGTCAACCATGATCACCCATGGTCATCTATGATCAAACATGGTCAATCATGATCAACCATGATGAACTATGGTCAGCCATGTTTAACCATGATAATCTATACTCAGGAATAGTCAATGTAGAATATTCCATGCTCTACCAACTCATAATGGCCAACCATGCTTAACCATACTTAGAATGACCAAGCATGGTCAACCAAGGTTCCTATGGTTGAATATATTCAACCATAATGGGCAATCAATATCTCTATGGTTGAATATGGTCAATAATGGTCAGACCTATTCAACCATGTTCAACCCCATCAACCATTCAATAATTAATGTAACCATTTTTGTAACATTAATGTAACATTTTTGTAGCATTAATGTAACGTTAATGTAACATTCGCATTAACATTAATATAAGATTTACCATGGTCAACCTTCTCAACTTTGATCAACCTCATCAACCGTCATCAAATATGGTCAACCATGGTTAATGAATCCACCCCACAGACATTGGTTGTGCGCTAGCACTACCACATTTATTATTATGGTTGATATATGTCGATCGACAATGTTTTCCACCTTTTATATGTCAATTGACATATCAAAATGATGTTGATAAGTGTATATCTAGACACGAAAAAAATGATAAGAATTAATTCTATGTTAACCAAGTAATTACTCATATTGGGATGTAAAGAAAACCCATAGGAGAAATACATATTTTTTATTTTATCATATTTGAATGTTTTTTTTTCCACAGAACAAAATAAAACTTTTAATAAAAATATCACAAAAAGTTATATTGCATATGCCACATCATTCCATATGAGAGCATCGCCCTATGAAAAATAGGTCTTGGGTAGAATGAATAAATCATGACTAAAATTACACAGTGCCAGAAAAACTAGGCTTATCGTTTTTTCCTTTTTCCTTTTGGACCTTTTGCCATCCAGCTAGAGAAGAATCTAAAGTAACAATTTCCAATGCATTGTTGTTGGGAGGTCATTGGGCTTCTTTCTCTGAGTTAGAACTCTCAGATACATGAGCACGCTTTGTGTCCCCCAAGAATCATACATTGTTCGTCTCCTCCTGTAGGTGATCAACATTTGTTGGAGAAATTGGCTTCTCATCATGTTCCTTATGTTATTCATGCTTTACTTCTCCCTTCTCTTATGTTTCTTGAAAATTTCCTGATTCTGATTTCATATGGTTTTCCTTCATTTTTTCTTCCTCCTTCTCACTTGAAAGTGGCAGATTCGGGAATTTCCAACCTGTTTTCTTTTGTGACCTCTTGATTGTTTTTTTCTGGATAAAGTGCAAGTGTTTTGCAAGTGCCCCATTTGGTGGCACACCCTACATCTAAAAGAAGTGTTTTTAGAATCTAATGTTTGTGTCCACTTGAGATCATTCTATATTACATGTATGGAGTCTGGCGGGCCTTTCCTTAAATCCATCTCCATGCAAATACGCACAAAAGTGAATATCCCTATGTCTATTCTCTCTTGATCCAGCTTTATGAACCCAAATCATACTTGAATGTTAAAAACACCTATATCTGGAATAAGAGTTTCTTCTCTTGTCTTTCAATTTTTTAGATGAATAGATTTCTAGTAAGAGAATTTTTATTTTAAATATTTTTATTTATTTATTCCTATCAAGTTTATATAAAATCATTTTAATGTTGAATGTCGATATATTATACTTTTGGTGACATTTTTCATTAATATATTTTTAAGATATTATAAATGAATTCTATTTTCAATATGAAAATAATTACACATTTTTTTTTAATACTAAATCATAAAGTATTATTTAAATACAAGATGAAATATATCAACAATTAAATATTTCTCTAGAAATTTAATATTTTTGAACTTTGGTTAGGTTTGGGGTTAAAATGAATCTATCTTCCTTCTTCATATTTATGTGTGTGGTTGTAGGTGCCACACTGTAGGTGCCACACAGAAAGTTCATCCCAAGCATGCAAGGAATTACACACCACTTTCATTTTCATCAAAAAAAAATTGTATTCTCATATATTCCATATAAGATGTACCACCTAACAATGAAATATTTTATTCAATATAAATATTGAAATATTATATTGATGGTTTATCTTAAAATATTTCTATATATATGTATATAATTATAATTTAATGCTAATAGCATTTTTATTAAATACCCTATGTAAAATTCATATTATTTAAGGACGGAATTACACCTGTGTCATCCTTTCCTCTTTTATAAAAAAAAAAAAAATTGATGTTGAATTTTTTTAAAACGGTGATTCAAATATCTTATTTAATACTTAAATTTAAATCCTTTGAAATAATAAAAATTTATATATCTTCATCAAAATTACTATACATTACCTTCCATAGTTTCGATTACCAATTTCTTAGACAAGTTTCGGTTATTAAAATTAAAAAACACACATACATATATATATATATAAAATCAGTCTGGCATTCTCATAATACACTAATAAACAACAATTGTATAATAGAAAATCTCGATGTTTAGACTTCTTGCCACTTAGTTAATACAAAACCTTGTGATCTTCGAAATTTCGATGTGAAATAAACATACGACTTTTATAGGTTGACTTATTTTGATTAAGACTTTTAAGATTTGGCCATGCGGGTAACCTATAGAACTCAGTCAACCTGGGTAGTGATCCGGAGGTTTTAATTAACAAGGGGGAGGTATGTTTCAATCGATGTGACGATTCAAGAAGAATCTTGCATGACGTTTGAGTTATCCATAGTCAATGTTGCAAAACCTATATCTAATATAGTATGTGGGCTGTCGAGGCTAAATCATTTTTTCACAAAAATTTACGAGCTTTTAACATAAAGAAAAATAGATTAACGTTGAAGCGTTTCTTATGATACCCATCAAATTGTCATAATTATTTTTTTTTTAAATCCACATAGAGGTGGATCAAGTTAATGCACCGACCGGTTCGAGAGATTGGAACCAATAATTTGTATAGACTAAACTACCATATTCGGTCAATCGACCTGCACCCACAAACTTAATCTAACATACATATCCATTTATCAGTGAGTTTGTTTTCTACACAACTAGTACCGTTTGCAGTGGAGAAAGAACAGTAATAAATACAAGAACAGTAATAAATACATACTTTCGAAATACGTTTGTATAATTTTCTAAATTTTCCCATATTGAAATGGTGGACAAGACTCTAATAAGTCAACATATTTATCTATTTCTTATTTATTTTTCAGTTTATTTGAAATAAGAAAGATAAAACAATTAATTAATGAAACTCCCAGCTCTCACTCAGAGCTCCTATGAAGCTACCACAACACTATTTTTTATTGAATGAGTAATCAAACAATATAAATCTTGTAGGAGTACATTTAATTAGGGAGATCAAACAAATTCCCGGAAAATAGGATCTAAATCCTGAATACAAACACAACAAAAAACTACCTAATGAATCCATTCTCCATTATTTTCAAGTTTCCCTCTTAATTAAGAAATCCTTTACTTCCACACCAAATATCTCCCTAAACAACTCAAACTTTATCTTCCCAAAGGACTTGGTGAAAATATCACCAACATTTTCACAATGTAACATCTCCAATTTTTTTTTGTTTTATTTTGTTTTTAATACCATTTCAGTACTTAACCCTTACTTGTTTCCTTAGCACTTCGTCCTCATGATATCTCTGCTATTGGTTGAGGGATTAGATTACATTTTAACTTTAATTAAAATGACCATGGCTAAAATATTATCCCATTAAATCTATCCATCCCTAATCTCTATTATACCGTCATATTTTCATCACAAAGGTACCCCTATAACCCTATGTGACATTATAAACACATTTGCACCTTTGAACTCTAACCATTTCAATATCCTTTAACCCATGGTTGTTGGACATTGGGTCAATGCTCCCTGCGTGTTTCACTACATGGACTAACTACCTCTAGTGGATCCTAACTCTCGCGATTGTAGCAGAGATTAATACCTATGGGTTTTGGTCTAACGGAAATTGTGATTCCAACAAGTGGTATCAGAGCGACGGGTCTCAAGTTCGAAACTCACCCAGCTCGCGTTGAGGGGGATATTGTTGCACATTCGGTTCAACACTCTTTGTGTGTTTCGTGACATGGACTAACCGCCTCTTGTGGATCCTAACTCTGGCGATTGTAGCAGAGACTAATACCTACGGGTTTTGGTCTAATGGAAATAGTGATTCCAACAATGGTATAGTTGCATATGATTCCATCCATGAAATGGTATAGTTGGTTTTATAATTATTTACTTACCTATCTAGTTATGCACTCTACCCTTGATATGTATAGTTTTATAAGTAAATATGATGAGATATATGCCCTGTAACCCTAATCATTTCACATTTATACTTAGTGTTCTTCCACAACATCAAAGTCAGATTTATTACATTAATGTGCTCCCACAATAGTCCTTCGAAATTTATTCCCTTACCCCACTTAATGACATGGGCAAAGCATGGGATTCGAAATGGACACCATCATGTGGTCTCACATGGTCCTCCCATACGGTTTGAGGCTCTAGCTGTACGTTGGAGATTAAACCAATAGAGATTGATGGTCCTAATTCAACGGTGGAACCCTAAAGGATTTTTCCTAATTCTCTTTGCCTCATTTCATCATTTTTCTAGGGAGGTTGGAGGCGGTCTCGTTCTCTACTTTTTGACCTCCATGGTCGACCTGTACTTTTTTTCTAAATGGTTTGGCCCATCTTTGTCATAGTAAGACTATTCCCCAGCATTTTGAACTGCATGGTTACATTTTCAGAGGGTTGTGGGTAATTTTTCTCCACTAGTTACGTGAGGAGTGGCATTACCTGGCACATCAAAGGGATTTTCGTTCAAACCCACACTTCGTAAGAAATTTAAGGATTTTTAATTTTTCTTCAAATTTTGTTCTCATATCTGGTTGTTTGCTAACAATTTATCGTATGGAATATTGCAGAGAGTTGCACAGGGCTTCCGCTTAGGTAACATCTTATCCCTAATCTATTTTTTTCAATACATTTCATTTATATATTTTACTAATGGTTTTGGTTGCTTTCCACAGAGGCTACCCTCTTCCCTTCCCACAAAGCCCCGGGGCACTTACCTTATCTCCTCAACTATGCTACGATGTTCATGAAATTCATTGTCCCTGATCATTCCTTGTCACACTGAGAGGCAAGTTGTACTTAAACTTGAATTTAAATTTCATTCCTTTTCCTCTGTGTGGAGATTTGTTGGGTTCGGATATATGTGTTAAGCCAAGTAATTCCTATGTGATATATGAAATTTTGTATGTCCATCAATTTAATTGGGTTTTTTATGGTATTTCTCTTTCAACATTTGTATTTATTATACCGCCATGAGGACACCTTACCCGACCCTTCTATATTTAACTATTTTGGCAATGAGGTTTTCATTTTGTTTACAATATTTTCTTGGTGAATTTCCTACTTTTCGCAGAGCTTAGTATCATAACTTCCCCTCTGTCTGACCACATCAATATTATTTAGCTACGAGATTGATAATATATTTTTGTTAGCACTTGACCTGTGTGTTGCCTTTGAAATTCTTAGTCTGCGTGACTCTTTGAGTCACCGTGACTATGGTGAATGTGGTTCAATTAATTTATTTGTGTTCCCCCATAAATTAATGTGATAACATAATAGATTCCAAATTTGTTTGTTGTTTACTGATTCTCTTTTGTACTTGGATTTTATTTGTAAATATAATTTCCGAGCATGTTAATTCTCATGGATAGGAGAATACAACCATCGTCAAGATTCACCATAATCCCTCTTTGGATTATTACGTTGTATATTTCATTTTTTTTTAACTTCCAATTTTCATACTTATGCTTGTATTATAGCTACGCTGTTTGTATTGTTTCTAATGTACAACACCATTAGTAGCAGCTCCCCATCTTCTATGTCTTCATGATTTATTTAGCTACAATACTTAAATTATGATGTTTATTACATCGAATGTCTAGTTTGCATAAATTTTAAAATTCATCTTAAATGAAGTTGATCTAGTTTAGCGTGGGTATATTGCCACCTAGCTTTAGATATTTGTTTATTTATACATGCCATCCTTTGTGTTATGCCATTAATCTAGCTACGATGTGTTAGGACTAAAAGAGTTTAATGGTATATGCTCTCCTTCACAATGGAATTATTCTTTTTATTCAGACTTAGTAATTTTAATTTCAATTTCCAGAGTTACTTCTCAGCACTCATGATACACTTTTTTTTTCCTTAGCATACTTTCCAGAATTTCTTACTTCTAATTCTGTAATTCTATTTTTATTTGAATGGCTAGAGACCTATCCTTTGTTTTTCTCCATTCAATTCTATATATTTTCCATATTATAATGTACTCTTCCCATTTCTGAGTTTCATGTCTTGAGTTATATAATTTTTTGATTCCTTTCGGTTCAATATGTTGACATCAGAAGCTTTAACCCTCTATATTTTTTTACTCTTTGAATATTTAGGAATGGTTTTCATATAACATTCATGAATTTTACCGACTCACATAGTATAGATTACATGCATTGGTATTTCTGCATTTTCTTCTTGTCATATGTGTTGATTAGAGCGAATGCGTACATACATTAGGGTTTCACAGTACGCTAATGCACACTTATTCCTCGATGAAGGTTTGTCACAATACCATTTTATTTATAAGTCATTTCTCCTTTCTGCTAATCATGGAATATTTGTGTATTATTTTCATGTTTTGTATTTCTTTTCAATTTAATTTATGTATTCTACGATGAGTGACTACTACCGAGTTTTCTCCTATTTTTCGAGTTTGGACAAGTATTCCAGCATGCATACATACTTACCTATTCAGGTTAGTTCAGTCACAATTATTTACTATCTCGTTCTTATTTATACCTCTTCAGTTTACAGGTCAAATCACACTTACTTACAGGTTCCCTAACTATATGTGTAGGTGAAGAAGAAAGTTATAGAAGAGTATAATCAGGTAATTTAACTTTCATTACTAGTATTTATATATTGATAATATGATTTCACCTTATTAATTAGTTAATTTGTTTTCTAACTCTAGAATTGTCTTTTGTAGGTTTTCCCTCGAGTCTTTTAATTGAGTTACAGGTTTCATCTATCACCTTTCAAGCTCAAGCTGACAGTTTAATTCTTTCCTTATTAGGTCGATTACCTGTTGTACCATTGAGGATCTTATGGCACTTCAATTAGTTCAGTATTTTTAGGAATTAGGTGACAAGGCCATGCTTGGTCTTTGAACCTACTTATTTAGATAAAACTATTTCCTTATTTCAGTTACCCCTCTAGAGCTATAGATCTGTATGACAATGATATCATCACAATCTTTAAGAGTTTTCGTAATTTGACACTTTATATATGAAAATTTGGAATAACGCATTTTATTATTTCCTGTAATATCTCTTCTACATTTTCATGATGAAATATATATCAGTTTGGCATATATTTTATTCAAGATGTAATCTATATCAGTTTAACATATATTTTCTACAAGATGTAATTGATATCAATTATGCATATTTTCCATGCTTATGTACATATTTTACTATTACAGGTACTCATAATGTTGTATATGTAAATCTATCCTTAACTTGTATATGCATTAGTACTCATTATTATTTACTGACTGTAGTACTTTATGGAAATTTCCACAAAATCTTTCTTTAAAACTTGCTTTTCCTCAACACAACTTTCTTACCTCTTCACAATAACTTTCCGCTTTATTGAGGATTTTATTAGATTTTTTTCTCCCATCTAATTTATTTTGTTTATTTAATTTTCTCTAAGGATTTTATGGAGAGTTTTGGGAAATTTTGGAAGTATAGTCCATCCTCATGGATAAGAATTTCCTGGACTCCATTACTCTGCCTTTACCATATTAAAATTTAATTCATAATTACTTATTAATTTAAAAAATAAAACTGTTCATACATAATTGTTCGATAGGTCCACCTGGACCTAGGTTTTATTTACTCAACATAAAAATTTTAAATCAGGGGTATTACACACAAGTATTACAATATTCAACAAAAAATTCTTTGGACTGTACCTTCTCTCTAAAAAATTGAAACTAAGCATCAACATGATTTGTTCATGCATGATAAATTGGATTGTTTTCCAAATTTATCGAGCTATGGTTGTCACATTTGATCACTATAGCCTTCTTTTGTTCTTCTCCAACATCTTGAAGAAATCTCCTTAACCAAATGACTTCACAAGTTGTTGCACACAAAGAATTATATTCTACCTCAGTAGATGACAATGATAAAATTGGTTGCTTCTTGCTACTCCATGAAAAAATCCCAGATGCAATGCAAAAGGCATAAACTGCATTAAATTTCCTCTCATCCAGATTTCCATCCCAATCTGAATCTGAGTAACGTGTCAAATAAACATAAAATTGATTAATATAATTAAGACCAAAATCAATTTGTCCTTTCAGATACCTGAGCACATATTTCTCTCCTCTCCAATTAATTTATATAGGTCTCACCATAAACTAACATAACACACTAATAGAGTATTCTATGTCAATTTTGGGTATAGAAAGATAACTAAAGATTCCTACTAGTTGTCTATACATTGTACCATTAACCTCCTTTGAGACATCATCAAATTGAAATTTTACAATCCGTTACATTGGAAAAGAAGAATATTTGCACTGATCCATCTTAAATTTTTTAAGCAATTCTGTCACATAATTACCCTCATAGACAAAATTTTGGCTGACATCTCTCCAAAATTCAAGACCTAGAGAGTAATGTATCTCACGAATATTTTCAACTCAAATACATGTCACATATGCACCGTAATTACATTAATTAGTTTATCATAATTCCCTGTAATAATTAAATTATCAACATACAAGGAAATGAGTACACCATGCACCTTTGCATCAAATTTCATATCCATATTTGGATTTCTTTGACTCCTCATAAGACCTCGCTGAAGAATGAGTGAATCTATATTCTCATACCACAACCTAGGTGTATGCTTCAAACCATACAAAACTTTCACTAATTTGAAAACAAAATGTTCCTGCCCCTTTTTCACAAACCCTTTAGGTGGTGTGAAATACACTTTCTCTTTAAATCACCTTTCAAAAAATAATATTTTAAATCTAATTGGTACAAGTTCCAATGGTACCTTTTAGTTAATACAATTAACAATCTAATAGTGTTTAATTTAGCTACATGTGCAAATGTTTTTCCATATTCAATGCCCTCTTTTTTTAGTACCCTTTTGCCACCAATCTAGCCTTATATTTATCTATAGTAGCATATGCTTTAAATTTGGGTTCGTACAACCATTTAAATCCTATGGGATCTTTATGTTTAGGAAGTTCAATGAATTTTGACATTTTATTTTTTCATTATAGAATCATCTTCTTCGTCCATTTATTTTCTCCACTCTTCATATTAATTAGTATCATTAAAGCTCATGGGTTCTATGACATTCAAAACACTACTCATCATCGGATAGTCATTATAAATTTCAAGTAGGTGAATTTGTCAGATAGACTTCCTTGGCACTTCATTATCTTCATCCAAGCTCTTTGAAGGTACTTATCCACCTCTGGGTGGGCTCTGACTGCTAGTGGTGTCCATACCATTGGATTCTTCCTCAAGCTTCTGATTCTCACTGTCTCATACCTCTACCTTATTGTCCTTAGCTTTAGGAAGTATGTTCCATCCTTCACACCTTTTTTCCTCATTTCCTTCATCGACCTTTTCATGGAAGATTACATCTCTTCCTGTGAATACTTTATGATTAGATGGATAAAACATTGTATATGCTTTAAATTAGGAACACTGTCCTACAAAAATACATTTAATAACTTTAGAATCATGTTTCTTTTTGTTCTCCTTCGAAATACGTGGAAAGAACTTACACCTAAATACCCTCAAATGATGAAATTTCGGCTTAAAAGTATGCAAGGCTTCGAAAGGGGTATTAATATCAAGATACCTTATTAGACTATATTTTATTTAAATAAACAACACTACTAATGGCCTATTCCCAAAAATAATTTAAGAGACTCTTACCTTTAACCAAAGTCCAACCACACTCCACCAATGTTTTGTTTTTCCTTTCTGCAACATCGTTTTGTTGTAGAGTGTAGGGTGCTTTAAATTGCTACACAATTCCATGATCCTCACAGTACTTGATAAAGTTCCCCATCCGGTACTCTCCCCCTTTATATCAACGAAGGATCTTTAGGAACTTCCCTATTTTCTTCTCTACCATATTTTTTAATTATTTGAAATACTAAAAGACATCATTCTTTTTCCTAAGGAAGTACACCCAATTGTACCTTTTTCAATCATCATTAAACAATATAAAATAATATGCACTTCCTAGGGATTTAAATTGAATAGGTACCGAAACATGAGAATGCACAATTTATAATATATCTCTTCTTTTCCTATCAGAATTAAATGGAATTCATTACTTTGAATTTTTCCTAATGTACAACCTTCACAAGCTACATACTCATTCTTTAGCATATGGAGTCCTTCCACCATCCTTTGTTTTTGCAACAAAAAAAAATCATGATAATTTATATGACTATACCTTTGGTGCGAAAGAATTTATATTCACATAGTTGTAGAAGTGAGTTCTTGATGGATTTTTCTAGCGACATCAAGCTTGTACAAACCTCCAAATCTGACTCTTGAAGAAACAAGTTTGCATTGATCCAACAGATCTTTTACTATGAAATGTGTTTTGAATAATTCAACCTTCAGAGTCTGATTTTGAAATATGGACATAGAGATTATATTTTGTTGATTTCAGGCACCAAAATGTTCCTCACACTACCATTTGCCAATGTTATAGGAATGTCTCCATATCCCATGATTTGATTTGCATGATGGTATCCAAGATAGATTTTTGCACCATTTCTTATTTCTTTGAAGTTATCATACACCCTCCTTTTACATGTCATGTGAATATAAGCTCAAGAGTCCACAAACAAATTATTCATATCACCTGTTCTAGTAGAAAACAAAACATTAGACATGGACAACTTAATATTTTTGAGATCATAAGTCATGTATTCTCTTTCCAAATTTCATAAATGTATTTTGTGCTTATCCCTAGCTTCATCACTTTTCTTTTTAAAACAGTCTTTGTCAAGATGCCCACATTTACCACAATAAAAAAAATTGATTCTAGAATCATTTCTCACAGATGATATTCCTTGATTTTGCTTTGAAAATGGAATTCTCTAATATGGACTTCCACCTTTAGTTCCCCCTCCTAGTTTCCCTTTGAATAACTCCTTTTTCAGCAAAAGTGCTAAATGGATTTAAATTCTTGTGCCTCTCTTCTTCCTGTATCAGTATGCTTGTCAATTCCTCAAAAGTGGGAGCTTTATCCCTTGCTACAAGACCTGTAATAAACATTTGATAGCCCTCTCACATTCGATTTAATGTGATTCTCACAATATCAATACTATGTACTGATTCTTCTATGTCTCCCATCTCATCTTTCAAATATTTGATTCCTGAAACAAAGGAACTAACATATTTATTTTTTTCCATTTTAATGTAAAGGAATTTAACTTTCAGGAAGAGGTTCAAATTTGTATTGTTAGTCTCATACAACTCTTTTAGTGTAGTTCTGGTTTCATTAGAGGTCATGAAATCACAAATCTCAAGGATTATATTTTATGTAATATAAATTCTTAATAATACCTTTGCGTTGTTCTCCTTCTCCTCTCAATCTTGAATCAATTCAGTTTTCATGCCCACAACAGGTTTTTCTTCATCTCCCTTCATGATTTTCCAAATGCCATAGCCTTCCAGCAATGTTTGCACCTTCAATTTCTTGTTAACATAGTTGGTGTCATCCAATTTATTGGCCTTATTCATGTCTGTATTTGCAAGTAGATTTGTCATTTTTCCAAAAAAAATCCCAATCTTCAACAATGTCTTTCTTCTTGCTAATACTTCATGAGCTTCACCAACAACGACTTCCCCAAGTGGCTTTAAAAAAGAGCATGATTCTTCAAGTAGATTAAAATAATTCCAAGCTTAATTTTTGTTTAAATGATTCACAATTAAAATAAATGATGCTACATAATCAAAACATACAGATCTATCCACAATAGAAATTATTGTGTAGTTTCGAAATCTGTCTTGCAATTTACAAAAACACAAAACTCAATTCTACTCTACTCCTTTGCGGAAATTAATTCATGATCAAGAACACATAACATCAACATGAAAGAATAAATACCATACATGCATAGAGAATTTTCTAGGAGAAAGAAACAGCTCAAAACTCCTTCCTATCTATATTCCATTAATCAAATAATAGAGAACCCCACTGCCTCACTTACTCACTATGGCCAACACTTAGCCAATTTTCAAGCCCTCCAAGCTCATATTTCCTTGCGTTTTTCCTTGAGGAATTATCCCCTATTTTTTAGGAAATTTACTTAATTGGATTACGCAATTCCTTAATGCTCGTTCTCTAACTGCATGCACCACCTATACAGATGGGAATAATATACAACTAATAGTGCACTACCTTGGAATCTCTATCTCAACTGGGTAATGAAACAATCTCAGGTTAAAAATTTGATGTAATAAAGTTAATAAAGGCTAAATACTAACAAATGTCATGAGGCACATATTCCAAGCTGAATGTTGGGAGAAAACATCCAATTATGGGTGTTATATTTTTTTATTATGACTATGCAAAATTCACAAAGTAAATGGAAAAGGCTTTGGAAAGGAAAGAGACATTAATTGACATTTTATTTATAAAAAATAATGGAAATTAGGAGAAAAATATGGAGAAAGGTACGAGGTTGCATGTGAGGAGGGAACTAAAGGAAAATAATGGGCAAAGAAGAAAATAGAGGCCTCATTGATAAAAATTCTTTTAAGGATCTATGTGTAGCTTTTTCTTAGTCTAGTTTTGGAGCTCTCCATCTCTACTCTCTCTCTCACCGTCTTGAAGACTTAGAGAATTCTTGGAGCACTCTTGTATTGGATCAAGAAAAGTAAAGGAAGAGAAAAGAAGGAAAAGGGAAGAAAAGATCAAGCATGGAAGAGAAGGATCAAGTGGATACAACATGATTACTTGCGGGAATCATTTTTATGTGTGTTTTCCTTAATATATTTGGCATGCATAGTACATGCACGTGTGTATTTGATTCTCTTGTTGTAATTGGCATGGGGTTTTCTAGATGTGATGGTGATTTTCATCCATTCCTTTCCATTTCCAGATAGCCATGATGTGATGGGTTATCTTTTACTTGGTTAATATGGATTACCAGATTGTTTAAAAACTAAGTGGGGTGGTGTTTGAAGAAGAAAACAAGGCCTAGGATCCCTAGACTGATATATAGTTGGATTTTTGTAAAGCCATATTTTCTGTACCTCGGTGGGCCTAGGAATCTTTGATCGGTGAATGAAGGGATATATGGTAAATCCTAGAGTTGTTTGCCCTCAATAAGGCTTAAGAATCATTCATCCATTAATCACGAGATATCTGGTAAAGCCTTGAGGGTGGAGTGTTAATTATCTCTAGGAATCCTCAATCGGTGAATGGTGAGATATATGGTAAATCTGAGAGACTACAAGACAAGAAAATTCATAATGGTGTAGATAGATAGATCTAGAGATATTCATGCTTATGTAGCCCCAGCGGTCCTTTGACCGGTATATGGTGGGATTGTGGTAAAGCCTAATATTGTATGTTTAATGTTTGGGCCTAGGAATCTTGTGGTGGATTACATTAAAACGTAAGGAAAACTGGTTGGTTTCGTGGTGAGTATCACATTCATTCTTGGAATATGGAAGGAGGGTGATTGGATAAAATAAATATTTAGTTCATCCCATCATATGGTCGAGTGGTTTTTGGAAGTCCCTGACTTGGTCAGCATATGTATTCATTAATAAGATTTCCTTATCCTTTGGTATTTCATGTGGAAATATACTTATTCATATGCAGTTTTTATATTTTTTATATCCTTGTTATATATATGGTTATATGTTGGTTATGAGTATGTTTTATGTCATACATGATGGATGACTCTCATAATATTTCTATTAGAAAATGAATGAACAATGAACATATGACCTAATAGATGATAATGCAACATTTGGGATAAGACTTCAATTCTTCTTTATGAATCTCAGATAAGTATGAGACCCTTATGATCATATTTGTTCCTCTGACCTATAGATCACATATTTGTGACATTTTTTATAAAATTCGTGTCATGACTCGTAGGCGGAATATCTAGTACTTGTACCAATGATTGAACTATTAGCTTTATTCCAATGGAATTATTCTTTTCTAGGAGTTTCATGAAGTTCTTGGTAGTGGAATGAGATCTAGCCCTCAAAAAGTGGCTCAGAATCTAAGGTAGTTGGCTCATAAATGATTAAAGAGGTCCACAATCCCTTACATGCCTTGTTGTGGGAGCAAATGTAAAGCATTAGTTGCATGCATGGCTTGTCATGGGAGTGTTTAAGTGATTAGATATGTAAAATGACAAGTTGTCTCAGGGGTTAAGCACATGGAAGTGTTGGTTACCGCCTAAAGTGTTTGTACCTCCCGAGGAATATCATATTGGTTTTGTTTTCTCAGCTCCACTTCCTTAAATGTACATGTTGAGTTGAATCACATTATTATAGCCTATAATCACATGTTTACCCCTATGGACCAGTGAGCTTGGGTAAATGTACGAGGAGGGTCGTTACAGGTAGCTTGAATTATTTGCATGAATAAATTATTTTGGGTTGATTGGTTAGTTAATTTGTTGATAAATAAGTGTGATTGAAGTCACACTGCACAAATTTACCCTCCACTAGTTCATCCAACAGTTGGAACTAATATAATTCACCATAACTAAAATTAATTGAATTAGATTACTAAAAATTAGCAATAAATCATACTAAACTGAACTAAAGCTTCCTAAACTAAAATTAAATGAGTTGACTGAGTGACAAGCGTCATGTCACCTCATTTAACTACCTCCAAGATTCTGCTAATGTGAAAATTTTAATTTTCTCTAGTTTGACCAAGGGAAGTTCAAACTGATATTTTCTTGCTGCATTTTCAACACTCCCCCTCAACAAGAAATGGATTATCTTTCACCCCAACCCTACCTCAATGGAACTAGAATTTTCCTCTTGACAAAGACTTTGTAAAAATGTTTTCATTTTTTTCCTTTGTTGGAATGTACTCCAACAAAACTATCTACCCCTTCACACAAAATCGTAGATGGTGATACTGGATATCTATATGCTTGGATTAATCATGAAAAAAGAAAATTTCAGAGAGCTTGATGCAACTCTAATTATCAAAGTAGATCATAATTGGATCAATCATCTCATCGAATAATCCAACAAGAAACTTTCTCATCCAAATCACCTCACAAGTTGACTAGAACCTATGTATTATGATTATGCTGAGCTAAGTGCCACAAATATTTTCTTCCTGTGTACGTAGAAACAACTACATAACTAACAGTGAAAATTACTCTTGATGTACTCTTTCAGTGTGATGCACTCACTTCCTAATCAAAATTTGTGAAACCACACAACTTCACTCCCTATGTCCTTTTGTACCATAGTCCAAACTCAGTAGTGCCTCTGAGGTACCGTAGAACATGCTTAGTTTCCCTCAAAATAATTTGGTTGGTCAAACCATTTCTTGGCTCAACTAGTTGATTTCATAAGAGAAATCTAATAGTGTTCTCATAATATAAAATAGTGAACCCACCAAATTCCAATAAATAGTAGCATCCAATTCCTCACCCGAAGTGGCATCCTCCTTCCTCGAGTTGGTCGCTATAGGTGTCTCCATGGGCTTGCAACTTTTCATGCGAAAATTATGAAGTATCTCATTGGCATATATTCCCTGAAAGCTAAAAAAATCCCCTTTATACTTTCCATACTTCCAATTAGAGGAAGTATTCCATGATACCAACACCTTTCATTTCAAACTTTCTTGCAAGGTCCTCCTTGCAAGATCTAATCAGTTGTTCATGACCAGTTAAAATAAATTCATCAACACATAAGAAAATAATCTATAATTTACCTTCTACTAGAATATGATAGAGGTTTTCATCCATTTCTCTTATTGTGAAGCCCAAATCGTTGATATAGCTATCGATCCTGGTCTACCAAGAATGAGGTTGTTTCTTGAGACCATACATGGCTTGCTTGAGTTGACACACATGATATTCTCGATCAAAAGTCTTAAAGCCTTATGGATTCTTGATATACACCTCCTCCTTAATAAATCCATTGAGGATTGGTGTTTTCACATCCATCTAGTAGAGCTTCCACCCCTTCTGTATAGTTAGAGAATGAATTGATCTAATGGATGAGTACCTTGATACAGGAGAAAATGTATCTTCATAGTCAATCCCTTTAACCTAAGAGTACCCCTTGGCCACAAATATGACCCTTTACTTTTATATTATCCCATTTGGTGCACGTTTTACCTTGAAGATCCATCTCAAAACCATAACTGATCTGTTTACTGGTTTTGGGACCACATGCCAAACACTTTTGTTTACAAATTATTCCTATTCCTCTACCATTGCCTCGAACCCATATAGATTTCTCTAGTACTTGGAAGAGTATGGCTCAGACATCATAGAAAATTAGCGAGTGTAATGATCTGATGACCTTCTCTATCTTCACTGATTTGAGGGTGCACCCACATTCTCCCTTGCATCCTGCATAAGTCTCTCAGATTCCCAAATCTTTTTCCTGCCTTTTATTGATGTTTCTACTTGAATCGATGTCTCCACTCTCTACTCCTCAATTTGTGGCTTCTCCACATATTCTTGAGGTTCCTCCTTTCGAGTCAAAATCTCCTCATCCAGTGGGATCTAAAGCTACCTCTCAAGAGAGAACTGCATCACTTTCTCCACATCAAGTTTTACATACCTTAGGACAACTTTCTTTCTTAGGGATGACATGTACAAACAGTAGTTGTGGGGATTTTTTGTTTAACCCATGAATACCTATAAATATATTGTAGGCTCTCGCTTCTTCCTAGCATATTTTGAGACATAGCAGTAGACAAAGCCTCCAAAAATATTAATGTGTGACACATATGGCTTTCTCCCCAATAAATCCTCCTCCAATATAATCATTCCTAGAATATATGGAGGACACTATTTCTATAAATAGAATACTTTGTTGCACGCTTCAGACCACAAGTGCAGAGGTAGGCCTTGGTCATTCAATATCCCCCTCATTTCTCCCACAATGATATGATTATTTCCCTCATCCACCCAATTCTGCTGTGGGTTTCTTAGTTCTCTCAACACTCGTCAAATTCCTTCTTTCGAATAGACATTTTTAAACACATTCGACATGTATTTACGTATATTATCACTCCTGAGAGCCTTCGCATTATTTCCTATTTATTTCTCAACTAGTGCCTTGAATTATAGGGACTTGGAGAATGTCTCATCTTTCTTCCACATGAAGAATATCCAACACTTCCGTGAGAAATCATCAATAAATATGACATAATATTTTTTTGTGCAAGTGGAGGTTGTCGAGAAAGTTCCACAGACATTAGAGTGGATCCTTTCAAGGTCTGCATGTGCCTTGTTGTCTCGATCATGGAAGGTGGATTTTGTGTAATTCCCTAAACTACAACCTTTTGATGTCTCTTGCTGCTAAAGTGCGCCTTTGGGTATGCTAGTGGTTATATATTACATGATATTCAAAGCTACCTAATGGAAATAGCCAAGTATTCTATGGAAAATTCCACTAACATCACAACTCTACACCTTCTTTGTCTTTGTGCTAAATGTAGCACAATCCCCCACATCTAGCTTGTATAACATCTTCACCCGAACTTCAATTTATTTCACATGTGTCATGGCTATGGGTCTTAGTAATGCCTTTCCTTTTTCTAAATATCACATCATAAACAAATTATTCAAAAACTGCAATAGAGACAAGGTTTTTCTTTAGGCCCAGTATGTGTTAGTTCCCTATATTAATAGTGTTGTCCCTTATTATATTAGTGTAGCCCCCCTTATTGTTATTGTTGTACCCCTGTAACCCCCATATTGTTCTTATTGTTCCCTTACATTATTATTCTTAGGTCGGCTAGGATTACATTGTGCCCCACTAGGATTACATTATGGCCCCATGGACTCCTATATATAGAAAGGAGGTTTTGTCATTTGTATCATCCAAGAATTGTTCATTCGTGTAATGTATTGGAGGCTGCCCCCTTGAAGTGGCTTATTTCTAAGGCGTTGAAATCTCTTTTCTTCTCTTTTTGGAGCTGGTTTCACAACATTTGGTATCAGAGCTTTGGATTCTAGGGTTTCGTTGCTCCAAATAGGTCATTGTGGAATTTTTGTATAACTTTTTTTCTACAAATTTTCAGATGATGAAATGTTTAGGGTACGAAGCTGAAATTCTAAGGAACATCTTCGCAAAATTTCAGAGCTTGGTTCACAATATTGTAGGAGATATGATCTGTGGAAGTTAGGTCTTTTGCAGGCTGCTCAATTTAATATAAACAGGTCATCGTGGAATTTTCACTATAAATTTTGTTCTATGAAGTTTCAAAATCTGAAATTTTTACGGCGTGAAACTGAAATCCGGAGGAACCTCATCGCAAAATTTTTGAGCTTGGTTCGCAATATTTTTAGAGATAAGATCTGTGGAAGATAGTGCTTTTTCGAGCTCCTGAATTTCATCTCAAAAATGTGATCGTGGGAAAAATATTCATAACTCTCTCTCTGAGCATCGGATTGGAGTGTCGTAAAAAGTGGTCGCAATTACACAGAATTTAGTTTCATTTCTATCAATTTCAGAGCTAAAAGATGAAACAGTGGCATGTGGAAAGTCGTACAAGTTCACTCTACTGAACCAGTCCATAATTAGGTCATTGTGGGAGATTGGACATAACTTTGCCTTGGAGAATCCAAATCAAGTCAGACCTATGGCATTTGAAAGATAATTCAGAAGGCTACCTCATTGCCAAATTGCAAATATTGAAGAGCCGCAATCACAGAGATAAGCCAATTTCAATATCGAGCTCCTCAAAAGAAAGAAAAAGGTGTGTATTGTTTTTCTAAATCGCATAAGTCTTGTTTGAAGAATAAATTTGAATTAATTCCAAGGGAATGTTGTAGAATAGATATCAGTATTGGGTTCTAAAAAATTCCTCGTAAAAATAATTCAACACTCATTAAGCCTTCATAAGGCTCTACTATGACTCATGAAGATGAAGAATTACAACATGATCTATCAAAATTACAAGAGCAAGTGCACCAAATTTCGCTCTCGCAAAGAGCAAAAAAAAATGAAATGGAAGTTTTGAAGAAAGGCATGGAAGCGAAGATGGATGGTTTGAATAATAATATGGATGGTTTGAAGAAAGGCGTGGAATATAAGATAGATGGCATGGAAGCTGGCATGGAATCTAAGATGGATGACATAGAAGCTAAGATTGATGAAAAAATGAAAGACAACATGGAAAACATGAAGAATGATCTAAAAGAAGTCATGGAAGGTTTGACAAAGTTGATACAAGAAATGTTTCCTAATGGTGAAAATATAGTAGAGGAAACTCATGATGAGAACAAAATAAATGTTAATCATGACTTCGTAAACTCTAATTTTGGCAGGAAGAACCACCATATTCCAAAAATGGATATGAGGAAGTTTGATGGAAAGGATCCTGTAACATGGATACTACATATGGAGCAATATTTTGATCTCCACAATTTGAAAAACACACAAAAGGTACGCATTGCAACTTTACATTTAGAACAAAATACATTTGTATGGTATTGATGGATTTGCTCCCGTAAAAAAATGGTCACTTGGTCAATTTTTACGGAGGAAATGATAGCACATTATGAGGATACAAAGAGCAACACCTTCTTTAGCCAATTAATAAATCTCAAACAAAAGGGTTTAGTGGGGGAGGACATTGAGGACTTCCAAAAATTGAATATAAGGGTAACTAATATTCCAGAGGAACACAAGATTGATCTCTTCATAGGTACTTTAAAGGATAACATCCAACATGAAGTTTGTGTTTTGGAACTTGATTCATTGGAGAAAGCATTCAAGTTGGCAAGAAAAATTGAATGTAAAATTATGGCGACAAGGAAGCCTACCACTCACTTCTATAAAGAAGGAAGTGTTGCTACGCTTAGATTTCCACAACCTAAAAGGTTGACACCACAAAAATTGGAAGAAACAAGAGCAAAAGGGCTTTGCTATAGTTGTGATAGAAAATACACTAAAGGTCATAAGTGTGCTGAGAAGAAATTGTTTTACATAGATTGTGAAGAGGAAGAAAAAAATGAACAAGAAGAGGATATACACCAGGAACCAGCCCTAGAAGAGGAAAAAATGAGTACAACCATATCGTGTAATGCATTGGAAGGAATTACCACTCCTCAAACTCTCAATATAGAAGGACATATGAAGAAGAAAAACGTAATAGTGTTGATTGATTCAAGTAGAACCCATAATTTTATTCATTTTAAGGTAGCCAAGGAATTGAATTGTTTCCTATACCTACCACCAAAATGTCAAGTGATGGTTGCAAATGGAGGAACTGTAAATTTCTTTGGAAAATTCCATAATATCAAGCTAACCATGGGGGGATATGTATTGAATAGTCCAATGCTTTCCATTCCTATGGGAGGTGTGATGTTGTACTAGGAGTAAAATGGTTACAATCTTTGGGGCCGATAGCTTTTAATTTTCAAGAACTTTTCTTGAAATTTTTTTTAGAAGGAAAGGAAGTCAAATTACAGGGTATTGAAAGGAATCCAGAAAGGATAATAAGCTCTAATTTCATGACAAAGATTCTAAATAAAAAACAACGAGGCATAATTTCACAATTATGCTCACTAAAAGTGCCAACATAAAAATCATATATTTCTGCAGATCTCCAACAAGTCTTGGACAATCATTCCAAGGTGTTTGAAACTCCCAAATGACTCCCACCTATTCATGATCATGATCATGCTATTCATTTGATTCTAGGAAGTGTTCCTCCAAACATTAGGCCTTATAGATATCCTTATGTCCAAAAGAGCGAAATTGAACGTATGATTGCAGAAATGTTAAAGGCGAGTATAATTCAACCTAGTCAAAGTTCTTTCTCTGCTCCTGTAGTATTGGTACACAAGAAGGATGGATCATGGCACATGTGTTTGGATTATAGGCTCAATAAGCGGACCATTAAAGGTAAATGTATCATTCCTGTGATTGATAAATTATTGGATGAATTACATGCAGCAATTTATTTTACCAAGTTGGATCTTCGTTCAGGATATCAGCAAATTAGAATGAATACTAAAGATATTCCTAAAACAACATTTCGAACTCATGAGGGTCATTATGAATTTTTGTTCATGGCTTTTGGCCTTACCAATGCACCTTCTACATTTCAAGGGTTGATGAATTCCATTTTCGAACCCTTCCTTAGAAAATTTGTGCTAGTATTTTTTGATCATATCCTAATCTACAGCAAGTCTTGGAAGGATCATGTTGAACATGTTGACAGGGTGCTCAAACTATTGTTGAAGAAACAATTATATGAAATAACATCCAAATGTTTCTTTGGAGTACAAGAGGTGGAATATTTGGGTCATATTGTATCTCACGAGGGTGTTAAGGTAGACCCTAACAAAATTAAAGCCATTAAGGAATGGAAAGTCCCCACAACCACAAAGCAGTTGCGAGGATTTCTCAGGTTAATAGGGTATTATCACAAGTTTGTTAATAATTATGGAAGAATAGCAGCACCCCTAACAACATTATTGAAGAAAGATGCATTTTCGTGGACTCCTGAAGAAACTAAGGCCTTTGAACATCTTAAAGAGGCAATGTGCCTAGCATCGATCTTAGCTACGCCAGACTTCACAAAAACCTTTATTGTGGAATGTGATGCATCAGGAAATGGAATTGGTGTTGTTTTAATGCAGGAAGGAAGACCCATTTCTTTTGGAAGTCATCCAATCAAAGGAAAGTATTTACATAAACCTATTTATGAGAAAGAAATGTTAACAATACTGCATTCACTAAACAAATGGCGAACTTACCTAATGGGAAGACACTTCAAGGTGCAAACTGATAATGGTAGTCTTAAACACTTTTTGGAAAAAATACTATCTTCAGAAGAGCCGTAAAAATGGGTCACAAAGATGTTGGGTCTTGACTTTGAAATTATCTACAAAAAATGGAAGCTTAATGTTGTTGCAGATGCACTCTCAAGAAAGAATGAAGAGGTGGAATAATTTCTTTGTGCCATTTCTATTACCCAACCAGACTGGATAACCGAAGCAAGAGATGAATGGAAGAAGGACAGAGAAGTATGGACACTCATTAAAAATTTGCAGCAAGATCCTCGTACATCTGATACATTTATTTGGAAAAATTATTCTTTTTGGTACAAAGATCACTTATATCTTTGTAATGATTCCCAACTAAAACAAAATATTATTTTGGAATTGCACACTTCTCCTTTAGGAGGACACTCGGGATTTTTAAAAACTTACCACAGGGTGAAGAAAGAATATTTTTGGGAGGGTCTTAAATCTGATATTCAAAATTTTATGGCAGAATGTGTTGGAAATATTGTCATTGATGGAAAAGGCATAGGCAACAAAGGAGCATCTGAAATAGTACCTAGGAAAAGAGAAAAGCAAGTTGCAGAGAACAAAGGTCAGCAGAGAGGAACAGAGGAAGGGTGCATTTACAGAGAGCAATATCGGTCACGGAGCAGAGACAAGCAGTGAATTGAAGGAGAATTGTCCAAAGACATGGTTGAATTGAATTGACAGATATTAGAGTCCCTGTGGATTTAATTCATGTATAAACATAATATATGCATCCTGATAAAGGAGAGAGGAAAATATGTGTATGTTTGAGTTCTGGGGATACTCTGTTGAGTGGAGAATATCGAGCATATTTTGACAATTGAGTGGTTCAACTCTCGTATAGTCTTGGACGGGTTCTGTATGTATAGGGAACATTATATATATATATATATATATATATATATATATATATATATATATATGTATGTATATATATATATAACATTAAAATAATCACAGAGGAAGAACATTTAAATCAAAGTTATACGGAACTTGAGGTACGGAGTGATTGGACGGTTCATCACTGTTTAAAAACTGCGAGTGGATTTGCGAAAGCGGATTTCCCATCTCGCACTGCTTTTGCGAGATAAGCGGTATTCAAGAGATTGGATCCAATTCCATATAACATGTGACACGCGTCCTAGAAAAATTTCCGTCGTTGCACGCCATCGCACGTTAACGTTCGGCATCGGAGGTCGAGCGATATGCATATGTGCCGTTGATCTTGGAGGCTCGCGATCTAACTGTGATCGGGTGATGGACTTGCGCGAAGTTTATTTTGGTACAGTGGGGCGCATATGTGGGCCAGGGGTCAAGGTTTTATTGAAATATTAAACTATTTGAAAGGGTTGGATATTGTTTATAAAATCCGAAGGGTTAAACATAAGGGATTAAAACGTTGTAAATATATTTATTTATCAATTGATAAATAAATTAAAAATAAATAAAAACCCCTTGGGCCAAACTAATGGAAATATTGTCAAAGGAATACCATTAGCGGTTCGTGGTTTTGACTCATGGTTTTAATAAAGGAAAAACTATATAAGAAGAAGAAAAATAGAGAACGACAAGGGTGCAGTGTAAGGGTGGCAAATAAAATTTCTAAAAAGAATATCTGTATGGGTGAGCTCTGTTCTTAACTGATAAATCCAACACTATGATGCACCCATGGACATAATGATCTGACGATGATGAATCTCTGGTTTGAATGACAGACGAAATGATGAAGAACTGGTGTGAGTATACAGAAAATACACAAATCTGGTAACTGGCAAGGTATGTCATATGGAAACTGGTGGATCCAGTATGAAAATTGATGAAGCATGGTCTCCAGTGGTGCTGAGGGTCGAAGCCTTCAGAGAGGGGGTTGTGGCTCCCTTCTAGTAGTAGCTGGTAAATGAGAGCAGGGGGTAGTAGCTCCCTTCCAAGAGAGGCTGGTAAGTGAGAGAAGGTTGTAGCCTTCTGCAGGTGGGTGCCTGCGTGTTGGTATAAGTCTGCACCAGCATATATATTGTAATAAGTTTTCTCTATAATAAATATTGAAGACTGAGATTAAAACAGCAGTGGTTTTCTCCCGAATTGGGTTTCCACCTTAAACCTTGGTGTTCATATGTGTTTTTTATGTTTGATGGTCTGTTCATTTAATTATGTTCATGCTTAATGCTTATCTGATGCAATGCTCTAAGTAACGACATAATAAGATATCTGGACATACATGTTGGAGGTTGTACTGTAACATATGATTTTAAGAGAAAGAAAAGAAAAATTGTTCAGCCCTAAATACGGATTCACCCCTCCCCTCTAATTATTTTTCTCAATAATTGGAATCAGAGCAGGTCCTTCTGAAAAATCTTAGCCGCTAGAAGGAAGATCAAGCAAGATGAGTAACCAAGATGGAACAACATCTATCAGGCCTCCGCTCTTCAATGGAAACAATTTAATCTTCTGGAAAACAAGGATGAGATCCTATATTCAGTCTCTGGGAGCAGATGTATGGGCAATTGTTGAACAAGGATATCAATATCCAGCTGCAGTACCAATGGATCCGACGGAAAGAAAGAATTATGAAACAAATCCAAAGGCGGTCAATGCTCTATTGGGAAGGCTAACTGAATCAGAATTTGTCACAGTCATGCAGCTAAATACAACAAAGGCAATATGGGACAAAATCATTCTAAGTTATGAAGGTGATGCAAAGGTAAAAAGTGCTAAACTCCAAAGTCTCAGAATTCAATATGAGAATCTAAAAATGGAGAATGAGGAGAGCATTGCCAATTTCTTCTTACGTCTTGATGATATTGTAAATCGTATGAGAAATCTGGGAGAAACTATAACCGAATCTACTTTGGTTGAGAAAGTCTTAAGATCTCTAACGACAAAAATTGAGTCAAAAGTTTCAGCTCTTGAAGAAAAGCAGGATCTTCAAAATTTTACTGTGGTACAGCTTCATGGCATATTAACTGCATATTAAATGAGAAGAGGAGGACCATCTGAAGTCAAAGAGGAAGTCTTCAGAACTTCTACAAAGGGGAAGGAGGTACAAAAACTATAAGGATCAGGATATATCTCAGAAGAAGATGAGATAAACTTTGTAAAGAAACTTCAGCTTAACATAGGATGGTTCAGAGGTAAGCTTCCTTTCAAATGTTTTGATTATGGAAGAGTTGGTCATTATGTTGCTAAGTGTCCTCATCAAGAAACACATAACAAAGGGAAGGAAGTTACAAGAAGGAATAAGATTCACTTTAGCACTAGAAAAAGTTACTATACTCATGAATACAGTGATGGGTTATCCGATAGTGAGGAATAATGTGAACAAGATCTTAGACTTCTAATGGCATTTGAAAAGGATTCTAAAGAAGAAAAGGATACTTTTGTGGATGCTCTAGAAGAAAAATATTTTCTTGATGAAAACAATCAACTCAAAATTGGCCTAGAAGAGAGTAAAATAATCATAGAAAATTTGAAAAAATCAGCTTGAAGAGAAGGAGAAACACAATGAGAAATTAGAGTGTGAAGTAGTAAGTCTAAGAAAAGAACTTGAGAAAGTAAAGACTCTGAATCTTAGATTTGCTAAAGGATCGGAAACCTTAGATGATATTATCAAGGTACAACGTTCTCCTCTTATAAAGACAGGTCTTGGATATATCGGATAATCTTCTCATCCTTCAGCACCAAATTATCTAAAAGCAGTTACAGCTGGTTTGCAACATGGTGCCACTCAGCAAGGAAATAAAGAATATTTACATGTAAAGCATGATCATATCAATTCAAAAAACACTAACAGGAATGTCTTTCAAAGAAACATCAATCAACAGGTAAATTCAAGTAGAATATTTTATGATCACAGAAATTTCTTCTTCAATGGACAATGTTTCTCATGTCACAATTTTGGTCATAAAGTTGTTCAATGTGTTGCATATAAAAACATCATGACAAGAGAAGCAAGAAAGAAAAGGATTGATATTGAAACAAAGAAGAACACTTATAACAACTTTTCTCCTCTTCAAAATGAAGTTGAATGTGCTTATTGCAATAACTTTGGCCATGAAGAATCTGAATGCAAGAGAAAAGTTCAGCCAAAAGAACATTCGAGCTCCAAGATATGGAAAAAGAAGGAATTACAGGTTGAAAATTGTGGCATAGCATTATTTGCAGAAGATGAAGAAAATCAATGGTACATTGATAGTGGATGCTTAAGACACATGACAGGTGATAAAGACAAACTTCTTGCATATAGTGCTCTAGAAAAGGAAAAGAATGTTACATTTGGAAATGATACTCCTGCGATCATTAAGGGAAAAGGGTCTGTTTTTCTAAAAGAAAAAGTGAAAGCTAATGAATTCATGTATGTGGATGGATTAAAGCATAACTTGTTAAGTGTAAGTCAAATGTGTGATCAAGGAACTGAAGTTGTCTTTAGTTCAAAAGAATGTGTGGTACGTGATCTTGATACAGGTAAAGCAATTATAAAAGGGAAAATAACTCCAAACAACCTGTATATATTGAAGAACTGCAAAGAACAATGTTATTTGAGTAAATCTTCAGAAAATTGGCTATGGCATAGAAGGTTGGGGCATCTAAGCTTCTCTCAAATCAACAAATCAAACAGACTTAAAGCTGTTCGTGATCTTCCCAATATTACTCTACCTGAAAATATCATATGTAAATCTTGCCAATTCAATAAGAAAACCAGAGTACAATTTAATGCCAAGGAAGGATCATCAAGTAAGCCTCTTGAACTCATTCATACTGACATATGTGGACCTATGAGGAAAAAGTCACCGCATGGTGCATAATACTATATCTTATTCATTGATGATTTCTCTGGAATGTGTTGGATTTGGCTACTTAAACACAAAGATGAAGCATTTGAGAAGTTTCAGATCTTCAAAGCACTATTTGAGAATGAATTAGATCTAAAAATCAAGTGTCTCAGATCTGATCGAGGAGGAGAATATACTTCAGATGAATTCCTTCAATTTTGTGAACAACATGGCATAAAAAGACAGTTTTCTGTAGCTGGCACTCCACAACAAAATGCTGTTGCAGAAAGAATGAATAGAACAATTCAACAAATGGCTATAGTTATGTTTGATGATTCCAGAACACCCGACACATTTTGGGGAGAAGGAGCACATACAGCAGTAAACATTCTCAACAAGGCACATGTTCGTGTAAATAGTGATAAAACTCCATATGAACTCTGCTATGGTAATCCTCCCACTATAAAGAATTTTAGAATTTTTGTAAGCAAATGCTTCATCAAGAATAATGATGAAAAACTTGGCAAGTTTGAACCCAGAGCAGATGAAGGAATATTTATTGGTTACTCCTCTAGGAGTAGGGCATATAAATGCTACAATAAAAGACTTCGGAAGATTGTTGAATGTATTGATGTTGTTATTGATGAGTCTCCTGCAGCTCCAAAAGAAGAAAAGCAAACAACAGATGAAGATGATGATGACACATATCCTTCTACATCAAATAGTAATGATACAAATAGTGAACCAGTGAATAACACAGAAGATGGTTTATGCAGAAAAGGCTCCCTCCCGAGATATTCCAAAATAATCATCCGAGAATCTCAAATTTTGGGAGAAAAGGGATCAATTAGCCTGTAAAGACTCTATGGGATCTTCTAGAAATATGAATTCATCACTTAATGAGCCTCACGGTGTTAGTCGAGCTAGCAAAGATGAATGTTGGGTTCAAGCCATGAATGAAAAGCTTGATCAAATTGAAAAAAATGACACTTGGGAATTAGTACCAAGACCTCATAACAAAAATGTCATTGGAACTAAATGGATATTCAAAAACAAGTTAAATGAAAATGGGGATGTTATAAGAAACAAGGCTAGATTGGTTTGCAAAGGGTACACTCAATAGAAAGGTATAGACTTTGAAGAAAATTTTGCTCCTGTAGCTAGACTTGAAGCCATAAGAATGTTTCTTGCTCTTTCAAGTTGTCAAAAAAATCAAAGTCTATCAAATGGATGTTAAATCTGCTTTCCTCAATGGTGATCTTGAAGAAGAAGTTTATATAGAACAACTAGAGGGATTCATTTTGGAAAGCGATGAAAAATTGTTGCGGAGCTTAAAAAAGGCTCTGAAATTCTTGACAGCTCCAGGAACATGATAAATGTCGTCTTGACAAATGTATCCATGACAGGTTTTCAAAGGATGCATTGATAACATTATACACAAAAACTGAAAATAAAAAACTATTGATTGTGGTTGTATATGTTGATGATATCATTTTTGGAAGTAATGAAGAGTCTATGAGTCAGAAATTTTCTTCTGATATGCAGCAAGAATTTGAAATGTCTTTACTTGGGGAACTAACTTTCTTTCCTGGCTTGCAAGTGCAACAAGCAACAGATGGAATATTCTTATCAAAAGAAAAATACCTCAAGCAAATCCTGAAGAAGTATGGCATGGAAGATTGCAAACCTGTAAGTACACCAATGATAACCGGATGTAGTCTCAGTTCTAATGATGATTTCCCCACGGTGAATCAACCAGAATACAGATATATGATAGGAAGTCTACTTTATCTCACTGGGACAAGACCAGACATCATGAATGCAGTTGGGATTGTTGGACGATTCCAAGCTAATCCAAAAGAGTCTCACCTTCAGGCTGTGAAAAGGATATTCAAATATCTACAAGGAACTCAAGACTTTGGACTATGGTACCCAAAGAATGTTGATCTTACTCCTCATGCATACACTGATGCAGATTGGGCTGGAAGTGTTGATGATCGGAAAAGAACTAGTGGTGGTGCATTCGATATGGGGCCCCGGTTAGTATGTTGGTTTAGCAAGAAGCAAAGCTACATTGCCTTATCTACAGTTGAAGCAGAATATGTGGCTGCAGCTTCATGTTGCACTCAACCTCTCTCGATGATGCAAACCTTACAAGACTTTCAAATCAAGTGTTCATCTCCTATCTCCATTATGTGTGAAAATACAAGTGCCATCAGTATCTCAAAGAATCCTATTATGCATTCCAAGACGAAGCACATTCCCATAAAATATCACTTCTTACGTGAACAAGTGCTTGAACAAAAGGTGAAATTTGAGTATGTTCCCTCCAAAGAACAAGTTTCTAATATATTTACCAAACCTATACCCAGGGAAGCATTCAAATATCTCAGACATAAACTAGGAGTATTCTCTGCCATGCAGAGGATCAGGTCTACTTAAATATAGAATATTAAATTGGTTTTGAAGTGTTGTTGGGCTCCTCTGAATGCTCAGGCTAAGGGAGAGCATTGGTCATATGAAAAGGATGCACAACTCAAGGGGGAGAATTGGTCAGAATGCATGGTTGGCATTCCAATTAATTTTTATATTCTGACCTCATCTTTGATCTTGTTTGTATAAGTCATTTTTGTTATATTTGAAGACGCAGCATGATCTTAGGGGGAGAATGGTTTTGTTGGTACAAAGGATATTGATCAACCCTTTGCCATTGATTTCAAAGGGGGAGGAAAACAAAGAGGGGTTCTATAAGATAAACAGAGGAGGAATATTTCCATCAATGCCAAAGGGGGAGTTTGTTGGAAATATTGTCATTGATGGAAAAGGCATTGGAAACAAAGGAGCATCTGAAACAGTACCTAGGAAAAGAGAAAAGAAAGTTGCAAAGAACAAAGGTCAGCAGAGATGAACAGAGGAAGAGTGCATTTACAGAGAGCAGTATCGGTCACGGAGCAGAGACAAGCAGTGAATTGAAGGAGAATTGTCCAAAGATAAGGTTGAATTGAATTGACATTTATTAGAGTCCCTGTGGATTTAATTCATGTATAAACATAATATATGCATCTTGATAAAGGATAAAGGAAAATCTTTGTTCTGGTGATACTCTGTTGAGTGGAGAATATCGAGCATATTTTGACAGTTGATTGATTCAAATCTCGTACAGTCTTGGACGGGTTCTGTATGTACAGGGCACATTATATATATATATAACATTAAAATAATCACGGAGGAAGAACATTTAAATCAAAGTTATACAGAACTTGGGGTACAGAGCGATTGGATGGTTGATCACTGTTTAGAAACTGCGAGTGGATTTGCGAAAGCGGATTGCCCATATCGCACCGCTTTTGCAGGATAAGCGGTATTCAACAGATTGGCTCCGATTCCATAGAACGTGTGACACGCGTCCTGGAAAAATCGTTGTTGCTGCGCGCCATTGCTCGTTAACGTTCAGCATCGGAGGTCGAGCGATATACATATGTGTCGTTGATCTTGGAGGCTCAATATCTAACCGTGATCAGGCAATGGACTTGCGCGAAGTTTATTTTGGTATGGTGGGGCTTATATGTGGGCCAGGGGTAAAGGGTTTATTGAAATATTAAACTATTTGAAAGCGTTGGATATTGTTTATAAAATCCGAAGGGTTAAACATAAGGGATTAAAACATTGTAAATATATTTATTTATCAATTGATAAATAAATTAAAAAGAAATAAAAAGCCCATCGGCCAAACTAATGGAAATATTGTCAAAGGAATACCATTAGCAGTTCATGGTTTTGACTCATGGTTTTAATAAAGTCAAAACTATATAAGAAGAAGAAAAATAGAGAACAACAGGGGTGCAGTGTAAGGGTGGTGAATAAAATTTCTCAAAAGAATATCTGTATGGGCGAGCTCGGTTCTTAACTGATAAATCCGACACTATGATGCACCCATGAACATAATGATTTGACGATGATGAATCTTTGGTTTGAATGACGGACGAAATTATGAAGAACTGGTGTGAGTATACAGAAAATACACAAATATGGTAACCTGCAAGGTATGTCGTATGGAAACTGGTGGATCCAGTATGAAAATTGATGAAGCATGGTCCGCAGTGGTGCTGAGGGTCGAAGCCTTTAGAGAGGGGGTTGTAGCTCCCTTCCAGTAGTAGCTGGTAAACGAGAGCAGGGGGTAGTAGCTCCCTTCCAGGAGAGGCTGGTAAACGAGAGAAGGTTGTAGCCTTCTGCAGGTGGGTGCCTGCATGCTGGTATAAGTTTGCACCAGCATATATATTGTAAGAAGTTTTCTCTATAATAAATATTGAAGACTGAGATTACAGCAGCGGTGGTTTTCTCCCGAATTGGGTTTCCACCTTAAACCCTGGTGTTCATATGTGTTGTTTATGTTTGATGGTCTGTTATGTTAATTCTGTTCATGCTTAATGCTTATCTGATGTAATGCTCTAAGTAATGACATAATAAGATATCTGGACATACATGTTGGATGTTGTACTATAACATATGATTTTAAGAGAAAGAAAAGAAAAAAAATTTAGCCGTAAATACTGATTCACCCCTCCCCTCTAAGTATTTTTCTAACCAATTGGAATCAGAGCAGGTCCTTCTGAAAAAGCTTATCTGCTAGAAGGAAGATCAAGCAAGATGAGTAACTAAGATGGAACAACATCTGTCAGGCCTCCGCTCTTCAACGGAAACAATTTAATCTTCTGGAAAACAAGGATGAGATCCTATCTTCAGTCTCTGGGAGAAGATTTATGGGCAATTGCTGAACAAGGATATCAATATCCAGCTGCAGTACCAACGGATCTGACAGAAAGAAAGAATTATGAAACAAATGCAAAGGCGGTCAATGCTCTATTGGGAAGTCTAACTGAATCATAATTTGTCAAAATCATGCAGCTAAATACAGCAAAGGCAATATGGTAAAAAATCATTCTAAGTTATGAAGGTGATGCAAAGGTAAAAAGTGCTAAACTCCAAACTCTCAGAATTCAATATGAGAATCTAAAAATGGAGAATGAGGAGAGCATTGCCAATTTCTTCTTACGTCTTGATGATATTGTAAATCATATGAGAAATCTGGGAGAAACTATAACCGAATCTACTTTGGTTGAGAAAGTCTTAAGATCTTTAACGAAAAAATTTGAGTCAAAAGTTTCAGCTCTTGAAGAAAATTAGGATCTTCAAAATATTACTGTGGTACAACTTCATGGCATATTAACTGCATATGAAATGAGAAGAGGAGGACCATCTGAAGTTAAAGAGGCAGTCTTCAGAACTTCTACAAAAGGGAAGGAGGTACAAAAACTAGAAGGATCAAGATATATCTCAGAAGAATATGAGATAAACTTTGTAAAGAAACTTCAACTTGGCACAAGACGGTTCTAAGGTAAGCTTTATTTCAAATGTTTTGATTGTCGAAGAGTTGGTCATTATGCTACTAAGTGTCCTCATAAGGAAACACATAACGAAGGGAAGGAAGTTACAAGAAGGAATAGGAATCGCTTTAGCACTAGAAAAAGTTACTATACTCATGAAGACAATGATGGTTTATCTGATAGTGAGGAAGAATGTGAACAAGATTTTAGACTTCTAATGGCATTTGAAAAGTATTCTAAAGAAGAGAAGGATACTTTTGTGGATGCTCTAGAAGAAAAATATTTTCTTGATGAAAAAAATCAACTCAAAATTGGCCTAGAAGAGAGTAAAATAATCATAGAAACTCTGAAAAATCGGCTTGAAGAGAAGGAGAAACACAATGAGAAATTAGATTGTGAAGTAGTAAGTATAAGAAAATAACTTGAGAAAGTAAAGACTCTGGATCTTGGATTTGCTAAAGGATCTGAAACCTTAGATGAGATTATCAAGGTACAACGTTCTCCTCTTATAACGACAGGTCTTGGATATATCGGAGAATCTTCTCATCCTTCAGCACCAAATTATCTAAAAGAAGTTATAGCTGGTTTGCAACATGCTGCCACTCAGCAAGGAAATAAAGAATCTTGACATGTAAAGCATGATCATCTCAATTCAAAAAACATTAACAGGAATGTCTTTCAAAGAAACATCAATCAACAGGTAAATTCAAGTAGAAGATTTTATGATCGCAGAAATTTCTGTTGGGAAAAATACTGAGAGGTGGGGGTGAATCAGTATTTAGGACTTACTCAAAATTTTACTTTTTAATTCTCTAAAAACCCATACGCTACTTTTCTGAATCCAACTAGTGTATACACGCAGATATCCTTCATAAAACTCGCATATATACAGAGATCTTATTAAGCCATTAATTATTTACTTAGATCTATGTAACATTAATTCTTCTAATGATTAGATAACAGTAAGCATGTGCAGTAATAACATAATAAACCATCACACATAAGCATCACACAAGAACACCAGTATTTAAGGTGGAAACCCAAGTCGGGAGAAAACCACTGTTGTTGTCGTCTCAGTCTTCAATATTTATTATATAAAGAAAACATGTTACAACCATGTACTGGCGCAAACTCATACTAGCATGCAGGCACCCACCTACAGAAGGCTACAACCTTCTCTCGTTTACCAGCCTCTCCTGGAAGGGAGCTACAACCCCCTGTACTCGTTTACCAGCCTCTCCTGGAAGGGAGCTACGACCCCTACTCTCGTTTACCAGCCTCTCCTGGAAGGGAGCTACGACCCCCTGCTCTCGTTTACCAGCCTCACCTGGAAGGGAGCTACAACTCTCAGCACCACCATGGACCACGTTTCATAAATTTTCACATTGGATCCAACAGCTTCCATAGAACACAACTTGCAGGCCACTTTTCATCATATTTTCAGACTGGACCCACTCCACTCATTTAAGTTCAATCATACATCAAACTGAAACTTATACCCTTATCAATTCATTCAATGAATAATCAACCAATCAATCAACAACTTGATATTTTCTCAACATAGTCAGCAGCATAATAAATATTCAGAAAACCCAGATCTGTATGAATACATCACTAACAGATAGCAGTAAAACAACAGAACAGATCAGACATTTCATACCACATACTTCAGTAAACCCTAATTTTCATACGCACTTTCCTTTCACTGATCTTGCGTATATACGCGCTTTCATGCATATCAACCCGCGTATTCATCTGCACATATTACTGATCTAATTTCACACCCCATACGCACTTTCTCTGAAGATGACCCGCATATATACGCACTTTCTCTATTGCAAACAAGCGTATAGATCTTCAGACATTTTAGGGCTGCACAACTCTTTAGAACAGATGCATAGCTTATATTTTACCCTTCACTTCAGATAGATGTTCGCCTCATCTCATTCCGTAAACAGATCTAGAAAATACAAATACATTTCAGATCTGGAGTCCCTTCTTCATCATTTTCTTCATAGGTGCATCACAGATTCAGATCTATCATCAAACTGTTACCCTTTCCATTCAGACATACTTCAGAGTGAAGTATTCATTCAAACCCAGACTCCTGCACCCCTTTTCACAATGATTTTCTTCTCCTTATATAGATTTAGCCTTTGTCAATACCATGAGCGAAAACCACACCACTTCCGATGGTATTCCTGGACGGGATCAAATAGACAAACCAGTGCTCAATACAATGGGTCAATAACATGGTAAGAACCCCTGGTTTTACACATTTAAAGAGAAACTAGGAATACGCGACTTAGCACGTACTTTTCCAAGTACATACGCTACTTCGCCTAAACAAACTCACATATGCTTTGTGTCACACACTTTTCATCATTGTTCTGGCCCTTACTGATATTTCTTTCTCTGGTACTTCTGAGCTACTTATAGAACTTCCGATTTACATCATTAATAAACTCATCAAGCATCAAGAACAACTTCATTAAGTTGGTTGCCATCATCTTCATCAAGTGGGTTGCCATCAAGGACCACACTCTGCATCATATTGCCAACAATTTCTTCTTCAATGGACAATGTTTCTCATGTCACAATTTTGGTCATAAAGTTGTTCAATGTGTTGCATATAAAACCATCATGATAAGAGAAGCAAGAAAGAAAAGGATTGATATTGAAACAAAGAAGAACAATTATAACAACTATTCTCCTCTTCAAAATGAAGTTGAATGTGCTTATTGCAATAACTTTTTCCATGAAGAATCTGAATGCAGGAGCAAAGTTAAGGCAAAAGAACATTTGAGCTCCAAAATATGGAAAAAGAATGAATTACAGGTTGAAAATTGTGGCATAGCGTTATTTGCAGAAGATGAATAAAATCAATGGTACATTGATAGTGGATGCTCAAGACACATGACATGTGATAAAGACAAACTTCTTGCATATAGTGCTCTAGAAAAGGAAAAGAATGTTACATTTGGAAATGATACTCCTGCGATCATTAAGGGAAAAGGGTCTATTTTTCTAAAAGAAAAAGTGAAAGCTAATGAACTCATGTATGTGGATAGATTAAAGCATAACTTGTTGAGTGTAAGTCAAATGTGTGATCAAGGAACTGAAGTTGTCTTTAGTTCAAAAGAATGTGTGGTACGTGATCTTGATACAGGTAAAGCAATTATAAAAGGAAAAAGAACTCCAAACAACCTGTATATATTGAAGAACTGCAGAGAACAATGTTATTTGAGTAAATCTTCAGAAAATTGGCTATGGCATAGAAGGTTGGGGCATCTAAGCTTCTCTCAAATCAAAAAATCAAGCAGACTTAAAGCTGTTCGTGATCTTCCCAATATTACTCTACCTAAAAATATCATATGTAAATCTTGCCAATTCAGTAAGCAAACCAAAGTACAATTTAATGCCAACGAAGGATCATCAAGTAAGCCTCTTAAACTCATTCATACTGAAATATGTGGACCTATGAGGAAAAATTTGCCACGTGGTGAAGAATACTATATCTTATTCATTGATGATTTCTCTAGAATGTGTTGGATTGGGCTGCTTAAACACAAATATGAAGCATTTGAGAAGTTTCAGATCTTCAAAGCATTAGTTGAGAATGAATTAGATCTAAAAATCAAGTGTCTCAGATCTGATCGAGGAGGAGAATATACTTCAGATGAATTCCTTGAATTTTGTGAACAACATGGCATAAAAAGACAGTTTTCTGTAGCTGGCACTCCACAACAAAATGGTCTTGCTGAAAGCATGAATAGAACAGTTCAACAAATGGCTAGAGCTATGCTTGATGATTCCGGAACACCTGACACATTTTGGGGAGAAGCAGCACATACAGCAGTAAACATTATCAACAAGGCACATGTTCGTGTAAATAGTGATAAAACTCCATATGAACTCTGGTATGGTAATCCTCCCACTATAAAGCATTTTAGAATTTTTGGAAGCGAATGCTTCATCAAGAATAATGATGAAAAACATGGCAAGTTTGAACCCAGAGCAGATCAAGGAATATTTCTTGGTTACTCCTCTACGAGTAGGGCATATAAATGATACAATAAAAGACTTCAGAAGATTGTTGAATGTATTGATGTTGTTATTGATGAGTCTCCTGCAGCTCCAAAAGAAGAAAAGAAAACAACAGATGAAGATGATGATGACACATATCCTTCTACATCAAATAGTAATGATACAAACAGTGAACCCAATGAAGAACCCGAAGATGGTTTGTCTAAAAGAGCTCCCTCCAGATATGTTCAAAAGAATCATCCAGAATCTCAAATTTTGGGAGAAAAGGGATCAGGTGTACAAACAAGAAGGACTCTTATGGGATCTTCTAGCAATATGGCATTTCTGTCCACTATTGAACCTCACAGTGTTAGTCAAGCTAGCAAAGATGATTTTTGGATTCAAGCCATGAATGAAGAGCTTGATCAAATTGAAAAGAATCACACTTGGGAATTAGTACCAAGACCTCATGACAAAAATGTCATTGGAACTAAATGGATATTCAAAAACAAGTTAAATGAGAATGGATATGTTCTAAGAAATAAAGCTAGACTTGTTTGCAAGGGGTATGCTCAACAAGAAGGTATAGAATTTGAAGAAACTTTTGCTCCTGTAGCCAGAATTGAAGCCATAAGAATGTTTATTGATTTTTCAAGCTTCCAACAAATCAAATTTTATCAAATGGATGTTAAATCTGCTTTTCTCAATGGTGATCTAGAAGAAGAAGTTTATATAGGACAACAAGAAGGATTCATTTTGGGAAACGATGAAAAGCTTGTTTGTAGACTTAAAAAGGCTCTATATGGTCTCAAACAAGCTCCAAGGGCATGGTAGTATCATCTTAACAAATATCTCCATCAACAAGGTTTTTCAAAGGGATCTGCTGATAGCAACTTATACACAAAAACTGAAAATAAAAAACTATTGATTGTGGTTGTATATGTTGATGATATCATTTTTGGAAGTAATGAAGAGTCTATGAGTCAGAAATTTTCTTCTGATATGCAGCAAGAATTTGAAATGTCTTTACTTGGGGAACTAACTTTCTTTCCTGGCTTGCAAGTGCAACAAGCAACAGATGGAATATTCTTATCAAAAGAAAAATACCTCAAGCAAATCCTGAAGAAGTATGGCATGGAAGATTGCAAACCTGTAAGTACACCAATGATAACCGGATGTAGTCTCAGTTCTAATGATGATTTCCCCACGGTGAATCAACCAGAATACAGATATATGATAGGAAGTCTACTTTATCTCACTGGGACAAGACCAGACATCATGAATGCAGTTGGGATTGTTGGACGATTCCAAGCTAATCCAAAAGAGTCTCACCTTCACGCTGTGAAAAGGATATTCAAATATCTACAAAGAACTCAAGACTTTGGACTATGGTACCCAAAGAATGCTGATCTTACTCTTCATGCATACACTGATGCAGATTGGGCTGGAAGTGTTGATGATCGGAAAAGCACTAGTGGTGGTGCATTCTATATGGGGCCCCAGTTAGTATGTTGGTTTAGAAAGAAGAAAATATCCATTGTCTCATCTACAGCTGAAGAAGAATATGTGGCTACAGCATAATGTTGCACTCAACTTCTCTGGACGATGCAAACCTTACAAGACTTTCAAATCAAGTGTTCATCTCCTATCTCCATTATGTGTGACAATACAAGTGCCATCAACATCTCAAAGAATCATGTTATGCATTCCAAGACCAAGCACATTCCCATCAAATATCACTTCTTACGTCAACAAGTGCTTGAACAAAAGGTGAAATTGGAGTATGTTCCCTCCAAAGAACAAGTTGCTGATATATTTACCAAACCTCTACCCAGGGAAGCATTCGAATATCTCAGACAGAAGCTAGGAGTAGTCTCTGCCATGCAGAGGATCAGGTCTACTTAAATATAGAAGATTAAATTGGTTGTGAAGTGTTGTTGGGCTTCTCTGAATGCTCAGGCTAAGGGAGAGCATTGGTCATATGAAAAGGATGCACAGGTCAAGGGGGAGCATTGGTCAGAATGCATGGTTGGCATTCCAATTAATTGTTATAGTCTAACCTCATCTTTGAGCTTGTTTGTATAAGTCATTTTTGTTATATTTGAAGATGCAGCATGATCTCAGGGGGAGCATGGTTCTGTCGGTACAAAGGATATTGATCAACCCTTTGCCATTGATGTCAAAGCGAGAGGAAAAAAAAAGAGGGGTTCTATAAGATAAACAGAGGAAGAATATTTCCATCAATTCCAAAAGGGGAGTTTGTTGGAAATATTGTCATTGATGGCAAAGGCATTGGCAACAAAGGAGCATCTGAAATAGTACCTAGGAAAAGAGAAAAGAAAGTTGTAGAGAACAAAGGTCAGCATAGAGGAACAGAGGAAGAGTGAATTTACAGAGAGCAGTATCGGTCACGGAGCAGAGACAAGCAGTGAATTGAAGGAGAATTGTCCAAAGAAAGGGTTGAATTGAATTGACGGATATTAGAGTCCCTGTGGATTTAATTCATGTATAAACATAATATATGCATCCTGATAAAGGAGAAGGGAAAATCTGTGTATGTTTTAGTTCTGGTGATACTCTATTGAGTGGAGAATATCGAGTATATTTTGACAGTTGATTGGTTCAACTCTCGTACAGTCTTGGATAGGTTCTGTATGTACAGGGCACATTATATATATATATATATATATATATATATATATATATATATATATATAACATTAAAATAATCATGGAGGAAGAACATTTAAATCAAAGTTATACGGAACTTGGGGTACGGAGCGATTGGACGGTTGATCACTGTTTAAAAAATACGAGTGGATTTTCAAAAGAGGATTGCCCATATCGCATCGCTTTTGCAGGATAAACGGTATTCAAGAGATTGGCTCCGATTCCATAGAATGTGTGACACGCGTCCTGGAAGAACCGTCGTTGTTGTGTGCCATCGCACGTTAACGTTCGGCATCGGAGGTCGAGCGATATGCATATGTGCCGTTGATCTTGGAGGCTCGCGATCTAACTGTCATCGGGTGATGGACTTGCGCGAAGTTTATTTTGGTACGGTGGGGCACATATGTGGGCCAGGGGTCAAGGGTTTATTGAAATATTAAACTATTTGAAAGCGTTGGATATTGTTTATAAAATCCGAAGGGTTAAACATAAGGGATTAAAACGTTGTAAATATATTCATTTATCAATTGATAAATAAATTAAAAAGAAATAAAAACCTTGTGGGCCAAAATAATGGAAATATTTTCAAAGGAATACCATTAGTGGTTCTTGGTTTTGACTCATGGTTTTAATAAAGGCAAAACTATATAAGAAGAAGAAAAATAGAGAACGAAAGGGTTGCAGTGTAAGGGTGGCAATTAAAATTTCTCAAAAGAATATCTGTATGGGCGAGCTCTGTTCTTAACTGATAAATCCGACACTATGATGCACCCATGAAAATAATGATCTGACGATGATGAATCTCTGGTTTGAATGACGGACGAAATTATGAAGAACTGGTGTGAGTATACAGAAAATACACAAATCTGGTAACCGGCTAGGTATGTCGTATGGAAACTGGTGGATCCAGTATGAAAATTGATGAAGCATGGTCCGCAGTGGTGCTGAGGGTCGAAGCCTTCAGAGAGGGGGTTGTAGCTCCCTTCTAGTAGTACATGGTAAACAAGAGCAGGGGGTAGTAGCTCCCTTCCAGGAGAGGCTGGTAAACGAGAGAAGGTTGTAGCCTTCTGCAGGTGGGTGCCTGCGTGCTGGTATAAGTCTGCACCAGCATATATATTGTAAGAATTTTTCTCTATAATAAATATTGAAGACTGAGATTACAACAGCGGTGGTTTTCTCCCGAATTGAGTTTCCACCTTAAACCCTGGTGTTCATATGTGTTGTTTATGTGTGATGGTTTGTTCTGTTAATTCTTTTCATGCTTAATGCTTATCTGATGCAATGCTCTAAGTAACGACATAATAAGATATCTGGACATACATGTTGGATGTTGTACTGTAACATATGATTTTAAGAGAAAGAAAAGAAAAATTGTTCAGCCCTAAATACCGATTCACCCCTCCCCTCTCAATATTTTTCTCAACAGAATGTTTGGTTTCCTAGCAGAATAAAGTTGAGACAATTAAGACCCTGGGACTTCTACAACCTTTATCCATTCCAAGTCAACGTTGGGAGGAGATTTCAATGGATTTTGTCACAGGTTTACCTAAGTCTAAAGGAAAGAGTGTCATCATGGTGGTAGTTGATAGAATTACCAAGTATGCCCACCTTTGTGCATTATCTCATCCATTTAAAGAAAGTACAGTTGCTACTACATTTATGGACACAATTCAAAAGCTACATGGAAACCCAAGGGTTATTGTGAGCGACAGAGATCCCATTTTTATTGGAAATTTTTGGACGGAGTTATTTTCTTGTTTGGGTTCTCAATTAGCTCATATCTCATCTTATCATCCTCAATCTGATGGTCAAACTGAGATAGTAAATAAAATTTTGGAAGGATATATTCATTGTTTTGTATCTGATAAACAAACACAATGGGTCAAGTGGATACCTCTCGCTAAATGGTGGTATAACACTTCCTTCCATATTGCAGCAAAAATGACCCCATTTATGGCACTTTATGGATATCATCCATCATCCATCACATCATAGTTAAGAGAAAATTCGAAGGTTCAAGCAGTGGAAGATCACATCAAGCATCAACAAGAAGTCCTCCAACTCTTAAAGGATAACCTGAATTTGGCACAGAATCGAATGAAACAACAGGCAGATCAACATCGTAGCGAGACAAGTTTTGATGTAGGAGACTGGGTATTTTTATGGCTACAACCATACAAACAAATATCCCTCAAGCAAGCTAAGAAGGATAATAAATTATCGCCAAAGTACTATGATCATTACAAGGTGTTGCAAAATATTGGCACTATGGCATACAAATTAGAGCTTCCTGCTTCTTCACAAGTGCATCTAGCTTTCCATGTTTCATGCTTAAAGAAGGTTATAGGTGAAAATATTCCAGTTAAAACAATATTTCCAGAACTTGATGAGGAAGGAAAAATAATATTGGAACCTGAAGCGGTCATGGAAACAAGAACTCGACAGCTACGGAATCGATCAATTTCAGAGTATCTCATCAAGTGGAAGAAATTACCCACTGAAGATTCTACATGGAAGGATGAGAATTTTATACTTAAGCACCCAGAGCCAATCAAGCGTTGAGGAAAACACTTTTTTGAAGGAGAGTCGCATGTTAGGTCCCTATATTAATAGTGTAGTCCCTTATTATGTTAGTGTAGCCCCCCTTATTGTTATTGTTGTACCCCTGTAACCCCCATATTGTTATTATTGTGCCCTTACATTATTATTGTTAGGTGGGCTAGGATTATATTGTGCCCCACTAGGATTACATTGTGGCCCCATGGACTCCTATATAGAAAGGAGGTTTTGTCATTTGTATCATCCAAGAATTTTTCACTCATGTAATGTATTGGAGGTTTCCCCCTCGAAGTGGCTTATTTCTAAGGCGTTGACATCTCTTTTCTTCTATTTTTGGAGCTGGTTTCACAACAGTATGAACATAACACCTTGAGCCTGAGGCGGGGAGCCCGACTCCCTCTGAAGGGTGATCATACTAGTCTCGACCATGCTATACCTTAATTCAACCCCCATATCAATGTGCATCTGCAAGTATTTCTCCTCCAAGTCAGTGAAAAAATATATATTCTTCATCATATGGAAAAAGGCACCTGAGTCCAAGTAGCACATGCTCCCCATCACTATGCTCGACATCCATGCAATGAGGGTAAATTCAAGCTCGAACTGTGAGCCTAGGGCTTCACCTGCTTCTCCTTGTGAGATATTATTTCTTCTCTTCTTGCGTGGATACTTTGTGGCATAGTGCTCGAAATCATGACAACGTAAGCATTTTATTTTTGAAAAATATTTATTCTTATACCCTTCACTAGATTCTTCTTTGGATTGGAATTTCATTCCTTTTCCCTTCTTTTCCTTTCAAGCCAATGCATAATTTTCTTGATCCTCTACCTTGGATGAAGTCCCTTCTCTGGTACTCCGCCTTATTTCATCCTATACAAAATCAGACCATAATCGTTCCCAATTTTCTAGTTTCTCCCTCTCATTCACTAAATATTGGTAGCTATGATAGCTCTTGGGAAGGCCTAGAAGGGCTAGGCTTATGAAATAATCATTTGGGACTCTTAAACCAACTCCTGCAAGTTCATCACAACATTGTGTGAACCTACTCTGATACTGCTGAATTGGGTCATTCTTCTACATCTTGATACTTTGATGTTTATTCTTAAGCGTCATTTTCTTGTGGTCATTGTTATTGTGGAAACGATCCATAAATGCTTTCCACATTGCAGACAAAGTCTCCTTCCCAAGGATATTTGAGACAATGTGGTCTTGAACTCCCTGCAATATAATTCTCATTGACTTGGCTAGAAATTTCTTCCATTATGCTATATTATAGGCATGAGATGATCCAAGTTTTGGGTTATCATTATCAATGACTTCCTTTAGTCCATTGTCTTATAACATTGTCTCCATGGGGTCTCCTCAAGAGAATTCTCGCGACTTAGTCCATTGAATTTTATCCTTCTAGCTCTATATAATTGATCTTGCGAATTCGATCCTCTTGTCGCACAACTTCGAAATTCCTTCTCTACTATGAATCCTGCACTGAAACCATGTAGAAATTATTGTGTATATTGAAATATCATCATGAAATTTACAAAAAACGCAAGATTAAAATCTACTCCACTGCTCCGTGGAAATTAATTCACGATCGAGAACACATAACATCAAAATGAAAGAATAATATCACACATGCACAATGATTTATCTAGGCAAAAGTAACTTCTCAAAACCCCTTCCTATCTGTATTGCATTGATAAAATAATAGAGATGAAATACATATGCTTCTCAAGCCTAAGCACAACCTCCAAGTGTATATCCTATCCCTCTCCTTCAATCATTGAATTTGGAAAAAACTTAGCCAATTTTTAAGCCCTCCAATGCCTTATTTCCTTCTGTTTTTCCTTGAGGAATTAGCTCCTATTTTTAAGAAATTTTCTCAATTGGATTGCCCAATTTCTTTTGGCTCATGTACAGGCTGCATGCACCACCTGTACACATGAGAATAGTCTAAAAATGATAGTACAATGCCTTGGAATCTCCATCTCAACCGCGTAACTCAAATTATCTTCATGCAAAAATTATTTTGGGTTGATTGATTAGTTAACTAGTTTATCGCTGAGTGTGACTAAAGTCTCACTGCACAACTTGACCCTCCACTAGTTCATCCAATAGTTGGAACTAGTTTAACTACATAACTCAAATAAAGTGAATTAAATTGCTACAAATTATAAATCAATCATATAAAATTGAACCCAAGCTTCCCCAACTTGAATTTAACTTAGAGACAAATTTCATGTCAATTTAGTTAACTACCTCCAAGATTTTGCTGATGTGGAAATTCAAATTTTCTCTAATTTGACCAAGGAAAGGTCAAACCTATATTTTCTTGCTACATTTTTAACATACACTCGTTTAAAAAACAAAAAAAATGTGTAGCTATTTTAAAATATAGGCCTTTTGAAAACTCATGATAGGAAGAAATAGCCCTGCAAATACAAGTGGAAGGGGTAGCAATCAAAGTCAAAATCAAAGCCAAGGCAGCGGCCAACAAGGTGGATAAAATCAAGCACATGTACAAAGGTATGATAAATCCCAAGTCCAATTTCATTACTGTAAGAAATATGGGCATTATGACAATGAATGTAGGAAGAAATATATTGACATGGGTAGTAGAACCAGTGCTAATTTTACTAAAGAAAATCTCCGTCAACAAAATTTTCTTTTAGCATGTAATTTCGCTAAAGAGAAAAATGAAGATATATGGTTTCTAGATTCAGGATGTAGCAACCATATGACTGAAAACAATTCAATTTTTTCCATGTTAGATGAAAATGTAAAGTCTCAAGTAACATTGGGGATAGATAGTAATGTTTTTGTCATGGGAAAAGGCAGAGTAAGTGTTTTGACAAAGAAAGGTGATATAAAAACCATATAAGATGTTTACTATGTACCTAGTATGAAGTGTAACCTTTTGAGCATTGGACATCTCATTTAGAAAGGCTGCAATGTTTTCTTTGAAGATGATGTATGCACCATCATGGATAAACCACCAAGAAAGCAATGCATTGCACAAGTGAATAACATAATTTTTCCTCTCAAGATGAGAGCACATTTCAAGAAAGGAGCTGCAATGGTAGCATTGACACAAGATACATTCCAAATAGAAGAAAAATATGAAAATTGGCTATGGAATTTGAGATTTGGACATCTCAACTTTGGACGTTTGAATTTGTTACACAGGAAAGGAATGGTAAATGGATTACCATTGATTGAGAAACCAGACAGCCTATGTGAAGACTGCATATTCGGCAAACAACACAGAGAAAGTTTTCCATTAGGAAAGAGCATAAAGGCAAAGGCACCCTTAGAGATAGTCCATTATTATTTGTGTGCACCAATGAAAACACCATCATTAGCAGGTAGCCACTATATGTTGACCTTTATTGATGATTACACAAGAAAAACATGGGTTTATTTCTTGAAGCTGAAGAGTGAATTTTTTGAGAAATTATGCCACTCTAAGGCTCTTGCAGAGAATCAAAGTGGGCACCATATTGAAGTCCTTAGGACTGATAGAGGAGGAGAATATATCTACAAATAATTTTTGCATTCTTGCAGAAAAAATGGGATACACAAACAATTTATAACAAGGTATACACCTCAGCAAAATGGAGTTGTTGAAACGAAAAACAAAACCATCCTGGATATGGTGAGAAGCATGTTAAAGGCAAAACATTTTCCAAATGAATATTGGGTTGAAGCTGTACATTGTGCAACATATGTTTTGAATAGATACCCAACAAAGAGTGGATTGAAAAGAGTTCTGGAAGAAGCATGGAGCAGCATGAAACAACTTTTCACCCACATGAGAGTATTTGATTGTGTGGCTTACGCATGCATTATAGATTAGCTAAGAAAGAAGTTGGACAGTAAGGGGGAGAAGTGCATATTTTTTCGATACAGTGAAGAATCCAAAGCATACATATTGTATAACCCATCTAGCAAGAAATTTATTCTAAGAAGAGATGTACAATTTATTAAGGAAGAAGCTTGGGATGGAAGCATTGAGAAAACAATGAATGTAAAAAGTTGTTTGTCTCATGATGAAGATGAAGTAGAAATGGCTTAAATATATCCCTCATTAGCAGCACCACCTCTACCAACACAAGGACAGCAAGGGACACCACAAGCATGTATGAGAACACCCTTGAGAAGTGATGACAGTGCTTCTCGAAGCACATCATAAGGAACATATTTGAGTGCTTCTACAAGCACAAGTTCTGTAAGTGAAAGAGGAACCATATTCAGAAGTCTAAATGAAATATTTGAGAAAGAGGAAAATAATGAAGGTATGAACTCTTTATTTTTATTTTATTGTCATGTATAATATCCTATTCATTTTGAATAAGCAATAAAAGACAAGAAATGGATAGATGCTATGGATGAAGAAATAAATGCAATAGAAAAAAATAAGACATGGGAACTAGTTGATCTCCAAAAAGGTAAAGAAGTAATTGGAGTAAAATGGGTTTATAAAACCAAAAGCAATGATAAAGGTAGGATTGAAAGGTACAAGGAAAAAAAATTTGTCAAAGGCTGCAAGCAGCAACGAGGAAGAGACTATGAAGAATTTTTTTACTAGTTGCAAGAATAGAAACATTAAGAGCAGTGTTGTCCATAGCAGCACAACATAAGTGGAAAGTTCACCAAATGGATGTGAAATCAGCAATACTAAATGGAGTATTGATGGAAGAGGTTTACATTGAACAACCTCTGGTCTATGAGAAAGAAGGCCAAGAGCACAAGGTATGAAAATTGAAGAAATCTCTGTATGGACTAAAACAAGCACCAAGAGCATGGTACAATAAGATATATGCCGATCTACTAGAAAATGGGTTTGAGAAATGTGAAGGAGAACCCACATTATACATCAAGGAAAAATATGGTAAGATGTTCACTGTTGTTTTGTATGTTGATCATGTTATATTTACATGTAATGATACTTACCTCATTGAGAATTTTAAGAAAGTCATGAAAGATGAATTTGTAATGACTGATATGGAATTGCTGAGATACTTCTTAGGAATAGAAGTAGAGAAAAATGAAAATAACATTTTTATCTCCCAATAAAAATATGTGAAAGAAGTTTTGGAAAGGTTTAAGATGCAGGATTGCAAGGCAGCAATAACTCCTATAGTGATAGGATTGAAACTAAGCAAAAAAGACAACAACAAAGATTTTGATCCAAGTTTGTATAAGAGGATAGTTGTCAGCCTTATGTATTTGACTGCAACTAGGCCATATATTATGCATGCTGTGAGTTTAATTTTCAAATTTACGGAAAGGCCAAAGGAGACACATTGGAAAGCAACAAAAATAATTTTGAGGTATGTGAAGTGAACAAAGAGGTATGGAATTTTATAGACCTCTTCAGAAAATTTTGAATTAATTGGATATACTGTCAGTGATTGGGCTTGAAGTATAGATTATAGAAAAAACACCTCTGGATATGTTTTTCATATGGGATCAGGAGTGATTTCATGGACTTCTAAGAAACAGCCAATTGTGGCTTTATCAATAGTAGAGGTAGAGTATGTACCAGCTACAACATCAACATGTCAAGTAGTATGGATGAGGAGAATGTTAAGAAGCTTTTGCCATGAACAGCTAAAAGGCACAAAATTTTATTGTGATAATAGCCCAGCTATAGCTTTATCGAAGAATTCAGTGTTTCATAAGAGGACTAAACACATTAATGAAATGTATCACTACATCAGATAATTACTAAACAATGGAGAAATTGTTCTGAAGCATTACAGAACAGAAGAGAAGTTTGTTGATATCTTAACAAAACCATTGGGGAAGAAAAGTTTTAATTATTTGAGAAAATTTCTGGGTATGAAAAAGAACAATAGTTGTAATTAAAGGGGAGTGTTGGAAATTAATTCCAACTACAAACCTGAGAAACATGATAGCAAGCTTTAATTTTGATTTGAAACTGAAGGACTGAAGCAGCAGAGATTTCTTGTTTTGGTTTGCACTCAATTGTGCATTAAATTTCTGGGTTTAAATCCCTGCATCAGTAACCTGGCCATAGCTCTCTTCCAATCCACCAAATCATGGTCTACACCACGTTACCTCCTACCTTAACACCATTCACCTAACTGCATTTAAAATATGTGATATTAAAACGTTTGAATTTTGGTTTTAATGCTTTATGATATATAGTTTTATTTAATAATTTTTTTTTACAAACTTAGATTTTATTTCATACACATATAGATAGCATTGTTATGAAAAAGTATGGATGAAAAAACAAAGAATACTATGTATGCAGAGAGAAAAAGGGAAGTTGTGTGTGTAACAACAAATGAAGTTGTGTGTGTAGCAACAAATGTTGTGTGTGTAACAGAAAATAAGTGTTGTGTGTGTAACAACAAATGAATGTTGTGTGTGTAACATCAAATGAAGTTGTATGTAGCAGCAAATGAAAAATACAACAAAAGAGCATTGTGTCTGTAACATGAAAGGAGCAATGTGTGTGTAACAAAAAAGGAGCACTGTGTGTGTAAAAACACAGTGAAGAAACTTTTTTTTCGTAAATCCAGAACAGCAGTTCTGATGTTTTGTAATAGCAGGAAAATTTGAATGATAAATAGTGAATTTGCTTCCCATTGTGTGTGTGATTTTTGTAGAGTATTTTTCTTTTGATTGTTCTCTCTGTGTTGAAAGAGATATTTTTGGTTCCTCACTGTTGTTCAGGAACTATCAAAAATTCCAACAAGTTGTACCTCAAAATACTTAACAAAATATTTGATATATGATAACCCACTCTTCCATGGAAAATTTTAGGGGCTAATATTCGCAGGAGGGCTATTTTTCCATGGTTCTTCTAAAAAAAAAAAAAATCGCCAAATTCCATTTTCTTTTGAATTTATGCTATGTTATAACATAAAATTATGCTATCCTAAAAATTCGCCAAATTTTATAACATAAAATTATGATATCCTAAAAATCGCCAAAAATGCATAGAGACTATATAGATTCATTAGAAATTTGGATATATTTAAAAAAATATCACCAAACATTTTACAGTCTGCATATTAGGGACTTGTAATATTCACCAAGGTTTCTAAAGTTTAAGATAAATTTCCATCGTTAAAATTTTCCCTGCACTCTTCCTCCACGTCCAAATCAGCCTTCACAATCAGCCTCAATCGACGTTAATCAATGTTCACAACATTCATAATACTCGCCCTTCACAATTGGCATCTTCAAGTAGAAAATTAGCTTTTACTTCAATCTACAGCAATTCCACATGGTTTTCCTTCCATAACCAATCTTCATGCTGGAGTCAACAAATATATGAGGCATGGGGGCATAGATCCACACTTCTGTTGCACACATGTAGAACCAACCAACGACTCATACAAAGAAGAACATGTAGCAAAGAGCTCCACCTCCGACCTACAATAGTGACGTCCACCACGGGCCACTCTTTCACAATTATTGAACTAAGACACGTGCCCCACCGATGGGCTCAATAGATGTAGTCAAACACCAACAATGCCACAAAGGCTTAGACTTTTTCATTGCGCCACAACACGGCTAAATGCCACAATAGCGCTTGAATCTCTCCATCGGCTCATTGGCTCCATGCAGAGGCAGATCGAGTAGGAAGATGAGACAATCTCAAATTAAATAGCTCGACACTCAACTGAACACACACACGCAGCCTCACTAGTCATGATCCGAGACACACGACAAACCTTCCACTATGATAGCAATTTGAAATAAGGAAGATAAAATAATTAATCAATGAAACTCACAACACTCAGGTGAAGAGCCTTTGAAGTTGCTACAACGATACTTTTCATTGAATGAAAAATAAAAAAATACAAATCTTATAGGAGTATATTTAATTAGGACATCGAAAGAAATACAAACAAAATAAAAAATTACTTAAATAATACATTCTCCATTATTTTCAAGTTGATTAATGAATATTATAGGTAGAATATCCTATTGAAAATGCGAACATTTCTAAAATTTATAAAAAAAAGTAGAGTAAAAAAAAAGCTACGCTTAAAATATGCATTTCTGTTACTCACTCCCTCCCTCAAATCATCAACACGTTTATCTATTTCTTATTAATTTTAATTTATAACTATTATAAACAAATGTTAACTTGCAAGTTTAAATTGCTGAACGTTTTGAAACTTTATACCCAAATTATCTCCAAAAACTGAAGCAACCAGAAAATACATCATATCACTCATTTCCATTGGTCACACACTGTCTCAAAGCTCAATACCTAGAATCTCAAGTCACTCTCCCAAAGAAACTAAACGCGTATGTGATATGGAAATTTCAGCTAACAAAATCCCATAAAGACATAGAGACGCAGCAGGTGATATATAAGAAAAAACATCTTACGGATAAAGCAATAACTTTAGCCTTTATTTTATGTATTGTCTACCCGAACTTCTTCCGTATCATTGTTAAAGAGAGTGATTTATCAGACTTGCTCACATGGGGTGGGAGTGTAGGCTGTTGAGAGGGACATGTCGGGGGAATTCGGAAGCATCGAGCTGTAAAGGGTGGAGGGGAACACACAAGCCCCACGCATCTGATCGAATTGAAAAAATAAAACAGAATTCCGCTTTAACACCAAAGATTCTCAAGTACTAGACCATATTTTGGGTTTGGGAACAACCATTCCCTGTCAGACCTTAGACCTCATCAAGTATGTAATTGCAGAAAATTGATCTCAGACCTCATCAAATCCACTCTCAATATCACAGTTTCTGGAAAGGATAGTGGTCATTATTCTTTTTAAGCTAATTATATTTTTCACATGGAAATGATCCCTTAGGATCTTTGCAAACAACTAGAAATCCAATATTTACTCACCAAAGTAAGTTTACTATTAAAATTGAAAAAAGAAAATCATGAAATCTACATTTAATAATTATAATTTAGGGAAAGTTCCTTTATACAAATATCTTAAGTTTGATATTCATCACAACCTAAATTAAAATTAATGTTTTGAGAAATATGAAAACAAATAGAGGGTAAAAGCTTATTATATGACTTGAAAAAAATTGTAAAATAATGGACATTCATTATAGGAGTTGAAAAAAATTGTAAAATAGTGGACATTTGGATTAGGGATACGAAAAATATCATCTTAAAAATGATACTTAATCATGTTATTTTCCGTGAATGAATTAGGAAAAAAATGCAAAACCATTTTATAATTTATAATCTAAAAATTAAAAGAAATGTATCTTACTTTATGTTTTTGATACAAACAAGTCCTTTCCACATTGAGAGCATAGTTATAACTTGATGCTTATGTATAAAAAGGAATAAAAACATCTCAGACAAGAGATATTCTAAAGTTTTCTTAATCTTAAGAAAAAACTACTTTTGACTCAAGGGGAAATGGGATAATGATGCTCACCCTTCACAAAACCATTGAAAATAAGAAAGATATTATTTTACAAAATACATATCATATTTAAAATGGTATGACTTGGGATGAAGAAGAGAATTGGGGAATTCACTTTGGATTAGGATGTCTTTTGTTAATGAAGTTAGATATCATTTTCAAAATATTTATTACACAACCAATTTTTCTAATATTTTAATTCAATTAAACTATGTTGATTTTATAACAATTCTTTTAATATTTTATCAATACAAAAGTAAAATACTAAATAATTCCAAATAATCCCATACCCCTTAAGGTAACATAAATAAAAATTAGTCTGAGTGAATATTAGTTGTCATTATGGTAACAATTAATTAACTCCTAACTTACTAAAAATACTTCAACATTCTATTAGATGAAATTTTTTTATATAAATGTTAGTAAGGAGATACTATATTAAAGGAAAATAAAAAATATATTTTTGCTTTAACTAATATAAATAAAAAAATTAATATTATTAATACAAGAATAAATTTTCATTGTCTCCATAATAAAATCCACCATTGAATATTTACGAAAACCGTTAGCATGAAAGAATTCCACATCTTTGTGACTCTAAAAATAATAATACTGTATGAGATAATATCTCATTTAACCTCCATATATATCAATAATATGTATACCTTGATTCAATATCAATTTCAAAAAATTTGTGACACTACAAATCTGTCTAACTATCTAACTTGGTCTTTGGTGGATTCTCTTATTAATTTTCAAGAACGAAATAAATTTTAAACAAATTTAAATAGTCCTTTATTTTTATAACATATTATAAAACAATTTCAAATTCAATATAGTTTTATTTGTATAACATATCATAAACCAACTTCAATTTCAATATATGCTGATCACCATCATCATAATGTAAAAAATTTAAAAATTTAAATAATAGTAAAATAATAATCAATTATATATATATATATATATATATATTATATTTAAAATTATTATATATTTATGCTTTTTAATAATATATATATACACACACTATAATGTTATCACTCTAGTAATTTTAAAGTTGTGAGATTTTAGTTTAAAGTGTAAGAACACTAGAGGTAACCACAAACCAACTTTTAAACTCTAGGATCTAGCCTTCTTAGGGTTTAGAGAGGGCTCTCTCTGTAAGATTTAACTTTGTTTGATTTATAAAATATTAGGCTAGTTATGATTGTGCAATTTGATTTTGGTTTGTTTGATTTGGTGGGAAAATTCACTTAATGAGATGGATAGTGTGAAATCTATTTGTCCATTGCATCGAGGAGTCAAAAATCAAGCAAAGAGAGCTAGGATCAAGGTCAAAAGGTCAAATGTTTTTAGTGAAAGATAGATAACCCTTTGAATATCTTGGAAGGAATTTTGGTGAGGTGATATGATTGGGATAAAGAGCAATGAAGTGTTCTTTGATCCGGAAAAGAGAAGTAGTAGACAAAGGTCAAACGAAAGAGGGAGCAATTAAGGGTTCCCTACTCTGGAAATCAGTAGAAAACATAGAAATGATAAACAATAAAGATAGGGTGATTTTAACAAATCCTGAAGTAATACTCTTGTTTATTCATTCAAATTTGGAAAAACATTATGGATGCAGGAAACAAATAAGATGAACAATGACAAAATAGAGAATACTTCACTTCAATAGCTCATCACATGAATCCTGAAATATGATGCTAATTGGTCTGATCCAGTCTGCTACTCAAGATTTGAAACACAAAAGCCTTCAAGTCCAATAAAAAATGACTATAGAAATCTTCAACAATTTATTCCACAATTATACTTCTAAAGATGAAGTATTTATACATGATTGTTTACAAAATATCCTATAATGCTTCTAGGAATTATCTAAGGAAAATAGAAATATCTTTACCACAAAATAGAGACAGTTTCTTAACAAATCAGCAAGTTGTTCTATCTATCCAAATAAAATAGAAACTAATTGTGGCTTAGGTGCAGCTAGCTGCCTTGGTGTCCTCTTTACTGGCTCAGATATTTTCAAGTTGGTTTTGAAATTTGATCTGATTTATATTTTATTCTTTCACTACGATTCTCTTTAATTTGTGATACTCTTTAAATTCGGATACTCTTTGACAACTGTAAAACTGTTTACTGCTGTAAATAAAAATTTGTTTTGACTGAAAATCAACAAATTGTTTTTCTGCCTTTCAGCTTTCTACCTTTTACCTTTTACAGTAAATCTATAAGTGAATGCCAAGATTTATCATTTGAAATTTGTATCTTCTTTAGCTTCTTGAAATTCTCATATGCCTCTGTATATCTGGAAAAATTTGGTTTTATGATAAACAAGTGTCTTATCTCATGCTACAAATAAAAGAAATCCTCAAAACTTCTGAGTACGACTTTTCCTGTTGGAGTGCCTTATCCACCTGTCTTTTCAACTTGCTCCTTTGCATATTCTCTAATATTTTTATTATAATCCTCCTGAGGAATAAACTTATCATTGATAACCAAAATGTTAGTGTTAGTATGAATCTTTCATCGAAGTGTACGAAAAAAGACCACTTTAGCTATGCATAACTTATAGCCCTAACAGCAAATATGGTTGCTAATATCTTCAAATCTGCAGTTAGTTGATCAAGACAAATGCTGCAAAAATCTAGATCTATGAATAAAAATACATTAAGCAACAAAAATAAGGTTTTTCTCCATGCATCCAATAGACAAGACAAGAATAATATGTTTTAAAGAATTTTATATTAAGGGCACCTAGGAGGAAAACAAGAAAGGTGTTTCCAATTCTCCTCAATGGGATGGGTTCTTGAAAGTCCTCAGCACTTCAGTTCTAGAATTTCTCTCTTTTTTTGGTGTAGAAAACCCAGACAAACATAGAACCCAAAGGGAGCTCACAAAGCAAAGAATGGAAAATATGACAATGATAATGGCTCAAATTCAAACCAAAGGCGTAGATCGAGAGTGATATAATGAGCAACATAAGGTGACAAATGAATGAGAAAACCCTTCTATTTATAACAAAATATTGGGTCATTCTAGATCTTGGTGTATGATTAAAATAATATTAACCAAATCTAGATCCACCTTTTATGGAATATTTTATTATATTTGTTACAGGGAAAAGACATTTGACTTGGGTCAAATCCCTTTATTTGTAAATAATAAATAAATAAATGATTTATTTATTAATTTAAGGAAGTGGTTGAATGATAATTAAATAAATAATGAGTTATTTAATTATTTATAAATGATTTAGTCATATTTAACAAGGAATATTATTTAAGTAAGATTTAAATAATTATTCCTAGAAAATAATAAGATAAATAAGGATTTATCTAATTAATTTCCTTGTTTTGGGTTAAATATGACTTGGAATAATAATTAAATTATGATTTAATTAATTATTCCATGAGGAAAATCAAATAAATATAGATTTTTTTAATACTTCCTTTTGGGGTTTCCTCTTTAGACCATAAACAACCTAATAAATGTGTTTTATTAAGTTATTTTACATAGTGAAAGCAATTTTACTTAGGGTAAAATTGGTCTTACATGGTGTACTTGGGTCCATCTAATGATAATAGGTTAGATGACCAAAAAATGGTGTAACAGTTAGGAAAACTTCTTTGCCTAATATTTTTAAATTTAACCATGAATTTGGTTATGGTGATGTTCATATTCTCACACTTCTCCTCAAGTTGTTTCATTAGGTTCTTAGTGTTGAGGACTTTTCTTATTTCAAGGATTGTTTCAGTCCTATCTGTAGTCTCAATTTCTTCTAGCTCTTGCTTATTTTTGTTGTTAAGAAACTTGATCAATTCTATTGCTTGCTCCGGTTTGTTATCAATCTCATCTTTAGTTTTCTGAATTTCTGCTAATGCTGATTTTAGTAAATCTCTTTGTTCAAAGATCACTTGAATAGAAGGCCACACATCATTGATGGCTTCAATGATTTTGTTCCATAAATAGTTTTTCACATATGACATTGGCTCCTTTAAGGTTAATTCCTTTTGTAACTTCCTCAGTTCTTCATTTAACCTATTAGCCCTCTGCTCATGAGTTTTAGCATTTATTTGAGCTAACTTGTTGGTATTCTCAAGGTTATCAACCATATTTTTCAATCTGTTAATCACACTTGTCTCAAGTGACATTTCTTCCATGGCTTTCACTAGTTTTCTAGCCTCATCTGTAGGGTGAGCTACTATAGTGGATGACTATGTAGCTGATATTGTAGATGATGTCACTAGAACTGCAGTAGCTAGTGGTTATTTGGGTGCCAACTCTTCTGCTAGAGTTGAAGGCACAACTATAGTAACCATAGGGATAACTGAAGGGAATTCTGGTGTTTTCTTTTTCTTTTTCATAGACAGGCTTATCAATTTGAATTTCCATTTCTTTGATCTATGTTGTCAGCTGAAAGATTAAATTCATCATGTCATCCTTCTCATTCTGTCCTTGTATTATTTCTTCGGCTTGAGGATGTTCACTTGATGGAAATAGAAGCTATTTCCTCAATGCTTCAATGTCCTCATTTTTCTTCTTCACTAATTGCTCTTCTTCTTTGACATTTGCAGGGTCATATCCAACCTGCAATATCAATTCTTCTAAAGATTTAATTCTGAGATATTTAGCATATAACGATTCTTTGTCAAGTTTCATTTGATCTTTCATGTTTGTGATAGTGTTCTGAATTTTTTGAACACTCATAGCTTTTGTTGTAATAGTATAATACAACATCTCTTAACTTTGTCTATGAAATTCTATTTGATCAAGTGCATCAATTCTTTCTGTTGGCACTTCTAAATCAATATTCTTATAATCTACAACTGTTTTTGGAACCTTCACTGTAGGCTGTAAGACTGACATGATCAACTTTTTATTTGAATAATCAAAAGCTGATAAGATTCTATTTTGAATGCTTGGTGTTTGGTTCAGATATTGAGAGTAAACCTCATTTTTAATCTCTTCATTATTTAACTTAATCTGTTTTTACTTTTCCCCGATATCTAGATAATTTTCTTGAGCTGATTGTGAGGATGATGTGTCCATGTTCTGTTGTTTATCTATCAATTGTGCATTTGAATTATCAACCTATTCTTCATTCACATTCTCTGTAACTCGCTCATTTTTTATAACAGTGGCATCATCTGTGTTGGTAACTGGGATATCTATATCTTTAACCTCAATGGTTACCTTCTCTTTATCCACTGGATTAAACTTAGGCTTCTTATTATATCTTAGTTTGAATCTAGTCTCAGTAGTGGTTTCAGGAACATAAGAACCTTCTTCTTTGACTCTTTTATTGGATTTCTCTGTTTCATCTGCAGTTTGTAAAGTGTGATTGGTATCACCTTTCTTTACTGCATCTATTAAAGTATTTTATGTCCACTCAGTTTGATTAGCATACTTCTCAATCTCTGGTTTTTTCTCATGAATTTAGGGTGTCAGTTTACACTTAACCCTCATTATACTTAGTATCCCTTGTGGATCATAATTCCAAGAAAATATCTCTTCAAATATATATTCTAATAAATATTTAACTTCTTCTGCCTCTGCATCCCTATGTTTACAAATGAATGGTGCCACCTGATTATATAACTTAAACTGTGTTTTGTTCTTTACTGGTAGAAAGATGATTGAATCATAATTTAAAATCAGCCTGATGTATTCCAAGGAAAAAACCCTCATTGGTATATATTTGGGTAATTTGTAGGGCAACAAATTGGATCCAAAAACTCTAATCTCTGTGTGTTTTTCATACAAATACCAATCTACAGTCTTGGTCTGCTCTGGTAACTGTAAAATATTCTTCATCTCATTATTTATCCTTGGTTGTTCATTATTTGTTAACATTTTTATCAATGGATGAATGAAGAATTCTAAAAACTCTGAATAGAAAAACTATGTAGACTCTTTCCTAATCAAGGATGTCAAAAAAATAATTGAAAGAGGATTTCCTTCTATGTCAAGATTCTGTAGGGTTACTGGAAACTTATCTGCTTGAAAATACAAAAACATATGAAAGAGAAAGGATGTGTATCTAAACACTCCTTCAGTTGGAAACTTAACTAATTGGTCATGAATATTGTCAGCAATATATCCAGCATAATTGAAGATAACAGATGGATTTTATACTAGTGTGAATGTATATAGGAAACCTAAAATGTATTCATCTATATGTTCATAAGTGAAATACCCTAGGATGAATGATATCATGGAAATGACATGCTGTGAACCCTCTGGATATCTTGATGTAGAATATGGAGGATTGATTTGAGGAATTTCCACATGTAAGGGCATGAATATTTGGAAGATCTGGAATATTTTAGGAATGTCAAGGCCAATGTATAGCTTGATAAGTGATTCAATGGACAGAGGAACTGCTTGAGGATCAAGTTTGAGCTGTAACATTTGGTTAATGGACTCAACAGTAGTGGCAAAAAGCACTTTTTTGTTGGCATTGAATATTTCTCTTTGCTCAGGCATATAATGATGATGGAATAACCTAATGACCTCTGGGCATGAATGGGTAACTGAAACAACATATTTGGGTAAGTGTGATCCCCAAATTTGAACTTCTTCAACATTATCTAAGGACTTTTCATAGCTCCAGTTGTGAAGTTCCAACAAATTGAATTCTGTAATAGGGTCTACTATATTGTAGTAAACATATGCTAATAGAGTGTTCTCAATGTATACAATAGGGGGTTTTAGAGGATTTATAATGATGGCAGTCTTATAAGATGCAGCTAGAGTAGGTTTAGGCACTTTGAGGCTTTTTGGACTATCAAAAACTCTATTTTTAGGCTTTTTTGGCTACTTCTGTAAGATTAAATATTTTACAGAAGAATTATTTAAATTTAGCAGGTGTTCTTGAATTAAAACAGGCAATAATATGGTCTTTTCTTGAATTTTTCTTTCAATTTTGAACTTCCAACATGTATTTAAAACTCTCGTTGTTTATAAAACACGAAACAGGGATTTTTTGGGATTTTTCGATGGATAATTGTGTTCAAAAAATTTTGAAATCAGGCACATAGGTTAGGATACCTTTAGAGGGTTTTTGGTCTCAATTTAGAGTTTTAAACAATTTATAAAAACTATCAAACTCAATATTTCTTTCAAAACAGTGCGTAGTAGAAATAGGGTTTCTCTAAAAAAAAATTCCAGTGTTTGGCTTGGTTTTAGGGTCTTTAGATAGACTTCTTTGGTTAATATGAACTCTAACTATATTTGGTTTTCTATCAAGGTTCTTTTTAAATCAATAATAGGGTCAATTTCACGAGGAATACCTATTATCCGCAGGTATAGGTCTTTGAAGATGGTTCTGAGGCTACACAACTGGTTCTGTGGTGTCTTCCTGATATTTGGAAGCTTTATGGAGCTTCTCAGCAATCTTCAATGGTTATAGGTGTAATTTTCCAGATTCTGGGCAACAAAACAATGGAAAATGCTTGTTCTCTGAGTCCAAATGGAAAATACAGTCGATATGTGCAGAAGGAATGGATAATACTGCATTTCATGGTTTATTTAGGCATTTTAGGGTTAATTTAAGCTGCAACAAATGGCGGTCAAATCTGGAGGAAAGGAAATTTTCAAGTTCCAAAGGCGAAAAACTACTGGTGGTTATCACGCGCATCTGAAGTGGTAATTGGTTTTGAACGGATCGAATGTGATTCCATTTCGCGTAGAATTGAAATGGTTAAAGGCGGGCAACTTTATTTGTGATATTTATTATTCACCGTTGGATCGAGGTGTTCGATTGCGAATAGTCAAGATCTGATCTGGAAGTTGAATCGGGATTGGAGTGGGGCCAGGGTTTTTATATATGCGGGATGGGTTTTAACTTTATAAATAAACATTTCTTAAAGTTAAACTTTGGGTTATACGATGGCAGGGGGGTAGTTTCATATAAGTTTTAATTAAAACATTACACAATGTTTCAACCAGTGTACTAGCGCGGGTTTAATATATGGTTTTTTAAATGTTTTCACAAATTTTTAATAACCATAGGGGGGAAGAAATTTAGTTTATAGATATATTTTAAACCAATGGGAATAAGGGCAGGTTTTATTTCTTCACATGGGATATTTTAACATTGGATAAAACTTAAATATTTGGTTTTGTGGGTTATTTAAATACAAAGGATTTAATACTATACGGGAGGGTTTATTTTTAGGGAATTAATAAATATAATTAGAAGCTAATATGAAATAAAGGGGTAATATATATAATGAATAAAAATACATGTTTAACACTAAGTAAAGTGGAAAAGATAGACAAATAAGCATATTTGGTCCTATTTTTGGTTTTTCACACTTAGACTTAGGATAAAATGCATTTTATGGGTTTTTGAGTGATTTTGAATGGAAATTAAATTAATTATTTAGGGTTTTTACTTTTTATAAGTAAAAATGAGTTTTTACTTACAAAAATGGATCATGATTATGAATTAAGGGTAAATTTTGATTAGAATGGGTTTTATATAGGAATTTAATATTTTTAACTAATCAATTATTGAGCCTTGGGTCCAGTCCCAACAAAATTCAGAGAAATGCTTTGAGCCTTTTTAACTGAAGGTTTAGAATACTGAATGATTGTGGCGGAAGGTAAATTAGTAATTTTTTCCCGATGATGCTTTATTACATGCTTGCAAAACTTCTTTATACCTACCCATCATTATTTCTAACATTTTTACTTCATTTTCATAGGTGCATTTAGGCATGCAACCCTAAATCAATTTTCTTTCAAAGAATAAAAAATATATAAGTCTAACCTTATTTCATTTGAGGCCTCAGGTTAAACTGTTGAGCTCCTCATTTATTCTCTATCTTATCTACTGATTTGTCAAGTTTATACTGTTTGACATATGTTTATTCTCTATTATAAACATGAAATTCAAAGCATTAAAAGTTAATATTAAACTGTTTAACTGATCATGGATTATGACATTTCTTGACAATATGCACATAATCATTATTCTTGCAGTAAAAGTAAATAGCAGTGGCATTTTGACTTGCTCACTTTCAGGTCTTATTTTATCTCTTTTTCTTTTCGGGTCTATATTTTTTCTAAGTCCTTTGATATTTCTTTTAGGAATTTTACCCTCTTTTCATTTTTATTATTTTTCATTTTCAAAATATGGGAAAAAAACTTGCAGAAAGAAAGGTATGCACATATTTACAAGACTATCAAAGTCAATTCAAAAATTATGTACCCTATTATTATAGGACCCTAACAGTGGCTCCACATTGGGATGGCATTTCCTGGTGAAATGTCAAGAACTTTAAGACTAGTAGCCTTTGAATTTTGACTATGATGACCCTGTAAGTATCTTTCTAATCTCTACAATTATTCATACTTATGATATTTTACCTCTCAAAGCTTAGGGCCTTCTCTTTGCACTTCAACTTTCTTAGGAAAACATCCAATCCAATCTAAGATATTCAATGTATATGTACAATGATCAAATTAAATGAAACTAACTATTTTTTATCTCATGGGAGTAGTAGTGCTTCAACATTCTGCCATTTACTGATCCACCTAGCATAGCTTATCCATCCATTTCTTTCGAGTAGAAAGCATTGTTACCTCTATATCCATAAATCACATAAGTTCCTCCCAATAGAAAATCAAATTTTCCATCTTTACCTTTGTCTTCTCTTCTTGAATCCCATCTTAATACTTTATCTTGAATCTAGAAATCATTTTCTTTAGTCTTTTTATCAAAAATTTTCTTTATCTTATCTTGGATAACTTGAGAATTGATATAAACTTCTTCTCTTTTTTATTGCAAGTCAATAGTTTGATTGATCCTTCTTTGAATGTCATTTGTTTCAACTTGTAACTCTTGGATAATCTTCATTACTGGTACTCCTAAGGAAGATGGAAAACCAACATCCATTCCATAAATAAGCTCATAAGGGGATGTACCAATAGATTTTTTAGTTGTAAGTCTATCTTCCCATAAGGCATTGACTAACTTCTTGTTCCAAGCCTTTTTGTTATCTTCTAGTGACTTTTTGATGATGTTTACAAGGCTCTTATTTGAAGATTCAACTAGGTCATTACCTTGAGGGTAATATGCAATAGAATGACCTAAGGAAATATGGTATTTATGGCAAAAGTCAATCATTTTATTAGATTTGAATGTTGCTGCATTATCAGTAATTATCTTTTGGGGACATCCAAATCTTGAAAGAATGTTACTTTCTAAGAAGGAGATAATGACAATATATATGGCTTTCCTAGAGTGTATGACTTCAATACGCTTGGTAAAATAGTTAGTGGCTATCAAAATCCACTTGTGTTGGGTTGATGATGGGGGGTGGATTTCTCCAATGAAGTCAAGACCCCATTGTTGAAATGTCATTTCTATTGAGATGGGCTTTAAGGGAAGGGGTAACAGCTTTTTCTTACCCTCAAAGATTTGGCACTTGTGACAGGAGGTCACATATTTTTTGACATCTGTAAACATAGTAGGCCAATAAAAACCAACTCTCAGGATCTTCTCTGAAATAGTTTTCCAGTATATATGTCCTCCATAGTCACCTGCATGAAATTATTGTAATACTTTGTGAGCTTCTTCTTTAAACAAACAATTTAATAAAATCCCTCTTTGATCTTTCAGAAAAAGTACATTGTCTAAAATACAAAATTTTACTTCCTTTAGCTTTAAGAATCTAGCTTTAGTTCTTAATAAACCAGGAGGAGCTTGTAATTTTATTAACACAAATATACTATCTGCATACCATGGTGAGTCTAAAAAGGCTTCACTGATCTCTGGAGTCAACATCTCTTCCTAATCATCTTTTTGGGAAATAAAATTTATGTCTAGAGCATGACAATTTGATTCAACCATAAGTCTGGATAAACCTTGACCTTTTATTAGTTTTGTGGGTTTTATCTCTATGTCATATTCTAAAATAGTGGCAATCCACTTTCCTCTTCTTCTATCAGGACAATCCTGAGTAATAATTTCTTTTACTACAACATTTGGGACATAGGCAATGATGTGAGAATAGAGAATGCAACCTTTGAAGTCTTTAATGGCCTTTACCAAAGCTACAGCTTGTTTTTCCATGATATTGTACTTCAAATATGCATATGTAAGTGTTATGTTAAAGAAAGCTATGGGTTGTTCATAAACCTGGTCATTTTTCTGCAGTAAAACTGCAGCAATGGTGTGTTCTAAAGCAAATGAAAAAATGATGAAATCCTTTTTGAAATCAGGACTTATAAGGACTGGAGTTTTGGTTAAGGCCTGTTTGATGGATTCAAATGATTTCTTGGCCTCAACAGTCCATTTAAAAACTTAATCTTTTTTGAGCATGCTATTTAATTCTCTAATTATCTCAGCTAAATTGGAAATGAATCTTATTAAAAAGTTAATTTTCCCTAAAAATTCTTATAACTCTTTTATGTTTCTTGGTGGATTGATGTTAAGAATTGTTCTATTCTTGCAGGATCTATTCTAATTACTTCCTTACAAATTATGTGGCCTAGTGACTTACCTTATTCTAATCCAAATAAGGTTTTCTTAGGATTTAATGGGATGCCAAATTTTCTACATTTTCAAAAAACTTATCTAAGATTATCTAAATGTTCATAATCAATCTTAGAAAATACATTTATGTCATCTAAGTAAATTACTAAAAACACATGAATTTCCTTTGCAAAGGCTATATCCATAGCTCTTGGAAAGGTAGCCCCTGCATTCATTAAGCCAAAATGCATTTCTACAAACATAAAAGTTCCCCAAGGAGTATTAAAAGTTGTTTTGGCTTGATCCTTTGGTTGTACTGAAATCTGATTGTATCCTGAAAATCCATCTAAAAGAGAAATCCTAGAAGATCCAACTACCCTTTGTAATATGTGATCCATTTTTGTTAAAGGATAATTATCTTTTAAGGATACTTTATTTATATTCCTAAAGTCAACACATAATCTAATCTCTCCTGTATTCCTTCTAGTTGGAACTAGGTTAGAAACCTATTCAGAATATTTGATTGGTGCAATTATCTGTGCATCATACATTATTTTAACTTCTTTTTATATTAAGGGCATCAAAATAGGGTTGATTCTCCTTAACTTTTGTCTAAAGGGCTTTTGATCTTCTTTTATAGGAATTTTATTTTGAATTGTGTTGGTGTCATAGGATTTAAGGTCCTCATAACTCCAAGCAAAAGCATATTGGAATTCCTTTAAAAGAGCAATATATTTTTCCTTTTCTTGTTGAGGTAAGGGTTTGGAAAGTTAGATCATTTTCGGTTTCAGTTCGCTGCCTATATTGCATTCCTTAATGTCAGATCTAAGTGGCTTCATTTTCAGTTTTCTAGCAACATCATTTGAGTCAAATAAATCCTCTAAATGAGTTAAACCTTTTGGTAAGAAATTATCTTTGAGATTTAATATTTCAGATTCATCATCAATTATCTCATCAATTTCTACTCTCTCTAAGCTATCTATATCTGATTGAATAAATTTAGTTGGTATAGAAAACTTTACTTTATTTACATCTATATTATTCAAATCTATTTCACTATCTAAATCTTGTTCTATGGTACAATCAGTGTCTATTTTACAGTTCTAAAATTCACCTTCATTTTTCATAAAATAGTAAATTTGTTTGTCTTGTGAGAAAATTTGCCAACATTTGAGGTTGTCTGGAATTATTGGTCTGTGCTTTACTTCTGCAGTATACATATGATTGGGCTGAAAAGGTAAATTACGAGTGCTAGCAAAGGTTTCTAAAGAATGTTCTTGTAAATTTTTCCTTCTTGGTATTGCAGAGAAATTGCATTCGAATAAATCATCAATCAAATCTAGTAGAATTTATCTATATCGGCCTAATCTAGGATTGTAAACATAATATTCAGCTTTAATTTGTTTTACGATCAACTTCGAATCTCCCATTATTGCAATTCGTTTACCTCCTAAATTTCTGATGATCTGGAGTCCTAAAATGAGGGCTTCATACTCATCCATATTGTTTGTGCATTTGAAATTTAGCCTAAAAGCATGTCCTTCTGCATGATTTTTCTCTATATTGTTTATCCATACTCCTGCTCCTACTCGTAACTTGTTTACTGAGCCATAAAAATCTAAGTGCCATAAAGATTCATGAAAGATATTATCATTTTTTTGTGTTTTCTTTTCCTCCCTTAGTTCAGTCTTGAGTTCATTATCAGTTTCAGCATTACATAGCATGAATGAATCTAGGTCAGTAGGTGTAGTGTAAATTGGACAATTTATTGACCTTTCAACACTACTGACCATATATTTCATTAATGTTTCCCTATATAACTTCTTAGGTAGACCAAAAACTGATATAGTAGCATAAGAATGTCCAATTGTAGAAATCCCCATAACTTTGCTCCCCATGAGTAAGATAATTACATTCCATATATAGGCGGGATATCAGCTACTACAATGTCCATAAGTATACTCTTACCAAGATATTAAACTAGTGTTACACATAAATCTTTGATTAAACCTAGGCATTTTACTTTTCTAGAATCAAATGAAAATAAATCCTTATATTTCCTTGTAATGTCTAAGTTCAGGGTTTCCATTATAGCTTTGGGCATTAAATTTTGTGAAGCTCCTAAATCTAACATTGTATTGTGTAATGTTTGATCATGAATAGATAAACTGATGTAAAATGGAGGAACTGATCCATCTTGATGCTTTCCATTTACATCTGAGCCAAATATCAACTATGGTTGATCATCATTCAATTTTATGGAGTCTTCTCCATCATTTATGTTCAATGTTTCAGTGATGGTTGATTTATACAAACCACGTTTTACCAATTCTGTTAAAGGCATTTGTATTTTTAACTTTGCAATTTCAGTTTGTTTGTTGAATGAAGGTTGAGATTTACTTATTCGAATTGACTCTTCTTTGGTAGCCGTACTTTGTGTTGGTTTATCTTGTTTTTCTACAGTTATATTTTCACTTTCAGTTTGAGTTTCTTGTGTTTTAATGCTCTTTATTTTCTTTTCAAGAGTGATTTGTGAAGCAGTCGATGTTTTCAGATTTAGAATGGTCAGAAGTTTTTTTTGCAGTAGCAGCTTTTGGATCTGCTGATTTTGGATCAATAGCGTTTGTTTTAGGATCTAAATTTTTTGTTTTAACAGAATTATATTATTTTGTAGCTGTAGATTTTTTTGAATATTTAGTAGCTTGAGAAACTTCATCTGTTATGTCAACAATCTTTGGACTTGCTAAAATTTTGGGGCTAGAAACTTTGTGTGATGAACTAGAGTTTTGCCCATTTTCCCTAGGGAGAATTTGCAGAACTTTTGTTGTTGGGGCTTCTATTGTTTTCTTGTTTTCATTTTGAGGAGTTTTCTTACTATAATGTTCTATATTTTTCTTACTCTTATGGTTATATTACTTGTGTACTTATTTTATGGAAAAATCATAATCTTTTTTATAATCGAAGGATTCACCTGAATCTAATTAGAGTTGTTGGAGTTCAAATAACTCTTGATCTTCCTGTGTGAGAAAGATAGCGTTATTATCATATATTCCCATTAAATTTATGGTATCCTCATACTCAACATTGTTTTTAGAACTTTCATCATAGTTCTTCTGAAATGGAGGTCTTATTGTTTGGTCTAGGACTGATTCTTTTGCTTTTCCTGAATTTATGTTTTTCCTAAAATTGGGATTTCTGATTTGATATTTCTTATCCCATTGAGGTCTTCTTTCTATGTTATCTAACCTATCCATGATTCTCTCTAAAGTCTTAGCTAACATATCTATTTTGGTGTCTGAACTAGAGGTTTCTTCTTTCATGGTTACTCTCCTCTCATTTCTTAATCCTTCCTTTTTAGCTGGAATGTCTAATGCTACACCTACAACATCTGTTTGCATTCTTTCCAATTTTTCTACATTTTTTTCTCTTAACTGATATGCCATGTCAGTATCAAATCCATCTGGGAATTTTAGTAAGATAGAGTTAGGAGTGGGTTTTATATTTGTATGAATTGAATTGTAAACACTGTTATATCTAGTGCAGTAGTCTTGTACTGATTCATTAGGAGCCCTCTTCATTGCATCAAATTCATACAATATTTATAGCGGGGTTTTCTTATTTTCCCATTTATTTAAAAGTAATCTATGGAAAATAGATAAATCAGCTATACTACCTATAGTAAGACCATTAAACCATTTCTTGACTTCTCCTGTTAACGTTTCTGAAAAAAACCTCATTTGTACATCTGAATCATCTATCTCATGGAGTTCAAAGTAATCTGTCATTTTGTTTATGTACTGTTGTGTAGTGTATTGTGTAGTAGCATCAAACTGTGGTATTTTATTTTCGTAATCTTGGGGCATGTCATGAATTTGTCCTGGAAGAAATAGAGGAGCATACCTGGCAGCCATAGCTTGAATTCTAGCTTGGCTAGGAAGTAAAGTGGAAGTGCTTGGGGCTGAACTGGAAGTAGTGGCTGATGAAACTGGATTATAGGATGTTGAACTAGAAAAAGCAGTGGAAGAACTAAAAGATGAAGTGGAGGTACTAGGAATTGAAACTGGAATATATGGGAAAATAGATTGGATGATAGTAGAAACTATAGATGATGTAGTGGTATCTAAATATGGAATGGAAGGTTTAGGTGTATATGCTAATATTTGGGCTAATTCTATGGCCCCATCAATTTCTTTAAGAATAGTAGCATTAATCTCTTCAATTTTGTCTTGATTTATGACTTTATTTAATTCAAATTCTACTGTAATATTTTTCATTTTTGCTTCCAAAAATGAAATAAAAACAAGGTCTAAAATAGAATTACTTAAATTACTTTCAAATTTTCTTCTGAACAAAGATTTTTCAAATTTCAAATCAAACTCTATATCTTGCAGACTACTAACTCTTGTGGTAATGAATTGACTCTTATTAATGAAATTTTAACATCTAAATCTCTAATCTTTTTTTTCTTTTTCCCAATTCTGTCAGGGTTGTCTCATATAACAACAAGTTTAGGATTCGGGTTAGAACTGGTATAATAAAATTTCCTAGAAGCCAGAATTACAAATTTATGATAAAAAATATACTCACAACTAATAAAACAGTCTTAAAGACAAAAAGATAATGAAAAATGTTTCTTTAAGACTTATTTTATGACTGAGGATTGGTTAAGCTCCCTAGTATGGTCTCCAATATGTTATCACTCTAGTAATTCTAATGTTGTGAGATTTTAGTTTAAAGTATAAGAACACTAGAGGTAACCACAGACAACTTTTCAACTCTAGGATCTAGCCTTCCTAGGGTTCAGAGAGGGCTCTCTCTATAATATTTAACTTTGTTTGATTTATAAAATATTAGGCTAGTTATGACTGTGCAATTTGGTTTTGGTTTGTTTGATTTGGTGGGAAAAATCACTTAATGAGATGGATAGTGGGAAATTTATTTGTACATTTGGCTGAGGAGTAAAAAATCAAGCAGACAGAGCTAGGATCAAGGTCAAAAAGTCAAATGTTTTCAGGGAAAGATAGATAACCCTTTGAATATCTTGGAAGGCAGATTGGTGAGGCGATATGATCGGATTAAAGGGAAATGAAGGGTTCTTTGATTCATAAAAGAGAAGTAGTAGGCAAAGGTTAAAAGAAAGAGGGAGAAATTAAGGGTTCCCTACTCTGGAAATCAACAGAAAACATAGAAATGATAAATAGTAAAGACAGGATGCTTTTAACAAATCCTGAAGTAATACTCTTCTTCATCATCATCATTTATCCTTGGCTATTCAGTATTTGTTAACATTTTTATCAATGGATGAATGAAGAAGTTTGAAAACTCTGAATAGGAAAAATCTGTAGAATCTTTCCTAATCAAGGATGTCCAAAAAATAACTGGAAGAGGATTTTCCTTCTATGTCAAGCTTATGTAGGGCTACTAGAAACTTATCTGCTTGAAAATACAAAAACATATGAAAGAGAAAGGATGTGTATCTAAACACTCCTTCAGTTGGAAACTTAACTAATTGGTGATGAATATTGTTAGCAATATATCCAGCATAATTGAAGACAACAGATGGAGGTTTTCCTAGTGTGAAAGTAGACAGGAAACCTAAAATGGATTGATATGTATGTTCATCACTGAAATACCCTGGGATGAATGATAGCATGGAAATGACATGCCTTGAACCCTCTGTAAATCTTGATGTATAATATGGAGGATTGATTTGAGGAATTTCCACATGTAAGGGAATGAATATTTGGAAGATCTGGAATATTTTAGGAAATTCAAGGCCAATGTACAACTTGCTAATTACTTCAATGGACAGAGGAACTGTTTGAGGATTAGGTTTGAGCTGTAACATTTGGCTAATGGACTCAACAATAACGGTAAAAAGTACTTCTTTTTTGGAATTTACTATTGCTCTTTTCTTAGGCATATAATGATGATGGCATAACATAATGACCTCTAGTCATGAATGGGTAACTGGAACAACATATTTGGGTAAGTGTGATTCCCAAATTTGAACTTCTTCAACATTATCTAAGGACTTTTCATAGCTCGAGTTGTGAAGTTCCAACAAATTGAATTCTACAACAGGGTCTGTTATATTGTAGTCAACATCTGCTAATGGAGTGTGCTCAATGTCTACAACAGGGGGTTGTAGAGGATTTATAGTGATGGCAGTTTTAGAAGATGCAACTGGAGTAGGTTTAGGCATTTTTAGGCTTTTTGGACTATCAAAAACATTGTTTTAAGGCTTTTTTGGCTACTTCTGTAATATTAAACATTTTACTGTTCAGTATTCTTCAAATTTAGCAAGTGTTCTTGAATTAAAACATGCAATAATATGCTCTTTTCTTGGATTTTGCTTTCAATTTAGGACTTTCAACATATATTTCAAACTCTCACTATTTAGGAAACAAGATGCAAGGGTTTCTTAGGCTTTTTCAATGGATAACTGGGTTAAAAATCGTTTGAAATCAGGCACATAGGTTAGGCTACCTTCAAAGGATTTCTGGTCTCAATTTAGAGTTTTAAACAATTTATAAAAACTATAAAACTCAATATTTCTTTCAAAACGGTGTGCAGTATAAACAAAGTTTCTCTAAAAAAAAATTGCTAGGGTTTGGCCTGTTTTTAGGGTCTTTTGATAGACTTCTTTGGATAATCTGAACTCTAACTATATTCGGTTTCCTATCAAGGTTCTTTTTAAATCAATAATAGGCTCAATTTCTTGAGGAATACCTGTTATATGCATGTATAGGTCTTTGAAGATGACTCTAAGGCTGCATAACAGGTTCTGTTGTGTCTTTATAATCTTTGGAAGCCTTGTGGAGCTTCTTAGCAATCTTCAATGGCTATAGGAGTAATTTTGTAGGTTCTAGGCAATAAAACAATGGAAAATTATTTTTCTCTGTGTCCAAATGGAAAATACAGTTGATACGTGCAGAAGGAATGGATAATAGTGCATTTCATGGTTTATTTAGGCATTTTAGGGTAGTTTAAGCTGCAATAAATGGCGGTAAAATCTAGCAGAAAGGCGGTTTTCAAGTTCCAAAGGCAAAAAATTACCAGTGGTTAACGCGTGCATCCGAAGTGGTAAGTGGTTTTGAACGGATTGAATGCGATCCAATTAGGAGATGCCATGTCAAGGAGAGAGAAAGAGATGGAACTACCCATTTCATGTAGAATTGAAATGGTTAAAGGCAGACAACTTTATTTGCAATATTCGTTATTCACCATTGGATCGGCAGGTTTGATTACTTGCAGTCAACATTTGATCTGGAAGTTGCGTTGGGATTGGAGTGGGGCCAGGGTTTTTATATATGCAGGATGGGTTTTAACTTCATAAATAAAACATTTATTAAAGTTAAAATTTGGGTTATACGATGGCAGGAGGTAGTGTCATATAAGTTTTAATTAAAACATTACACAATGTTTCAACCAATATACGGGCGCAGGTTTAATATATGGCCTTTTAAACGTTTTGACAATTGTTTAATAACCATAGGGGGGCACAAGTTTAGTTTATAGATACGTTTTAAACCAATGGGAATAAGGGCGGGCTTTATTTCTTCACGTGGTATATTTTAACATTAGTTAAAACTTAAATATTGGGTTTTGTGGGTTATTTAAATACAAAGGATTTAATACTATACACGAGGGCGTAGTTTTAGGGAATTAATAAATATAATTAGAAGTTAATATGAAAAGGGGTAATGTATATAATTAATAAAAATACATGGTTTAACACTAAGTAAAGTGTAAAAGATAGAAAAATAAGAATATTTTGTCCTATTTTTGGTTTTTCACACTTACTTGGGATAAAATGTTTTTTATGGGTTTTTGAGTGATTTTGAATGGAAATGAAATGAATTATTTAGGGTTTTTACATTTTCTAAGAAAAAATGTTTTTTTACTTAGGAAAAGGGATCATGATTATGAGTGAGGAGTAAATGTTGATGAAAATGGGTTTTATATAGGAATTCAATATTTTTAACCAATCAGTTATCAAGCCTTGGGTCCGGTCCCAACAAAAGTCAGAGAAATGCTCTGAGCCTTTTTAATTGAAGGTTTAGAATACTGAATGATTGTGGGGGAAGGGAAATTAGTAATTTTTTCCCGATGATGCTTCATTTTTACTTCATTTTCATATATGCATTTAGGCTTGCAACCTTAAATCAATTTTCTTTCAAAGCATATAAACTATCTAAGTCTAACGTTATTTCATCCGAGGGCTCAGATTAAACTATTGAGCTCCTCATTTATTCTCTATCTTATCTACTGATTTTTCAAGTTTATACTGTTTGACATATCTTTATTCTCTATCTAAAACATGAAATTCAAAGCATGAAAAGTTAATATTAAATTGTTTAACTGATCATGAATTATGGCATTTATTGACAATCTGCACATAATCATTATTCTTGCAGTAAAAGTAAATAGCAGTGGCATTTTGACTTGCTCACTTTCAGGTCTTATTTTATCTCTTTTTCTTTCGAGGTCTATCTTTTTTCTAATTCCTTTGATATTTCTTTTAGGACTTCTACCCTATTTTCATTTTTATTTTTTTTCATTTTCAAAATATGGGAAAACAACTTGCAGAAAGCAAGGTATGTACATATTTACAAGACTATCAAATTCAATTAAAAAATTATGAACCCTATTATTATAGGACCCTAACATATACTATATATATTTTTTAATTTATCATAGAAAAAGGTTTAACGTACCAATACTAATTGTTATAATATTTAGGTAGACATTAGAGTCGTATTTTTCCTCTTTGACTTGGGGTACTTGTTTTAAGGTTGGTTGTCTTTGCTATGCCTTTGTCCCTCTAGGTAGCTCTACTCTTTAGGCTATTGTTTCAAATAATTTGTATGCCTAAACTCTTATTACAAATAATATATATATACACACTCTTTACAATATTTTTTTTTAATTTATCATAGAAAAAGGTTTAACGTACCAATACTAATTGTTATAAGATTTAGGTAAACATTACAGTCCTATTTTTCATCTTTGACTTGGGCTAGTTGTCTTAAGGTTGGTTTTTTTTGTTATGTCTTCATCCCTCTAGGTAGATCTACACTCTAGGCTATTATTTCAAATGTAAACCTAAAATATTGCTTATTCCTTTTCTTGCTCTTCATCTAAATTTTAATAACATACAAACAAGCAACTCTTGAGGAATATATCTGCAATAAATTGATCTTTGTTGGGATGTAATTATGTAGGACTCTATCGCACTTCAAAATTGGGCGTTTCTTGAAGACTCTATGATGTATCTTAGATCGTTATATTTTTCTCCATCCAGATCAATGCTTTCAAAGTGGAAAAATCAAGGAATTAACTGATAACATTAGTTTAGATAAAGGGTGCTATTTTAGGAAATGGGGATTAAAAATATATGGGGGATAGTTAGAGGCCTTAGATGATGTTATTATGGTGTAAAATTTTACATTTTAATCATCATACACAAAAATACTATTCTATACAAATATAACTTTCCAACAATATGTGAAATCCATTAATAAGAGTTCGGATGCAAAATTTATGACTCGTAGAATTTTACCTATCATGATTGACAAACATAGATCAAGATAATTCCATGTTAACCCCTATTAATCACCAAAAATACCTAACCACATGGAGACTATAAAGAGGAGTCTAGAAAGGATTAGTGCTAACTCATGTGTAGGGTTTAATGGGTCAAATGTAACTGTTAGTTAGTTATCAATCTTTCTTGTTACTGGGCCAACAAGAGAAAATGGGTCCAATTCTATTTTCTTTCCTTTAATTTCATATCTGATAAGAGTAGTTGAACACAAATAGGGAGAGATAATAACAAATATTTTTTGTGTTCTATAGTATCCCACGAGCCAAAAGTAATAGTAAAATCCATAAAGAGTCCATGACTCCTTTGTAATTGTATCATTTCCATTTACAAAAAAGAAGGTATATCAACCACATGTTACACTTAGGTCCCATCCTCAAATGGTTTCCCAAGGAATATCTTGGTGTTCATTGTGATTAGTGAATCATTTCATTTCATCGTTCTTTATTTTCAACATTTTATCTATCACATGCATACAAAATAGTAACAAAAAAGAATATAATCTAAATGAGTTAACCCTTCATATATATATATATATATATATATATATATATATATAGATATATAGATATATTATATCACTGTATTTTAATGAGTCTACTATGATAGGGAAAATATCAATCTAAGAAGAAACTCATAAAGCCCCAATTATGGTCGATGAATTAGTTTATGGTTACTATCAAGAATTGATTGAGGATAGACTTGAATTACTCGAAATGAAAGCTACAAAAAAAGACAATAATGTGATCCTCCTCATGGAGAAACTAACCAATAATATTGGGCTCTTAGAAGAAGATGGGCACTCCTGATGTAGAGGTTAGATCGGAGGAAAAATAGAGATCAAGTAGAATCAAATAAGGAATCTAATATATAGAGGCCCCAAAGTAGTTGGGTTTGAGTTAAATGAACCATTCAAAATATCTCTCTCAGACAAGAGAAGAGGTGGAAATTAAGTCATATGAAGGCGATATCGATGCTTTGAAATTAAATCACTACATATAGTAATTATAATTTTCCTTTAGTATTCATCACATAGATTAGGACCAAGAAAATTATTTTTCTCATTCGAAATTAGAAGGCCATGCCTCAATTTGGTGGGAAAGTGACATGGAGACCATGAGGCTAAGCAAGTTCATCTAGTGATTAAGTGGTAGGATTTCAAAACTCCCACAAAGTACCAATATAAAAATTGGGAATGTAGAAGACTAGATGATTTGATCGCATTATATTATGTAGAGATAGGGGAATTATTATGTGGAGGACTAGAGGATATTGTCGCATTACATAATGTACAGACAGGGGCATCATTATGTAGAGGATGAGAGGATTAAGGTCATGCCTCAATTTGATGTGAAAGTGACATGGAAACCTTGAGGCTAGACAGGTTCATCGAGTGATTCAGTGGTAGGATTTCAAAGCTCCCATAATGTACCAATATAAAACTTGGGTATGTAGATGACTAGAGGATTTGGTGGCATTATTTGAGGTAGCAACATGGGCAGAGTGTATATAACTACACCACGAAAATGAAGAAGATGGAAATAATTTTGGGTATCTCTCTCATGAACTCATACATATGTCTCAAGTATATAAAGGGTATACATAAACATTTGTACAAGAAAGTGTTTTTTTTTCAAACCTAAAGTAGAGGATGAGTATATTCTACAGGTGAATATTTGGAAAACATAGGCTAGAAGAAATGGTAGGCAAGCGGTTTACAGAAAAAGTAATACTAAGAAGATTAAAAAGAAGGGAATAAGAATTCTAAACATAAGAGGGACAAGAAGGACACAGTGAAAAAATAATAGTGCAAAGATCATATCCACCACTACAAACTATTTGGAAATGATGGTAACACAAATGAAAACTTCTAGAAATTGCATCCCAAATTCATCTCTTAGAGCCAAAAGAATTAGAGGAAGGTTTAATAACTATGTATTACTCTCCTGTTAGATAAAGTAGACTTCCAATCATATATCTATAATCTGGTTGGTTTAGCATGGGAGAATAATCATGAGAACTAAGGTTACATATAATCACCATTGGAGTGCTCATAGCTTTGCAGTCTTCCATCCCATAATTCTTCAGGATCTATTTGTGATATTTTTCTTGTGAGAGAATGATGGAATTTTTTTCTTGTTGCACTTGTAAGCCAGGAAAATGTGTTGGTTCCCCAATTAGAGACATTTCAAATTCTTTTTGCATAACAAAAGAAAAGTTCCGACTCATGGATTATTCAATACTCCCAAAACTGATGTCATCAACATAAACAACAATAATTAACAGTTTATCATTCTCAGTTTTTGTGTATAAGTTATTGTCTGCAGATCCTTTTGTGAAACCTTGTTATTGAAGATATTTTTCAAGACGATAGTACCATGCACATGGGGCTTGTTTTAGACCATATAGGGTCGTTTTAAGTTTGCAAACAAGTTTTTCATCATTTCCCAGAATGAATCCTTCTGGTTGTTCTATATAAACTTCTTCTTCCATATCACCATTAAGGAAAGAATATTTTACATCCATTTGATAAGCCTTGAATTTTTAAAAACTTGAAAATGTAAGAAACATTCTTATGGATTCAAGTATGGTTACTGGTGCAAATTTTTCCTCAAAGTCTATACCTTCCTTTTAAGCATACCCTTTTACAAACAAGTTTAGATTTGTTCTAATGAAATATCCATTTTCATTTAACTTGTTTTTGAACATTGAATTTATTCCAATTACATTTTTATCATGAGGTCTCGAAATCAATTCCCAAGTATTATTGTTTTCAATTTGATGAAGTTCTTCATTCATGTCCTGAATCCAGCATTCATATTTACTATCTTGATTTAAATTTTTTTGTTCAATGGTGGATAAAAATGCTATATAACTAGGATATCCTATAAGTGTTCTTCTTTTTTGTACCCCTGATTCATTTTCTACAAAAATTTGAGACTTCGGATGATTCTTTTCAACATACCTAGATGGAGCCTTTTCTCTTTATGAAGTATCTTCTTCTAGTGCTTCATTGGGTTTACCTTCTATATTATTTTATTTGATGAGGGAAAAAATTCAACATTATCATCCACATTTGTTTTTGTTTCCCTTTTGGGAGATGTGAGAGATTATCAATCGCAACATCAATACATTCAACAATCTTCTGAAGTCTCTTATTGTAGAATTTATATGATTTAATTTTAGAAGAGTAACCAAGAAATATTCCTTCATCTGCACTAGGTTAAAACTTACCAATTGTTTCTTCATTATTTTTTATATAATATTTTCTTCCAAAAACTTTAAAGTGCTTCATAGTGGGAATATTACCATACCATAGTTCATAAGGAGTTTTATCACTTTTTACATGAGCATGAGCCTTGTTGAGAATATTTACTGGAGTATGAGCAGCTTCAACCCAAAAGGTGTCAGGAGTCCCGGATTCATCAAGCAAAGCACGAGCCATTTTTTAAACTGTTCTATTCATTATTTTTGCCATGCTATTTTGTTGCGAAGTTCTAGCTACAAAAAAAATGTCTTTTTATGCCATATTGTTCACAAAAATGAAAGAATTCATCTAATATGTATTCTCATTCTCGGTCAGATCTAAGACATTTGATCTTTAGATCTAATTCATTTTCAACTAGATCTTTGAAGACCATAAATTTTTCAAATTCCTCATCATTATGTTTCAATAAACCGATCCAACACATTCTAGAAAAGTCATCAATGAATAGGATATAGTATTGTTCTCCATGAGGTGACTTTTTCCTTATAGGTCCACACAAATCAGTATGTATAAGTTCAATTAGCTTACTTTCTGATCCTTCTTTGGCATTAAATTGAACCCTGGTTTGCTTACCGAATTGGCATGATTTGCATATGGTAGTTTCGAGTAAAGTGATGTTGGGTAGGTCACGAAAAAATTTGAGCCTACTTGATTTGCTTATTTGAGAAAAGCTCAGATGTCCCAATCTTCTATCATGTAACCAGTTTTATGTATATTTACCTTTAAATATATACAGATTTCTTGGTGTTCTTCTTCCTTTTATTACGGTCTTTCGTGTGTCAAGCTAACGAACCACATACTATTTTGATCGAAAGAAAACTTAATTTCCTTGATCACACATTTGACTAAGAATTAAAAATTTATTCTTTAATCCATCAACATACATAACATTGTAAGTTGTAACATTTTCTTTTAAAAGAACAAATCCTTTACCTTCAATGATAGCAGGAGAGTCATTCCCAAAAGTAACATTATTTTCCTTCTCTAATGTGTTGTATGAAATAAGTTTATCTTTATCATCTGTCATGTGTTTTTAACATCCGCTATCAATGTACCATTGATTTTCTTCTCCTTTTGCAAATAAATCTATGTCGCAACTTTCAAACTATAATTCCTTCCTTCTCCATACCTTGGAACTTGTGGATATTTGTTTTTTTGGCTGAAGTTCACTCCTACATTCAGATTCCTCATGTCCAAAGTTATTGCAAAATGAACATTCAATTTCGTCTTGAAGAGGAGAAAAATTGTTATAAGTATTCTTCTTTATTCCTGTCTCACTTCTTTACTTTCTTGCTTCTCTGGTCATGACGGTTTTGTATGCAACACATTGAGAAGATTTCTGACGAAAATTGTGACATGAAAAACATTTTCCATTAAAGAAGAATTTTTGCCATCATAGAACCTTCTAGTTTATTTCGCCTTTATATTGATATTTTTGGTTATTTTTCATCCTTGAATTTGAATGATCATGCTTTACCTGGACATTGTCTTTGTTCTTTTGCTGAGTGACGAAGCTTTGTTGGTTGCCTTTCACTACATTTAGATAGCTTGTACCTTAGGACATTTTTTACTGAGAAGATTCACCAATATATCCAAGACCTTTCTTCACAAGAGGATAAAATTGAACCTTGATAATTTCATCTAAGGTTTGAGATCCTTTTGCAAATCTAAGTTTTAGAGTTTTTACTTTCTCAAGTTCCTTTATTAGACTTACTATTTCACATTCTAATTTATCATTGTGCTTCTCCTTTTCTATGAGTTGATTCTTTAGAGTATCTATGTCTATTTTGTTCTCTTCCAAGCATATTTTGAGTTGAGTGATTTCTTCAAGAAAATCATTTTCTTCTAAAGCATCAATAAAAGTATCTTTAGCCTAACTAGTGTCTTTTTCAAATTCCATAAGCAGTCTAATATCATGATCAGATTCTCCTTCACTATTTGAAAATAAATCACTATCTTCATGAGTATAGTAACTTTTTCTGTTGACAAATCATCTCCTATTACCTTTTGCTAAATATTTTCCCTTATCATTATTATCTTTATGGGGAAATTTAGCATCATAATGACCCACTCTTCCACAAGAAAAACATTTGAAAGGAAGCTTACCTTTGAACCCTTCAGTTCCAAGTTGAAGTTTATTTACGAAATTTACCTCATTTTCTTCTGATACATACCCTGATTCATTTTTTTCTTCCTTGTCCTTTCATTTTGCAGTAGCTCTAAAATGTTCTTCTTTGACTTTATACGTACCTCTTTTTCTCATTTAACAATAAGTCAGGATCGCATGAATTTGAAAAATAGTAAGTTTTTGTAGATCCTACTTCTCTTTAATAGAATACAATTTTGACTCGAATTTAGGAGTTAGAGATCTTAATATTTTCTCTACTAATTTTCTATCTCTTATGTCTTCAACTAGATTTCTCATACGATTTATGATCTCATCTAGACATAAAAAGAAACTAGAAATACCTTCATCATTATGCATTATGATATTTTCATATTAAATTATGAGAGATTGGAGTTTAGAACTTTTTACCTTGGCATCACCTTCATAGCTCAGAATGATTTTGTCCCATATCTCTTTTGTTGTATTTAGCTGCATAACCTTGAAAAATTCTGATTCGCTCAGGCTTCCCAATAATGCATTGACAACTTTTTCATTAGTTTCATAGTTCTACCTTGGTGGTCTGACAGATTTTGTTCCATCTTGATTGCTCATCTTGAATGATCTTCCCTCTATCAATCAAGCTTCTTCAGAAGGACGTGCTCTGGTACCAATTGTTGGGAAAAATACTGGGCGGGGGGGGGTATGAATCAGTATTTGCAAGAATCACACTGATTTTTGTACGTGATTCTGATTAGCCCAACTAGAATCTGTATGAAACTATCTTAAATGTAACTTATGTATATCCAAATAACTTAATGTTCATATAAATATTTAGAAACATTAGGTATCCCAATTCATTAGTTATGGATCAAAAATTTAAGCAGTAAACGTGTGCAGTAATAACAAAATAAATCATCACACAAGGGAATAACACATGAACACCAAGATTTAAGGTGGAAACACAAGTTAGGAGAAAACCACCACTGATGTCATCTCTGTCTTCAATATTTATTATATAGAAAACTACTAGCAATGTTTTACTGATGTAGACTCATGTCAGTATGCAAGCATCCACCTGTAGAAGGCTACAACCTTCTCTCATTCTCCATTTTCTACTGGAAGGTAGCTCCAACTCTCGGATCTCATTTACCAGCCACTACTAGAAGGGGGCTACAACCCCCTGAACTGATCACCAACTTCTACTAGCAGGAAGCTTCAACTTCCACACTGAAGGCTTCAACCCTCAGATAAACTGCACACCAAATTTCATAAATTTTCACACTGGATCCAACAGCTTAAACACAACACCACTTGTAGATTAACACTAATAGCCATCGACCAATAAAAAGAACATTGTAACCAAATCATAGCATTAAACCCAAACATCTGTATTAACACATAGAATCATAGAAACCCTGATTATTAATTAAATCAATTGTATACGCTACTTTACCTACTGCAACCTGCACGTATACATGCTTTCCTAAGGAGGAACCTGCACATAGATCTTTATATATTGAAATTAGGAATCTCAACAAACTCAAAACAAATCAAAGACATTTTGGCATACTTTGTTAGATTTACAGAAACCTTATTCACTCAGCATCACCCATCATATTCAATCACCCAGTCACTTATCATATTTATACATAATCAACTAGTAGCATAAACAATATTCAAACAACCTAGATCTACATGAATACTTCATTGACAGATGGAAGAAATATAGCAGAAATGATCAGAAATTTTCTTTAGCAATCTTCAGGAAAACCTTAACTTCCATACGTGCTTTTGCTGAAACGAACTTGCATGTATACACGCTTTCACTATGAAGAACCAACGTATAGATCTGGAAATATTTAGGACTGTGTAAGACTTTGGACCAAAAGACTTACTCAGATCATACTCGCCACTTTAGTAAACATCCGCCATATCATAGATCTAATATCTCACAAATGGATCAAGCAAATACATAATCATTTTAGGTCTAGAGATCTTGATCCATCATTGGATTCATATGTTCATCATTATTTCATATCTATCAATAAACTATAATTCATTCCATGCAGATATACTTCAGAGTGAAGTATTCATTCAATACCCATACACTTACGCCCCATAGCACTATGATCTTCACCTCCTTATATATTTTGAGCCTTAGCCAATATCATGAGCCAAAAACCACACAAGTGGCGGTGGTATTCTTGGACGAGATCAAATAGACATTACTACGCTCAATATTGCAGGCTAATTCCATGGTAAGGACCCTTGGTGTCATAAACTGAGTGGGTAAATACATACGTGACTCTATTTCTTTTTACCTGTGTGTATACGTGACTTTTCTTCAACAAAATTGCATATACATTAATTATGGATGTATACTCAGGTTGTGTTCATCAAACCTATGAGTAAACGTTGCTTCCCTTCATCAAACCTACGTATACATCTTGAAATTTTTCCTTTATCATTCGTCTGTCACTGACTGAAATTCCTTTCCCTGTCACATCTAAATTGACATGTTGATACATCAATTTCACATATTTAGCAAATAGGTTTTTATCAAAAGGAAACTCATCGAGTAGGTTGCCATCAAGGACAACATATTCCATCATAATTCCAACATTATATTGGAGAAACAGGTAGGAATTTCAAGATTAGGCTGAAGGAGCATGGTGCTAACATAAAAATGGAAGAATTAAAACCTCAACTTTGGCATAATACTCTAATAAGACCTGTCACCCTATTTATCTAGAAGACGCGGTGGTGATTGCTACCGAAAAACATCACTTCAGGTGTAAATTTCGTCGAGCCCTTGAAATCATCAAGCACCCCCAAAACCTCAACAAAGATGGAGGTTTGGAGGTCAGCAGAAACTAGATCCTCGTTCTTTCTAAATATTATCTCTAGATCATTTCCCTTCCCATCGTATCCTTTTCCCCTTTCCTCTCATCACCCTTCTTATTAAGGTTCCCCTTTCCATCTTTGCATTAACCTTAAATTTTGTTCCTACCTACCGAGTTTGTCCATTACTTGCACAATTATCCTTATCCTCCCTCTCTCCCTTCACTTTGCCCATCCCCCCCTCCAAGCATCTCATTTATCTCCCTCATCTTACCCTATTTTTCTGTCACCCCTGCCTTCTTCCTTTATCCTCATTCCCCCTTTTTTTCATGTAACCTTTAAAAAAAATTCTAAAAAATATCTCCTTCCACCTAGTTAATATTAATAAAAGAATCTCCCAATAAATTAATCCCCTCAAAATAAACTAACTAGAAAAAAAAAATTATTAAGAATAGAGCTATCTTTTAACTTCATAACTCTAATAATAACTCCCCATTATTAATGCAATTTATAAAAAACCCTAACCAACTTTTACAATGAAATATTTATTAACACATTTTCATTCTTATTATATTATTAAATTAATTTTATAATATTATTGAATATATATATTAAAATTTATTTAATTAATGTCATATTATAAATTTCTCATTAACTTTTTTTAATATTTTAAAATTTTTTAGTTTAAAAAAAATAAAAATAAATAAATAAATAAGTAAAAATCATTTAATTTAATTCAAGTTATTACTTCAATTATATTTAAGAATAATACATTTAAGTTTTATTAATTTAATTTTAATTTATATTTAATTAACTAAAATAATATTATTATATATAATACAACTTTAATTAAATTTCTCTTTCTAAATGCTAATAAAAATCATATTACATAAAAAGAATCATTTAAGTTAATTATATTCCAGATATTAATTCATTATATTAAACTTATAGTAATTAATTTTATAACTAGGTGCTTATGTATAAGAATAGGATAAACACATCTAAGGCTAGAGATATTCTAAAGTTATTTTAATCTTAAGCAAAAACTACTCAAGGGGGATGGAATAATTATCCTCATTCTTCATAAAACCATTGAAAATAGGGTAGAGATTATTTTACAAAACAAATATCATATTTAAAATAGTATGACCTGATGATTTCAGAAAATTATTTTACAAAAAAAATATCATATTTAAAATAGTGTGACCTGATAATTTCAGAAAATGTAGCAAAATAAATAGTTAGGTGGGAGTAGAAAAGTAATGAACCACAATCCAAAAGATCATAACCATTTTTTTTTAACAATAATTCTTATGGGTTATATATTGCATATAATCTTTTCTCAAGTCCAAAAACACTTTGAGATGAAAGAGTATATCACTTTTGTGATAAGAAGAAAATTGGGAAAATTACTTTGAGTTAGAATGTTTTGTATCAATGAAATTAAATATCATTTTCAAAAAATTTGTCACACAACCAATTTTCCTAATATTTTAATCCAATTATACTATAGTGATTTTCTAACACTTCTTTTCATATTTTATCAATACAAAAATAGAATACTAATAATTCCAAATGATCCCATACCTTCTTTAGATAAAATAAAAAAAATTAGTGTCAAGGAATATTAATTGTCATTATAATAATAATTAATTAATTCCTAAGTTAGTAAAAATATTTCAACATTATTTTACATGAAATGTTTTTATATAAATATTAGTAAGGAGATAGTACATTAAAAAAAAATATTAAAAAATATTTTTTTTCTAAATAATGTAAATAACAAAATCAATGTTAATAATACAAGAATAAATTTTTACCATATCCATAATAAATTGGAGCATTGGATAGTTCCCAAAACTCGTTAGCATGACAGAATTCCTCATCTTTGCGACTCTAAAAAATAATATATGAAATCGTTTCTTTCTAAGATAATATCCCATGTAATTAATTCCTCATCTTTGCGACTGTAAAAAATAATATATGAAATCATTTCTTTCTAAGATAATATCCCAGGTAATCCTTTTATATATTTATATTTATATATAGATTGAATATCAATTTCAAAAAAAAATTGTGACACTACAAATATGTCTAACCATCTAACTTGGTGCAATAATATTTGATCGCTTCTCTTATTAACTTTCAAGTATGGAAATAATTTTTAAACAAATCTAAATAGTCCCTTATTTTTATAACATATCGTAAACTAATTTGAATTTCAATATAAGCTAATCAACATCATCATAATGTAAAATTTTTAAAAATTAAACCAATACTAAAATAATAATCAATTAAACAAAATATGACACTTAAATATTTTTATTATATTTTAAATGACTATATATTATGCTTTTTAATTATATATACAGTTAAATATTTTTATTATATCTTAAATGACTATATATTATGCTTTTTAATTATATATATATATATATATATATATATATATATATATATATATATATATATATATTCTTTACCATATTTTTTTAATTTATCATAGAAAAATTTTTAACGTACAAATGTTAATTGTTATAAGATTTAGGTAAACATCAGAGTCCTTTTTTTCATCTTTGACTTGGGCTAGTTGTTTTAAGGTTGGTTGTCTTTGCTATGTCTCTGTTCCTTTAGGTGGGTCAACTTTTTTTAGGCTATTATTTCAAAGAATTTGTATGTCCAAACTCTTACTTATTTTTCATTTTGATCTTCAACTAAATTGTAATAACATATAAAAAAGTAACTTCTCGTCAATATATCTGCAATAAATCCAGTTTTGTTTGGATGTAATTTTGCAGGACACTATGGTACTTTAAAATTGGGCACTTCTTGAAGTCTCTATGACGTATATTAGATCATTATATTTTTCTCCATCCATATCAATTCTTTCAAGGTGGAGAAATCAAGGAGATAACCTATAATATTAGTTTAAATAGTGGGTGTTAGTTTAGGAAATGGGGATTAGAAAACTTTGGGGAATAGTTTGAGGCCTTAGATGATGTTATTTTTGTGTAAAATTTTACCATTTAATCATCGCAGACAACAATACTTTTCTATACTTACATATCGTTCCAACAATCCATGAAATCCATCAATAGGAGTTCAGATGCAAAATTTATGACTCTTAGAATTTTACCTATCAAGATCGACAAACATAATTGAAGAGAATTCCATGTCAAACCCTATTAGTCACAAAAAAAAAACATAACCACATGGGGACTATAAAAAGGACTCTAGAAAGGATTAGTTCTAACTCATCTTTAGGGCTTAATGGGTGAAATGTAACCGTTAGTTAGCTGTCAAACTTTCTTATAACTCGACCAACAAGAGAAAATTGATTCAATTCTATTTTCTTTTGCTTACTTCCATATCAGGTAAGAGTAGTTGAACGCAAATAGGGAGAGATCATAACAAAGTTTTTTTGTGCTCTATAGTATCCCAAAAACCACAAGCATTAGTAAACTCCATAAAGAGTCCATAACTCCTTTTTATTTGGATCATTTCCATTTAGAAAAAAGAAATTAGATTATCCACATGTTACACTGAGGTCTCATCCTAAAACGGTTTCCAAGGGAATATGTTGGTGTTCATCGTGATTAGTGTAATATTTCATTTCATCGTTCTTTATTTTCAACATTTAATCTATCACATGCATAAAAAATAGCTACAAAAAAAAATAATCTAAATGAATTAACCCTTCACACACACACACACACACACACACACACACACACACACATATTTCAATTTATTTTAATGAATCTACTATGATAGGGATAATATCAATCTAAGAAGAGACTCATAAAGCCCCAATTATGTTCGATGAATTATTTTATGGTTACCATTAATATTCGATATAGGATAGGCTTGCATTGCTCGAAGTGAAAGCTGCAAATAAAGACAATAATGTGAGCCTCCTCATGGTGAAACTAACCAATAATCTTGGTCTCTTAGAAGAAGATGGACGATCCTGATGTAGAGGTTATATCAGAGGAAAAATAGAGAGATCAAGTAGAACCAAAGAAGGAATCTTGTATATAGAGGCCCAAGAGTATTTTTGTTTGATTTCCATGAACCATCCACAATATATTTCTCAACCAAGAGAAGAGGTGGAAATCAAGTCAAATGAAGGTGATATTGATGCTTTGTAATTAAACCACAAGATATAGTAGTTATAATTTTCCTTTAGCATTCATCACATAGATTAGGACCAAGGAAATTCTTTTTCTCACTCGAAATTAGAAGCCCATGCCTCAATTTGGTGGGAAATTGACATGGAAACCATGAGTCTAGGCAGGTTCATCTAGTGATTGAGTGGTAGGATTTCAAAACTCCCACAAAGTGCCAATTCTAAAAATTGGGAATGTAGAGGACTAGAGGAACTCGTGGCACTATATTAGGTATGTATTTATTGGGAAACATTCCGATGTAGACGACTTTCTAAACTATGTACATGTTATTAGATAGTTTAAGTGATGATCATGGGAATGCCTCCCTCAACAATTCGTGATCAAGATGAAAATATCATGATGTAATGTATTGTAAGATTGATTCAGGTCACCACTCCACTTCCATTCTAGTTCATCACATCGTAAAGAATCTCATTCAAAATTATTATTATTATTTCAACATCATGCTTTAGGGGGCAGCTATTATAGGTCAATTTGGGCATCATCCCCCATGACCTAGTCAAACTGGACATCATTCCCAGGACAAATGAAATAGGATCTATCATCCCCTTACAATTCATTTTCTATATGCCCTAACAGAAGAACAAATAATTCAAGGCTCCTATTGTGATATTTCCAAGGTTTGAAGTATATTTTATATCACTTATAAACTCACCAATTCTGCCTCTAAAGGGACTAAATGCATTTCATATGCAGCATCCACCATTCAAGGGTGCACTGCAATGCACTTCCTAACATTCAAGAGTGCATTGGTCACCTGGGAGTGGAATTCTCATTGTTCCAAGAATATCCACATGGTCAGTGACTTCTAGAAGATTCCATATGTGTCAAAATTCTAATCGAAGTGTCCATCTAACACCTCTGAAATTGGGAACATGTCTTTCATATTATTAGAAAGTCATTCATTGATAAACTACCATCTGTTTCCCTATAAATTTAGCACAGATCCTAGTGCTAGGGAAGGACGAATTTTGGTAAATAAATGATGTTAGATTCTCATTTGAGAGAGTGAAAGTATTGTTGCGATGTTGGTGTGATGTTGGATGTGATAAGGCTAGGATGAAGTTGGAGCTGGTGATGTCAAATTGATAATTGGTTATAACCTCCCCCTTCTACTCTTTAATAAATATTTTTGTTCATTTTCCCATATATGTATCTATTTATGTTTCTCATGCAATGGACCCTTGAATGATATATATGTTTCACATCTAGTCGATTAGAGTGATTAAGATAAGTAGGCATCTGTATATTGCAATCTATTTGTTTTTCTGTGTTTATGCTTGCAGGAAACAATCTAGCGATCTAAGTTGGATTGAAGGCGACAACAAAAGCGATAAAAGGAGAAGAAGAATCACTTGGATCACAAGTAGGTTATTCTATCATTCTGTGTATCTATTTATTTTAGAGAAAGTGATATCAAAGTCTTTCATATGTTGTTCTAGGTGCCTAGCACCACACTTAGGGAATTCGATTTATCCGTAGATCATAATTCTGCATAACAATTGGTATAGTCTTCTTCGAATTTTGTGCTCCATCTATGCACATGCATCATAATCCCAAGGTATAAAAATTTATGACCTCCTGGTCATATGTATGTGGTCTTCTTGTAAAAACATCAACTCGTGTGCTGCAACACACCTCTTTACTAACAAGTCTCCACCTTGCTACATTATTCCTCACCAAACTTTCTCCTGAGTTTGGGATTTTGGAATTAACTTGGTCCTCTTCTGTCGAATCCTTCGAGACCTATTTTCTCTACGTTGTTGCAAATATCCTCACCTTCTTGTACTATCACCTACACAGTTGTGCCTTATTCTAGTTATTATCCTTTAAACTCTGACTTTTATCGAACTGTTCAAACTTGCCATTACATTGTTAAAAAAAATTCCTTAGAATCATATTTTGTTTCTTCATACAACCAATTGTACCTTCCTACTTTACTTTTGTCAATTTCATCTTCTAATTTAGTTCTTGGATAAAATTTACTATCTTTAGGATGCTCATCAAATATTCACATGCATCATTCACTATAAGAAAATCCTCATTAACATTCACACACACATTTTCATCAACCTTAGCATGTTCTTCCATGGCTTAAAATCAACTCCCTTGAGATTTTCTTCCACTAATCATTTTCTCTTTGTCTCAGCTACACTTGTAGCAAATTCCATTCTATTTCTTCCAGAGACTTCATTTGTAACTCTGGCCTTCCTCATCTTTCTTCAGCAGTCACCTCATAATATCTAGTTGTATTTTCATTTCAGCTACTTCTCTATCAAGTTTTTCCTGACTTGATATACTATGGATTCTTTTTTAACCTTTACTATGGCTCTCAATAATCAAAAATATCCTTCTCATATGAACTTCTCCCTGCTCACTGTGAGTTGCACACACACCACCGCAACAATTTGAATCCATAAACATGTTTTTAAATATCATACTAAGCTCCTCTATGCCTAGTCTTATCTTGGTATTTCTACTCACTCCTTCCTATGGAATATTCATTTGAACACTCTCTACTCTACTCACTTCTGCATGCACTTTACTTACCTTCTTCCTTTGATAAATTTGTTTTTCCTCCTCACTTTCTACTAGAAGGTTCATTTCCATCGTCCTTAATTGCAAACTTTCATCACTACTACTTCTAATTAATTAACTGAAAACAAAATACCATTACCTCCTTGTTCAATCTTCACACAATTGTTGTTGTATAATTCTTCTTACTCTTGTCATCACTTTTCTCTTCTAGACCTTCCTATTTAGAACCATTCTTCCTTCTCATTATCCAACCATAACTGTGGTCATATTGACTTTCCTGTAGCAAGGATTCCACATGATGCAGTCCTTCTCTTAACTCAATCATTTTCTTCTCAATTTATTCATCACCCATTTGTTTGAGTCTAATCTATTTGGCACCTTTCCTTTTCTACTTATGACTTTTCTTTGAAATAAAAATCACCTTCCTCTCTTCCTCTTGTGAACTCTCCTTGTCCATTAGTGAGTTTCAACAAGCCCTTACTTTATCTGTAAAAATTCTACTACTTGTCACCCATACGAAGATCTTCTAGGTATCTTCTCTTCTGTAGGTTCTTTTTGGTAGGACCTCTTCTTGAGCACTCTTGCTCCTTTCTTTCAAAGTTGTTTCATGCTACATCTTCAATTTCTCACTCTTCTTATTTTATTTTTTTGTTGGGTTATATCACCACTTTTCATCGAAGATATTTTCCTTCTCCTTCTTCTTTGACATAGATTACTTTCTATGGTATTTGCTAGCAATTAATTCTTCCTAAGAATTTAATTTTTCCCCTCCTTGCTGTAAGGTTCTTCTTCTCTAACTCATTGTGACAAGAATGTTTCTTTCCTTAATACGAAGTTTTCTTCTTGGTGTATTTCCTTCTCTTGTCCTTAATGCCTTTATTCATCTTCAAAAACTCTCATCCAACAATGCACTTCCTCAAGCTATAATTTCATATATTCATATATTTAACAGTTCAAACCCTCATACAAGACTTCATTTAGGGTTTTACTCAAGTGGTCTCTTGCTACAAGTTTTTTCATTTCTATCCTATAACTATTATTTACTTCTTCCAAGGCCCCTAATGCTTCTTCCACTGAAGCCTCTTCAGGCGAGCTTCTTAATCCTTGTACGTATTTAAATTCTTGATATCCTAAATTTATTATGCCTACACACACTTTTCATGAAAAAGTAATAAATATGCCTATCCCTTCATCCATCACTTCCTAATTATATGCTTCTCCAACAAGCCCAGTTTGCAATTTTTTTCACTCACGATATTAAATGATTTCTCTTTCATGACCAATATTCAAAATTGAAAAACAAATTAATATTTATCTTGTTGAGAATCTCTATCACTCTAGCCTTGTTCTAGTTTTAGTCTTCAACCATCCTCTACTCTCTGTTATTTTATTGCATAGTGCCTTGTATCCTCAACTAAGAGATGTCAACTAAAGATATTTCCACCTCTAATACTACTTGATGACAGACAGCAATGGTTTACCCTGACTTTCGATAACCTAGCACTTACTTAACCCATAACTCTCTAAAGTTTTCTAAAAATATTTCATGCAATATTTAAAAATAGGAAATAAAAATAAGAATGTGAATTTTCTACAAGAGAGTCAATGGGATCGCTTTCTCTCACCTTTCAATCCCTTTTCTAACTTAATCCAACTTACATATTCCTCTCTTATCCAATGATGCAACCAACAGGCCAAACAACTTCAAATGCCCGAACACACGGTCCTAAAAATTGCTGGCTATAGGTGGTACAAGTCGATTTCATAGCGCTGTTATAAATTTGTGTAGGTGCTACAAGTTTATTTCGTAGTGCTTCCAAAAAAACTATCTTTTGGAATTCCTCGAAGGTGAAACTACTCGAAATTGCTACCAATCAACTCTATGTGGCCTAGAATTACTTATCAACATTACACATCACTTCATGCACCCTCCTTCATGGGGATTTATAGCTCTAACTCAAACTTACCAAGTAGGAGAAAATATGAAAGGTTTGGAGAAAATTCAATGAAACTAGGTGCTCTATTTTCTCCATATGCACTGCTAACACAACCATAAGCTATAGGTGTGGCTCCTCAACCCTTGAGCACACTATTTCTAACACGAGTGAAGCCAAACAAAGCATATCCCATTTGATTCAAAAGGGTGTGACTGCATCTGAACAATGGTGCTCTACTTAATTCTAACAACATTCCAATCACACATAGTCACATACCAGAACATAGAAAATACTCCATCACGAGGCATTGAAAATGATTTCAACAAGAACACAAAATGTATGAATGAACCCCAACGATCTATGGCTCCAATATTCATATTATTTAACACAAATGGAATTTGTAAGTGCATAATTATAAAGACAAAAACACACATGAATAAAAGGTGGTTGTAACAGTTTATAGATAGAAATCAATTTACCCCAAATACCAACACTTCATTAATCATATACAAGCATACAGGTCAACACGCACAGAGGAACATAAAAAAAATATTCATTTATAAAATTAAGCACGCATTAAACTAGCCAGATATACAATGTAGCCCATGCCTGTTTTGACCTCCTTCTATTCTTCTTGTTCTCTTCTATTCTTTTCTGCCTCTGCTGCTCTAGTGCACTGATCTTCTCAAATGTTGTTCCTCTTTAAATATAAATCTAAAATGGGACAACCAAGGGTCACAAGATGAATGATTTTTCCTTCTCCACAAAATGAGGGATGTTTAAACTACATTTGCATTAAAATTTATTTCCTCCAACTTGTTCTAAAAACAAACTCACTTCCTCATATAAATATTTGCAATTTCTCACAAATACATTTAAAATCTCTCTCAACATCACATGTGACCAACCCATCCCATTGCCAAGCTTCAACCTAGTCTTCACCAATTTTATTTGTCCATCTATGCACCTGCATCATTCATCCAATTCTTTACTTGCAAGTATTTTTTAGCCTTACCAACCATTCTTGAAGAAATTTTAATTCCTCATGTGGATTTATTGGAACTATATCTCAATGCTCCATTTATATTATAACTACTTCTCTTGTTGGCACTGTTTCTTCTCATGACACTCCTACTTCCGTTAGTTGATTTTTGTTTTGTTATTTTATTTTGGTATATTTTTTGTCACCTCCACCATCTTCAATATTTCAATATACACGCTTATGCAAATTCTTAGTTTCACAAGTATGAGACTCTTTTGTCTTTTTAGATGCTTCTAGATTTTTTTTTTTTTATGCTAATACAAATATTTCATGAGATTCTCAACAAGTATCTCATCGACACTTTCATCTTCTCCATTATGTCCCTATTCTAGTTCACAATATTGAACTTCTTCTTCCTCATACCCAATTTTCCTAATTTCCTTTTCCTTCAACCAAAAACTCATGATATACCTCATATTTTTACACAATTTTACCTCTATATTAATAAAAACAGTAATTTTGTGCATCAATTTCTTCACATACAAATGAAAAATACTCCATTTTACTTTTTTCAATCTACAACCATACCTCATATCTTTTATAACTTTATTTTCTAAAATATTCATCATGACAATGAGTTTTTCCTTCTTCTAAGCTATTTCTTTGTTCACTTCTTCATCACTCATCCTATTTTTGGCAACTTGATTCTCATCTTCAGTTATCTTGTTGTGCCTTGTGCTTGAACCCTTGTCATGACTATGAGTAGTCATCTTAACTCTTCCTTTATGAATTTCTCGCTATCCACTTATGAGATGAAATAGATCCTTTACAATAGGAATTCTATTAACCCTTCCACAAGTACCTCATGAACCTTCTCACTTATGAACCTAGTATTTTGGTATTCTTAATTCATCCTCTAGAGCCTTCTAAGTTTTTTCTACTCTAAGCTACTACATTCACACTTCCTTTTGGTAAATTCCCCTATTCTTATCTTCACAACTTTCCTAGCTCTTGTATACTGTTATGTTCTACTAGTTTCTTTTCACTAGGCTTCTACTACCTGCTTCATGGACTTCTATTACCAGCTTCTCCTTTTGTTGCTACCTCTAACATCTAAAATGAAAAAATAATTATGCTACTACAAAATGCATGTAGAACTACTACCCTATTTCTACCCACAACAATGAAGAATTTAATCATGTGCAAGCATATGCTACATTGTACTACTACCCTATTTCTACCCACAACAATGAAGAATTTAATCATGTGCAAGCATATGCTACATTGTTGGTACTTATAGATGCAGTTTTCAATCAATCAACGGCAATTAGGAAATCAATTTTTCAATGCTCTGCAAATTAATAATCTCTTGCAAATTTTCTTGCAATCAACACTCTATAATTACTTATCTAGATATGCAATTACTTATAAGAAATAAATCATAAAAAATAAAATACATAGAAAATTTCAATTCCAAGTTTAATACCAAATGGATGGCCCTCAAAAACCCTAATGCCAAGTTTTTGTGCCAATGGTTTTAACTACACGACTTTGATGATAAATTATCATTCATATATATGTTTGTGAAAGAGGACTTAATTTCTTCTTAAGAAATTCACTATGAAAAAATAAATTCTTACACCACAAATTCCTTCCCACTTAATATCAAATCTACCCATGATATTTTGAAAACTTCCACCAAATATCATGCCTCTCCTCATGATTCTCTCATCATGCTCAACTCATTCCAAATTAAGAACCTATTAATGGTATATGAATACAACGCATGGTTTTAAGAAAGCATGAGTTCATCCGTACTCCACTCTTCGAGACACGAAGATTGACAAATCAACCCAAGTTTTTAAAAACAATACATGGTTCATAAGAAAAATGCATATCAACATTTCCACTTATTACAAAATTTTGGCATGAAAAGTCTCATCCATGTTCAGTCTTCAAAACAACCAATGATTTATAAAACTTGTGCACATTTTAACAATTCCACCACTACAAAACTGTATACAACCGAAACTCTCACGTTGTCAAACCGAAACTCTCACGTTGTCAAACATCTACTGTAATCATGTTTTACAACTCTACGGAAACCAAATTAATATCGTCTGCAACCACTCCATCGACATATCATTTCAACAAAATGCGCTCCAAGCCCACAATCTCTCGTATGAAATTGTATGATATAAAGACAAATATCATCGGAAAACTAATAAGCCTATGATCTCTCACAATTATTAAAACCATAAAACTTTAACAAATATGAGAACCATAAACCCTTAGAATACATCCATGAATTTTTTTCTACCCAAAAGAACAACGACCAACTCATGGATTTATGGAAGGTTTGAGAGGAAGGAACAATGGAATCATGTCATATGGAATCTTTATTTAACCAAAATCTAAGGGAAAAAAAAGGGTTTACTACAAGAAATGGCTCCTTAACTTAATTTAATTCAATTTAAGAGATACAAATTTATTTATTTTTAAATGGCTCCTTAACTTATTTAATTCAATTTAAGAGATACAAATTTATTTATTTTTTAGCATTTTTCAACCTTGAGATTGAATAATCATTCTTTAAGATATTTTAACTCTTCATCTAGATTTATTGGCATTATATCTAAATGCTCCATTTTTGTTCGCATTGCTCCTTTTTTTGGCACTAGCACTGCTACTTATTATAGTTGATTTCTATTTTTTTCTTACATTAGCTTTTTGGTTACCTCCATCATCTTTAATAACAATAAACGCACACTCACTCATGTTCTTAGTTTTAAAAATATGAGATTCTTTAGTCTCTTTAGATACTTGCGTATTTTTTTTAATGCTAATCCAAATATTTCATGACACTATCAACCACTATCTCATGGCCACCTTCATCTTCTCCAAGAAGATGTCCCTATTCTCATTAACAATAGTGAACTTCTTCCTCATAGTCAACTGTTTTGAGCTCCTCTTCCTTCAATCAAGCACTCATCCTATGCATCATCATATTCTTCAATTTTTTCTTTATCATGATAAAAACATTCATTTTGTGCAACAATTTCTTCCAATACAAATTCACAATTTTCCATTTTACCTTCTTGAAACCTACATCCACACTTCAAATATTTGACAATTTTATTCTTTAGCAGCTTCACCATAACACTGAGTTGTTCCGTCATCTCACCTATTTATCTATTTAATCCATCACTCGTCCTATATTTTGTAAATTTGGAATCTTTATTAATATTCTTGTATCTTGCACTTAAACCCTTGTAAATGAATTTTAGCAGTCATCTTCACTTTTCCTTTATGAACTTATCCTTATCTACTTGTGAACTTCAATAAAACCTCTACAATATCAAGTATACTACAAGTACCTCACCAAGTTTCTCTCATATGAACCTACTTTATGGTATTCTTGGTTCTTTGTGTATAACCTTCTTCTATAACCTTCTTAGCTTACCCTAACCTACTGCATTCACAATTTTTTTTAGAAAAAACTCTTCTATTTTTATGTTCACAACTTTCCTAGTTTTAGATATTGTTGATACAATTTTTCTTTTGTTGTTTTATCCAGTTCTAAATTGGAATATTCCATTGGTTTCTTCCCACTAGGTTCTATTTCCTGCTTCATGTGCTTCTACTACCATTTTTTTTTCTACCTCCAACACTTTCCCAAACATTTTTTCTGCTACTACACATGTACCAACCTTGAACTCTTCAAACCAAAGTTTTACACGGAACCAAGGTTTTAAAAACAATACATATCAATGATTCCACTCCTTACATAAGTGTGGCATGAAAAATCTTGATCATGGTTGGTCTTCAAAATAAGCAATAGTCTTAGTAATAACCATGCGCATTTGAACAATTTAACCACTACAAAAGCATATACATCCAAAACTCTGCGATGGTAAAACATTTATTATCGTATGTTTTTAAGGAAAAAAAACCATTCAAAAGATTATTACTTCTTTTGGGTGTATGCAAATTGACGAGTAACATCAATACTCCATCCACATATCATTTCAGCTAAATGTGCTTCAATTCCACAATCTCAAATATGATTGTGTATGATATCCAGACAAATATTACCAATAAACCTATGATTTTTCATAATTATTAAAACTATAAACCCTTAGAAACCATACATGAATGTTTCTCTACCAAAAACAATAGTCGTATACTCATGGATTGATATGGGTTAAATATTGATGACATATGATAACCTTCCATCATCTCCGCGCCTTCTGATGACAGTACTACTTTTGATAGCTAATTTATGTTTTATTGTTTTCTTGTGGTAGCTTCTTCGTCACCTACACCATATTGAGTACCTACATACAAACTCATACAAACTTTTAGTTTTAAAAATATTATTACTAGCACAACCACATTAGTAAAAACTAATGTGGTTGATATACGCCGATAGGCGTATATAAAATAGATTCACAACCACATTTACCAATGTGGTTGATATACGCCGATAGACCTATATCCACTACCCATCACATTAATTTATATATCAATAAATAAATATTATCTATAATAAATTTATTATATTAATTTGAAAAATATATATTTTATATTAATAAGAATAATAATATATACATACTATAAATTATGATTAACTATATACATACTATAAATTAACTTGAAATATATATAATATATATTAATATAAAAAAATAGTAATAATATATAATAATTTAATATATCATACATGACTATACTATTAATAAAGCAAAAGAACTAATAATATATTAATAATATATATTATATCATAGTTAGTTATATTTTTAATAATATTATAATATTACAAATATTCATTATTAATAAATATTAGAATATTTATTTATAATGATTATTAGTAACATTATAATCTAATATTTCTTAATAATAATTATTAGTAATATTATAATAATATTTATATTACTAAATAAATATTAAAATATTATAATATTATTAATATATATTATTAATAATGAATATTAATAATATTATAATATTACTAATAATCATTATTAATAAAGATTTCAATATATATTTTATATATCAATAAATAAATATTATATATAATAAATTTATTATATTAATTTGAAAAATATATATTTTATATTAATAAGAATAATAATATATACATACTATAAATTATGATTAACTATATCCATACTATAAATTAACTTGAAATATATATAATATATATTAATATAAAAAAATAGTAATAATATATAATAATTTAATATATCATACATGGCTATACTATTAATAAAGCAAAAGAACTAATAATATATTAATAATATATATTATATCATAGTTGGTTATATTATTAATAATATATATAAAGAATATTATAATATTACAAATATTCATTATTAATAAATATTAGAATATTTATTTATAATGATTATTAGTAACATTATAATCTAATATTTATTAATAATAATTATTAACAATATTATAATATTATTTATATTACTAAATAAATATTAAACTATTATAATATTATTAATATATATTATTAATAATGAATATTAATAATATTATAATATTACTAATAATCATTATTAATAAAGATTTCAATATTTATTTATAATATATAATATTAATAATATTATAATATTACTAATAATCATTATTAATAAATATTTAAATATTTATTTATAATTATTATTTGTAATATTATAATATTATTAATATTACTAAATAAATATTTAAATATTATAATACTATTAATATATATTATTAATAATATATATTAATAATATTAAAATATTAGAAATAATCATTATTAATAAATATTTATAATGAATCATTATTAATATTTATTTATAATGAATATTAGTAATATTATAATATTATTAATATATACAAAAATATATTAATAATATTATAATATTATTATTCATTATTAATACTTATTATAATATTATAATAAGCATTAATAATATATATTAAAAATATTTATTAATATATTATTAATATTAACTATATACATACTATAAATTATCTTGAAATTTTTATAATATATTATAATAATATTTATTAATATAAAAATAATAAAAATAATATTTAATATTTTAATATTTATTTATATATTAATATCATAGATGGTTATATTATTAATAAACTAGAAAAACTAATAATATATTAATAATATTTATTATATATTAATAATATTATTATAATATTATAATATTACTAATAATCATTATTAAACTCAAGAGAGTAATAAACCATATGAAACAAAATTTAAAAACAAAAAACCCAAGAGATTAATAAACCCTAACAATTAATATTTGAGAGTGAAGATATTAATAAACCCAACGGATAATTAATAATAGAAACCCAATGTCGTCATAAACCAAAGGTTTAAATATTATAAACCATAGGAATTAGTGAACCCAAGCGAAAACCATTACCCAAAAAATTACAAACCAAACGAATTGGTGAACCCAAGGGAATTGATTTAAACATTCAGACAATTGTTGTCACAATGCGACGTTGGGCCAACTGTGACCAAGGTTGGCCATGGGTGACTTTCCTATTGAGACAATCTTTGTTAGAATGTGACATTTGATCATGGATGACATTGATCGAGTATTCATATTATAAGCCAAAAGAAGTAATAAACCTAAGGGTTTAATATTAGAAAGCAAAGGAATTCGTGAACCCAAGGGACAACCATCACCCAACAAATTATAAACCAAAAGAAATTGGTGAACCCAAGGGAATTAATTTAAACATTCAGAGAATTCTTGTCACAATGCGACGTTGGACCAACTATGAGCAGGGTTGGCCATGGGTGACTTTCATATTGAAACAATATTTGTCAGAATGTCACATTTGATCATGGATGACATTGATCAATTATTCATATTATAAACCAAAAGAACTAATAAACATTGAGACAATTGTTGTCGCAATTTATGTTTTATTGTTTTCTTGTGGTAGCTTCTTCGTCACCTACACCATATTGAGTACCTACATACAAACTCACACAAACTTTTAGTTTTAAAAATATTATTATTATGTTTATTTAGATGCTTCTAACATATTTTGTTTATGCTATTCCAAATATTTCATGAGATTCTCAATACGTCTTTCATTAATAGTTTCATTCTCTTCATGTTCTCCAACAATATTTCTCTATTCTAGTTCACGATAGTGAAATTATTCTTCCTCATACTTACCTACTCTCACTTCCTCTTTCTTTAACTAAAAACCCATTCCTTACCTCAACATCTTCTTTAAACAAAAAACATTTATGCTCTACATCAATTTCCTCACATACAAATTGCGCTATACTCCAGCTTACATGCTTCAATCTAAATCCACATTTTAGATATTCTACAATATTTTTATATAACACTTCTATATGACATTAAGGTATTCCTTCATCTTAGGTATTTCTTAGTTCACTTCTTCATCACTCATTTTGTTTTTTCCAACTTCCTTGGCATTTTTACTTGAACCCTTGTCATGACTATCAATAATTATCTTCACTCTTCATTTGTTAACTTATTTTTCTTCACTTGTGGGATGAAATAAAGTGTTTACAATAGCAATTCTATTACACTCTACTATAGGTACTTTACCAAGTTTCTCTCCTCTAAACTTAATATATTGGTATTTTTGGTTCTTCTTCTAAAACCTTCTAAGCTTCCTATGGTCTACGGTATTAAATTCAAAATTCCTTTTTAGAACTTCCGATGTTTTCATTTTCAAAACTTTCCTAGATGTAACGATTCTAGGCACACTTTTCCTTTTGTTATGTTATCTTATTGTGTGCTACTATCTTACTATTCTTGCTTCCCACTAGCTTCTACTCCATACGCTTCTACTATTAACTTAGCTTTTTGTTTCTACCTCCAACACCTATATATATATTATTGTGCTTTTACTTGTAAACATAAACCCCTACAATCATATGCTACCCTACTCCTACCTATAGTTACAATTCGGAATCAATCAACTTCAATTAGGAAATCAATCACTCAATGCTTTGCAATTATTTGAAATCATTTACAAAAATCTTATCCCAGAATCATTTACAAAGCTCTTATGCCAGAATCAATAATCTCCTACAAATTTTTCTACAACCAATACTCAGTAATTTCTTATCTATATCTGCAATTACTTATAAAAGATCGTGGGAAATCAGATACATAAGAAATTTATATTGCTTCCAATACCAAACTGATGGCACCAGTAACCCTATTTCCGGATAATTGGACCAATCGCTTATGATAAATCATCATTCATATATATATATATATATGAAAGAGGTTTCAATTGCACCTTGAAAATTTCCCCATGGTAAAAAAATAAATTCTTACACCACAGTTTCCTTCACACTATACACCCATAGTATTTTGAAACCTTGAGACAATTATCCTACCTCTCCTAATGCTCTCATCGTGCACAACCCATTCCATATTAAGAAGCTATTCATGGTATATAAATACAACCCATGCTTTCGAGAAACCATGAGCTCATCCATGCTGCATACTTCTTGCGACTATGGACAAATCAAACCAAGGTTTTAGAAACAATTCCTGGTTCAAAATAACAATGCATATCAATGATTCCACTCGTTACAAAACTGTGGCATCAAAAGTCTCGATCATGGTCGGTTTTCAAAACAACCAACAGTTTGTAAAAATCGTGAGCATGTGATCATTTCCACCAGTACAAAACCATATACAACCAGAACATTGTGATGGTAAAAAATCTATTGTCATATGCTTTTACAACTCTTACACAACCAAAGTGATAATAACGATTCAGAAGGAAGTTGCTTCTTTTGGATATATGTGAATTCACCAATCCCGTGACCACTCCATCCACATATCATTTCAATGAAATGCGCTTCAATTCCACAATCTTTGATATGACTCTGTATGATATAAATACAAATATCATAAACAAATCAATATACCTCTGATCTCTCACAACTATTAAAACCATAAACCGTACATGATTTTTTTTCTACCCAAAACAATGGCAGACGACTCACGAATTCATGGCAGGGCTGAGACGAAGCAGTGATGGAAGATTATCATATGCAATCAATCATTAACCAAAATCAGAGGGAGAGACCAATATCTTAACTATTGTTTCATTCTGTGCCTTCGTACACCATACTACTTGATAAAAATCAACACATAGTCCTGCAATAACTATATTTCTCAGTGTTCCCACACGAACAATTGACAAACAAGGTAACAGTTGTTGATTGACCGACTTAAGCTCCAAATTCAAATATTCGCCAATATGAAATAAAAAGATATTTCTTATGAAACTAGACCCAAAGGCAGAACCCTGTGAAAGTAGAACCTTAATCTGATGCACGTTTGTTGATAGAAAACTCTTTGTTGCAATTCTTCATTAACTAACAGGTGGACGTTTGTTGATATAAAATTATTTGTTGCAATCCTTCATTAGCTAACAGATGGACGTTTGTTGATATAAAATTATTTGTCGCAATTCTTCATTAACTAACAGATGGACGTTGTTGATAGAAAATATTTGTTGCAATTTTTCATTAACTAACAGAGTATCACCAGTTTTACGTGTTTCAGGGGTTTTTCTCCCTTTATATAGAGAACTCTCACCTTTCAAAGACTACATTTAAACGCCAAATTGGATCCTTGATTCATAACCCTTCTCTGCTACAAAATTCTCGACATCGATAAAATCTTGCAACTGATCCCTTCTCACCATTCTCCTTCACTAAACATTTTTTACTTATTCCCACTACTTGACTTTGATGGGAATTTGTACACTATATGTTGTGTCAATAGTTATCATGGTATGGTATTTTATTATATTTTAGTGCTTCCAATGACATTCTTGCTCCACAATTTCGGAGCTTGAAAACACTCATCCATAGCGTACAAACATATTAACTCCATTACCCAAGAATCATAAACCAAACAATGGAGGATATTCACATAATATTCTTTCACACTAAATTCTACAAATTGTCTCTATTTGCATTATTGGGCCTATTATAACTTGCTAGCCACAGCGTTCTTGGCTTACTGAGTTTGATCTTCCTCTTCACTTTTCTGCTCCTTTCCCGTTGACAAAAACCAATGATATATAATAAAAATGTTTTTGATGAAATCCTTTTAAGGTGGATCAAGCCTAAACCTCAAGTCTAAAACCTTTGACTCTTCCAACAATTTTCTTCAAATAATACATTATATGTCAATAAAGAAATGATATCCTAGTTTGTTAATCATTTCTTTTTATATTTAGAAAATCAAATATTAAATTAAGAAAACTAACACCTTTTGATAAATTTAGTAACACCTCCTAAATCTATAATTAGAAAAAAAAAAACTTAGAACATTCATCACATGATATTTTAATGGTTGTTAAAAATTTTCACTATAATGGATGTTGTAGTGTAGATCGAAACAAATAAAAAAATGTAATGTAAATCTCCTCAAATGAAAACAACTAATGCAGACATAATTCTATACCATACCATGTTACTGATAATAAAAAATTTGTTTATGAATTAAAGAAGAACTTAAAATAAATCATTTTAGGTTTAATAAAAATATAAGGTAATATTTAATTATTTTATTAATGAATCTAGATTTATTTTTATTTGTCAAAAAACAAATTTCTTTAACTTCAAACTCATTTTAGAGCCTAAAATTTCAGGAAAGGTTTAAGACTCAAAGGATTGGAGATTAAGACTCAAAGGGTTTGAGGTAAATTCGAAGTTAAGAGGTTTATTGTTGTTCTACTCAAAAGTTGAGATGCTGATCGCCATGTCAAGTCGAGATGATGATCGTCATGTGTGTGAATTTGATTATTTTATTTTTAATTTAAAGGAGTATGTATTAATATTTTAGATGGTTTTAAAATTGTGATATTAAAAAATAAAATAAAAATATTATTTTATGACATATTTGATATTATTAATATTATAAAAATAATAAAAAATAATCAAATTGTAATTTTATCTTAAATTATTATTATATTAGAAATTATTAATCTTTTTAGTTTTCTTTAGCCAAGTGTAATAGTTTTTAAATGATAGTGAACAAGTTACTTTTGATAGGCTTACCCATAGATTTAAACAAGTTACCTCTATAAAAGAGTTTCTTAATAAAATATTCAATTACTAATACACTCATTCTATATTATTATTAGTATTATTATTATTATTAAAGCATACATTTAAGAAAATATGTAGCAAGTTGCTTAACAATGGAGATTTAGCTCCATTTTACCATGGGGACACTTAAACTTTAAATAAGTAACTTGGTGATCATTGTGATATGAAGTATTATGTAAACTAAAATATCAAAGGTTCAAATTTCATTGGAGTAACCTGATCTATAGAAAGGAGGATGCCTTATAAGCCCTAGAGGTATACTCGCACTGAATCCAGACTGTATAACTACTTTTGAGATAAATCTCAATCTTTGAATTATATTTATTATTAATAATATTCTTTGGAAGTTAAATCACTACTGTCCACATAATAAATATTAATAACTAAAATCCTATTAAAAAATAAATAAATAAATTACACATCTCCTTTAATACTTTAAAACTTAAATAAAAATTAAAGTAAGCTATAGGAATATGTGCTCTTAGTATTTCTATTTACCCAAACATATTTTATTATTTTAACTCGTCATATATAAATTTCTAGTGAATCTCACACTTGGGCTTTCTTACTTTTCAATATTAGCATTTTTTTAGTTAATTTAAATTTTAATATTTGAAAATATCAAACCATTTTTATACGTTAACTTTTTTTTATACATTGAACATTCTATATATTTTATTATTATAATGATTTTATTATGCTATGATGACATTGTATGCGTTATCCTACGATTGATAATTTCGTTAGTATTGTTTATTTAAATAATATAATATTTCTTCACTAATAATATTATTAAAAATAATTGTTAATGCCCATATAGATACACGATTATTCTAACTTATGTTTTTATGGTAAAATTATTGAAATGAAAGAATTATGTTTTTTTTCATTGTCATTAAATGCTTAATTGTTAATCAAATAAGTCATCTATGATGGAGCTTTCTTTTTATCTTATGGTTGAGAATCTCTTTATGGAAAATATCAAGAAAAGATTTATAAATGTGTATCTGATAAATCCAATAAGATGGAAAAATTTGTTGATGACACTAATTTGAAATGAGTACATCGAATTAGATGAATTCAATAAATTCTTATCACATTTTAATTTATTTTATGTTGACAATTAATTCATAATGGAAATTTTCAATTCGGTTTACCTTAGATGGTTGGTAGAAATAATTGAGATCTCCTTTTAGGTTTAATTTTTGTAAGTGATATGATGAAATTTGATGTAATTTCTGAAATATATTACTCATATGAAATATATAGATATTTATTTGTGAAAGAAAATCGTTTTTATAAGTAACATGATAAAATTTGATGTAATTTGTGAAATATATTACTCATATGAAATATATAGATATTTATTTGTAAAAAAAATCACAAGACAAAAATTTTACCATTCCATTCCTCAAAATTTTTAATTAATGGAAACGATGGTGGGTATCTAGCACATGAGAAATAGAGGAAGCAATCCCACGAAAAATTATCTTCATGTTAATTATTATCACAAACCAACCCACGAGATTGTGGTGCCTAATACTCTACCCTAAATGGTTATTAATTTTTTTTTTAATTGTGAACATATTGAGAAAGAAAAGTACCACCTCTCCAATATTTTTAGAAGCATACGATAAGAGGACAAGGACATAATAATTTCATCCATTAAATCCATAGAGAGAGTGAGGAGTGAACCTTTATTCATAAACAAGCTTATGTCTTATAAGATAGCGTATCCTCCTTACAAATAAGGCATCACAAATAGGATCACTAAATCATGATAAGGAAAGAGACCAAAACCTTTTAAAAATCTCTCTTTTAAACCCTTCATTTTGGAATAAAATGAGATCTATTAAAGGAAAACTTAACCAATGTTAATGCAAAGGGGTCTATAATAGTGAATGCTTATGCCATGTTTAATAGAAGACCCTAGAGGAAATATTTTGAGAAATATTTGGCAGATCACAAAGTTAGAGCTTTAAGGAATTTGGGGTGGGTACAAGCCTCTTATTTTGTGAAAGGATGGGAATATTTTGCATATGTTGAGCTCTGCACATGGTTTTCAAACCATGCTATTGCAAATGTAAAGACTATATAAGGAGTCTAGCATAGTCTTCATAAGAGAGAAACAAATATTCTTGATATGTGATTCACTTGGATGTAAGATCATCTTGAATCTACGTTTTGTGGGTTGGGTTAGAGAAAATTCTCCTGAAGCTAAGTGCAAGGAGACAAAAGGAAGTGTGCAACTTAGTGTGGGGATCCTTGCAGCTCAATGCCAATGGAATAATTGATTGTATTGGGAAGAAGCTCTAATGAAATAATTTTGAAGATAGATCCTTGTTTAGAGTTTCTTTGGATATAGAAACCTTGTTCTAGTATCCTCCTATATTGCCTCGGGTGAGAATTTGGTCTAAGCATCAGATCGTTGCTGAAAGGGCCAATAATAGTGGGTTTTGTTGGTTCACAGAGCCATATATGAACCTGGGTCTAGGCCCCACCATGCCAACAAATGGTTATGTTGTCGGGACCAGGATGTGATTGAGATATATGTGGATGTGGCATATGTTTTCTCTCTATAATTTCATAAGGTCGTGAAAGAAACCCAAAACCCAAAGCTAACCATAGAACCACATTAGAAGTTGGGATCTAGCCCTTCTAGCTTCAAAGAGGGATCACTCTCTAAGATTTAGCTTGGTTGATTAAGTTTTAGGCTAGTTCTTAAGTATTGATTTGAGGTTTTTGAATTGTTTGGTTGATAGTGTAATAAAAAGCCGTTGGGAAATGAATTCAATTAAGTTTCAAGTTGATTAATGGAATGAGTGACAACGAAATTATTTTAACAGGGAAATGTAGGAAAAATTTTTAGATTTTAAGAGCTTTGTGAGAAGGTAAATATAAAAATTTTAAGGATTCGTTAAACATAGAGAAATTAATAATTCTAATGTTTAATTTCAGTTGAAAACATTAACTTTGTTCAAAAGATAGAATTGAATGTACTTAAAATAAATTGAAATTGTTTTTTTTTTTCAAAAAAATAGATAAGAGAAACATATGAATTGAAGAGAAGAACACATTAACAAAAAAATAGATAAGAGAAACATATGAATTGAAAAGAAGAACACATTAACAAGAGAAGATAGCTTAACCAATAAGTCTGACATAGGAATCCTCAAAAAACTTTATGTATCATTGAAAATTTTCCCACTTGAGCTTAGGGAACAACTTTACATTAGAAGTCTATTTCTTGATACAAGTCTCAAAACTACTCAGTCTTATTACAACATATTTATACACTTTCTGCTAAACTAATATGAAATTTCAAAAAAGGAATTGACTATAAAATATTCTCTAACAATTTCTTAAAAAATATAAATAATAAAGTAAAATAACATAATATATCTAAATTATCTGCTGGAAATATTGAATTGTTTTCAAGTATCTTGCATTGAATCTGGTATTGGTTCATTGACTACTAGAAATTTGCATAAATGATTCTCAATATGTTCATATTTTTTTGCTAGCTGTGATTTTAATGTTTATATCTTCATGACCTTGAAATCTGGATAACTATTGAAACTCTCTTCACAAAATCTGCTAACTGCCCTCTTAAATCTGATTGCTCTGCCTCTTAAATCTAATTTCTCTGCCATGTGTATTAATTAGTCGCCCCTTTAAATTCTCTTTCTATCTTTTTGCCTTTAATCATATTTTGAATACTATATTTTGTCCCATCATATTTTTGGAAAGAAAACTAACATATTTTGAATAATATTTCCAAATATTTTGATTAAATTCATAATTCAAATTTCAAAGTATTTATTTGAATGATTTATAAAACTATCATGTTTTCAAGTCCATGTGTTGTTTCCAAAATCCATGGCTTGTTTTCTAAATCCCTGTGTTGTTTTCAAAAACCATGTCATGTTTCTCCTTTTACCTTCCTCTATAAATTCATTTCATATTTGTATATTTCCTTTTACTCCTGTAAATATTGTTTAACTTTAGCTTCTTATCCATGAAATTCATTTATCTCAATCTCCTTAATTTTAATTCATTTATCTCAATCTCCTTCATTTTTTCTCACCCGTGCCCCTGAATTCATTTCACCTGTAGCTATAAATTTGATTTCCCCTTAGTAACATTTTTCTTATCCTCCATTTATAAATTATTTTACTTTTGGATTTTTTACTTTGGCTTAATGTGATGCATGTAGTTTATAAATTTTATTACATTTTTCTTTGTTTTGTGGTTTTGAGGGACATAATTCAACTTGCCCTATATTTCATACTGAATTCTGTTTAAAGCACCATATATACTATTGGAAAGTTGATTCTAAGTTCCTTACCATGAAAACACATGAGAAATGATGTGAACTAGAACTTATATCCAAAAATCACCCCACCCAAATATTCAGACTTGTCTTGGCCATGGGACTTCAAGAACTAAATGGCTCCAAGCGAACATTTAGGCTATCACACCTATTGATTCAGAGGATAAATTTTACCAGCAGATTTAAAATAAATAACGAGATAATCACCAATTGATAACTATAATTTATAGGAACCTAACATCATCAGCTTCAATGGGGATGGCATCCTCCCAGTGAGATGCCAAAAACATTGTAGAGTAGTAGCTTGATCCATTGCGCTTATTCCAATTCTGCAACATGCTCCACCATGAAACCTTTGTAGTTGAAACCCATTGGCAATATGTTCCAATATTTAAATTGAATCAAATTAATTTTTCAAACTGAAATCTAAAATATACACTAAACTGGAAGTTATGCTGCAAAATAAAATTGAAAATACTGTTCAAAATGTAGAGCTGATTTTCACACACCTACCTACCTTACACTAATGAAAATTTGTTGAATCAAATGACACAAAAGTTCCAATGAAGCGAGTGAAGTAGTTGCTGAAATAAGTGCATTGCTTGACTATGTGTTAACAAAATCAAAACTCGAATAAGTAGTAGAAATGGAAGTGCATTGATTGACTATGTGTTAACAAAATCAAAGCTCGAATAAGTAGTAGAAATGGAAACTAGCGATGGATCTCGTTGGCACAGTGAAAAAATGATTGAAAACTCGAGTTGAAAAAATTGTCCATGTAGTTTTATTCGAGATCAATAGAGATATGACGTATTAGTTGATCCTTTAGTATTGTATGATCACTTTTACATGGTTGAGTTTTCCTGTTGTATTCTCAATTTTAAACCATGATTTAAATTGTACATTGTCATTATTGTGTTTAAAAATAGAATAATCATCAATCTTAAAATCAAAGGGAAGTGCGATCTCTTTTCGTTTTGGCCAAGGAAGATCTTTAAATAATTGTTTTGGATCTTGAAAACTGCAGGACCGAATCTGAGTATCGAAGAGTTCAATATCCTTCTCAAGTCTTTCAGTAAATAATTCAAGAAAAAAAACTTTAATTTCACATGGGAAATTGCAATATTTCATCAGTAAAACACTGATGTTAAAAAAAACTTTATCAATTTGATAATTCACAAACTCATCCCAAAATTATTTTAAAGCTTCAATAGAAAGAGAAACTTTTACATATCCTGACATCGTGACTAATGTGTGAACCTAATGTGTGATTTAAGCTCTCGATTCTTCGGTTAATGGAGTCACCATGAAAGCTTTTAGCTCTGAATTCTTGAACATGGAGTTGCCAGGTGAATTTTTCAGCCTTCATATGTCTGACTACTTTCCACCACTAACAATCAGATTTAGAATTTTATAATATTTCATCTGGAAGATGAAACCTTTCATTCCCATTGTGGTTGCAAGTATTTTATCACTCCGTAATTTCTTAAGGCTATGAAATAAAATGATATATAACCACATAACCACTTTGTAAGCTGGGATTTAGTCCTTCTAGCTTCATAGAAGGATCTCTCTTTAAGATTTATCTTGGTTGATTAAGTTTTAGGCGATTTCGGTTTTCTAAATTGTTTGGTTGATAGTGTAAAAAGAAGCCATTGGGAAATTGATTCAATTAAGTTTCAATCTGATTAATGACAACGTGAGATAATTTTAACAGGGAATGATATGTATACTTATTAGATATTAAGAGATTTGTGAGATGCTAAACATGGAAAGTTTAAGGATCCATTAAACATAGAGCAATTAAGAATTCTAGTGTTTAATTTCAGTTGTAAAATTTAGCTTTGTTTAGAAGCCATAATTGAGTGTACTTAAAGCAATTCAGATCCTTATTTTTCTCAGAAAAAAATAGATAAGAGAAACATATAAATTGACAAAGAAGAAAACATTAAAAATAGAAGATAACTTCAACGATAATTTTGGCACATGAATAAGTCTATTTCTTCATACAACTCCCATCACTATTATGAGTCTGAGTCTGATTACAACATATTTATATACTTTCTACTAAACTAATATCATATTCAAAAAAAGAATCTGATTACAAAATATTCACTAATAATTTCGCGAAAAATATAAATAATAAACTATAAATAACACAATATATCCAAATTATATGCTGCAACTATTGAACTATTTGCTAGTATCTTGCATTGAAATTTGGAACTAGTTCAATAACTACTAGAAATTTACAAAAATGATCATGATCAGTTGATCTTTGTTGGCTAGGTTTGCTTTGAATGTTGATATCTTCATGCCCTTGAAATCTGGAAAAAGATTGAAACTGCCAAAATCTACTAATTTCCCTTTTAAATCGATTTTTCTGCCATTTGTATTAAATAGCTGCCCCTTTGAGTTCTATTTCTGTTGGTTTTTCTTTTCATTGTCTTTTCAATACTTTATTTTTTCACAGAATATTTGGGAAATAATATTTCCAAATATTTTGATGAAATTCATAATTCAAATTTAAAAGTATTTATTTGAATGATTTATAAAACCGTCATGTTTTCAAAGCCATGTGTTGTTTCCAATATCAATATTTTTTTTTCTAAATCCATGGCTTGTTTTCTCTTCCCATGGATTTTGAAACCGATTTGTTGGTTTCAAAAACCATGTCATGTTTCTCCTTTTACCTTTCTCTATAAATTCATTTCATACGTATATATTTCCTTTTACACTTGTAAATCTTGTTTTAACTTTAGCTTCCTTTGTAAATTCATTTCTTATGTGTATATTTCCTTTTACACTTGTAAATATCATTTTAACTTTAGCTTCCTCTCTAAATTCATTTCATACGTGTATATTTCCTTTTACACTTGTAAATATTGTTTTAACTTTAGCTACCTATCTGTGAAATTCATTTACCTCAATCTCATTTTTCTCAGCCTTCATTAGTAAAAATCATTTCATAAATGTATGAAATATTTATTTAGATAATTTCCATCTCTGTAATTTTTTTTTTCATAACTTCATTTAAGTGCAACTTTAAATTGAAATTCACATGTACCTGTAAAATTTATTTCCCTTGTACGTATAAATTATTTTTACACTTGGAAGTCTTGTTTCATTTAACCTCCTATCCATAAAATTCATTTACATGAAGCTTGTTTTTTATCACCTGTACATTACTTTCATAAACATATGATCACAAAATTCTCCTTTTATTTTCTCTTGTCAATTAATTTTCTTACACTCGTGAATTCATTTCACCCGTAGCTGTAAATTTCCTTTCACCTTAGTCACATTTTACTCATCCTCCTACATTCGTAATCTTATTTCATAACATATTAAATTTCCCATTATATAATTTCCTGCAATAGTTTTCAAATCTATGTGTTGTTTCCAAAATCAATGGCTTGTTTTCTCTTCCCATGGATTTCCAATGGATTTTGAAACCCATTTGTTGGTTTCAAAAAACATGTCATGTTTCTCCTTTTACCTTCCTCTGTAAATTAATTTCGTACCTATAAATTCCTTTTACACTTATAAATCTTGTTTTAACTTTAGATACCCATCCGTGAAATTTTTTTACTTCAATCTCATTTTTTCCCACCCTGCCATCCCTAAAAATCATTTCATAAATGTATGAAATATTTATTTATATAATTTGTATCTATGTAATTTTTTTTCACTTGTAACTTCATTTATGTGCAACTCTAAATTCAAATTCACATGTACCTGTAAAATTTATCTCCCTTGTACCTATAAATTATTTTTACACTTGTAAGTCTTGTTTACTTAAGGTTCTATTGTAAAACTCATTTACATGGAGCTCATATTTGCTCACTTGTACATTAGTTTCATAAACATATGATCCCAAAATTTTCCTTTTATTTTCTCTTTTTAATTCATTTTCTTGCACTCGTGAATTCATTTCACTTGTAGCAGTAAATTTCCTTTCACCTTAGTCACATTTTACTCATTCTCCTTCATTTGTAATCTTATTTCATAACATATTAAATTTCTCATTATATAATTTCCTAGATGTGTTGGTTTCAAAAAAACATGTTTCTCACTTGTAACTTCATATACATGCAAATATAAATTCAATCTCACTAGTACCTATAAAATTTATTTCCTTTCTACATATAAATTATTTTTACACTTGTAAGTCTTGTTTTACTCAGTGTCCTATCCGTAAAACTCATTTACATGAAGATCGTTTTTTCTGACATGTACATTAGTTCCATAAACATATGATGGAAAATTTCTTCTTTTATTTTGTCTTGTAAATTAATTTTCTTGCACTGGTGAATTCATTTCAATGTATAAGAAAATTGGTTTTAGGAGGGGGGAATAGGTAGTAATTTGTTTAGGAGGGGGGAATGGAGTGAAGAAGAAGATGAAAAATTTTAAACCTAGTAAAGTGAAAAACAACTTTTCAGAACCCGCCCCTTGGCTAAATGTCTAAAATTCAATGGGGTTCTGCAGTCCATTACCAACAATCCATGTATTTTTTCAGAGATCTCAAGGCTTTTAATATTAGGGAGTTTTTATAGTTAAGTGCAGGGTGGGCATAGGCTTTTAATTTTGAATTTTTTACTTTTGTTGTATGATAAATAAATGTAATTCATATAGTTTATATATTATATTATTTATAAATTAATTTTTATAATTGAAATACATAATTTCCCATAAGAATTTTTCTTTGTTTTGTGGTTTTGATGAGCAAACTTCAACTTACCCTAGGCTATGACACCTAACGATTCATAGGATAAAATTTACCATGAGATTTGAAATAAATAACAAGATAAGAATCAATTGATAAATATAATTTATAGGACCCTAACAACATCCTTCAAAAAAGAGATTCAAGACTGGGTAAATCTAAAAGAACGTGAATTTATTGAGCAAGAAAAAAAATCCACGCCTATCTATTGAAAAGTGCTTATAGACATATATCTTTAGTGGTCACCAAGAGATATTTTTCTCATCATTTTCTAGCGAGATGTATGACTTTATATAAAGATTAGCTAAGAAAAATACCTGTTTCAGGAATGATAACCCTACTACGTGGTCTCCGAAGCTAATCAAGCAAGTAAGGAAAACTGATAAAAAGATTGCAATGGTTTTTTATTATTATATCGATAGCATCCATGGAGGCTTTATTAATGAGTTCGCATTTGATACTTCTATATCTTATAGTAAAGCTGAGCACAAATTGTTCAAAGGCCTACGAGGTAACTACTTGAATTCATTGAAGCTTTTGATTAAGATGCTATTGTGTTAAAAGGGTGTGCTACAAATTCAATTAGATTGATGTTCGAAGGAAAGAAAACGGGAACTAAGCAATAAGGGATTTAGGGTATATCATAATAATTATGTTCATTATGAGTATAGTCCACTATTTGGGTCTGAAAGTGAAGATGAAGAAATCCACCCTTCTACTCCTAGAAGTGTGTCGGTAAAATTTGAAGATGATTAAGGCACTTTAGGAATTCCATAACCCTCCACTCCCATCACAACCCATCCCTATTCTGTTCCTCCACCTCCATCTCCCTCGTTCACCATGGCTCACTCGCCTAATATTTCTGTTTTCAAAGGATGAGATGATCTCGAGCAGTTCTAGTTTATTGCAGAAGCGATACCGGATCACATAACATCACTAATGAGAATATGAAGAAAGTGCAGTTGGTCATAGTGCTGCAGGAAAAAGCATTTTCCTGGTATATGAAATACACTACGATTAGCTGAAATGCTATGCTTGCTTAGACTAAGGTTGCGTTGAATTCTAAATTTAAAAGTTGAATTCGCGATTCTAGTGTATTACGCAAATGAAAGAGATCATGCAATTAACCAATGAAATGTTGTTGGAAGTCGATCAAAGGTTTAAGACAATACTAAGTCTAGTTAGCTTTGAGATCCCTAATGAACAGCATAAGGAATGGTTTATCGCTTTTTTATTATCTCACCTTATATTGTCATTATCTCAGCGGAAGGTCGTAACCCAAGATAAATATAAGGATATCGCAATGAAGCTATAATATTTTCCAGTAGCAGTTACTAACATAGGGGTTCAGAATATGCAAACCCAGCTAGTAATATTACATATGGAACTTCAAGATTTGAAGAAGGGAAAATAATTTCTCACATAATTTTGGTGCATAAAGTGCAAAATGGAGGGTCGCCATAAGGATTAGTGTCATGTTTTTAGAGATTACTTGGGCACCAAGATGCTGAATTAGTTAAGACATGGGCCAAGTATTGGAAGAAAATTGGGACTAAATGTCTGGTGTAGCTTATGCAAAGTTGTAGACCAGCACTCTATAGACTATTGTCATTTGCTGGAGAAGTACATCTGGTCATCGAAGAAATTATTTTTTAATTTCTGTAGTTCAGTGGGACATGATGACAAGAAATATCGAAGCTATGATATAATGATGCAGAGTCCTGGAGCATACCAAGTACAATCTAAAGGACGTGAAGATCTAGGTTCGCCAATAGTGCGTGAAGGTTTCCAAGGTCGAGGGCATGGCTGAGGAGGAGGCACAGGAAGAGGTCATAGAAAAATCATATGTTATAATTGTGGTCAGCCTAGACATTTTGCCAGATATTTTTAGAATCCCACTGCCATAACTTGTAGGTATTTTTGCGCACTTGATCATCAAATAGAGGATTTTCCTACATTATTGGCTAAAATTCAGGAAAATCACAATTAGTAGTCTACCCCAAACATACATATGATGAGAGTTGAACCATGCGAAGAAGATCTAAGTGTCAACATAGTGACATGAGGTGGTATAAATATGGGAGAATATAAAGCAGAAGAAAATAATCATATGGAGGATACATGAGTCCAGAAAGTTAGAGACACGAATAATGGGCTCGATATACAACACGAAATAGAAACCTTCATGGACGTGAAGAATAATTTTATGAGCCCTGGAGCTTTGACATCAATAGCGTAGAGACAGTTGATTCTGATGAAGAATCAACCCAGGGCGATTATTAAATCCCGCAAAGTTGATCCATCCATTTTGACATATTTTTTGTAGACATGTATGAAGTTTCTCAGGGATCAAAAATGTGTGGTGGGATTGCAGGATTTGATTGTAAAAGGAGATGGTAAAGAATACCAACAACTAGAACAATGCACAGTGAATAATGTCTATAAACGTAAGAAAATAACTGGCAGAGAAATGTGCCTGACTCCGTAGATCAGAGAGTATGAAATCAACCAAGTAATACTTGATCTAGGATCTGATACCAATTGTTTTACAAAAAAAACATGGCAATAGATGTGGATACCTAAGATGAAATGGTCGTTGAATCAGCTAAGGATGGAAAATCAATAGAAAATAATTCCTCTCAGTTGACTGCAGGTGTTATGAAACCATCTCCAAAAATAGAAGAAAAGAGAGATCAATGCCTTATAAATAAGCCACTTCGAGGTGGAAACCTCCTTTACATTACATAAATGAAAAATTATTGGATGATACAAATGAAAAAACCTCCTTCTATATATAGGAGTCCATGGGGTCACAATGTAATCCTAGCTTACCTAACAATAATAATGTAAGGGCCATAGTTTTAAAAACTGGAACCGGAACCAGAACCGGTGGACCTAATGAATCAGGTTTCTAACCGGAACCGGTCTAACCGGGAGCGGTCAGATGCCAATGAACCGGTTTAAAAAAAAATACATTAAATAATTATTTTTTAATAAAAAAAACTATTTTTAAGATTTGCAACCATGATTCCAAGCCAATAAAGACAAAATATGCAAAGTTTGCTCATTTATATACCATGCAAAGGTGAATATATCAAAATGGCACCGAGTGCAATAGATATCATCAAAAAATACATAATAAATGAGGCTGCAAATGGCCCATAAAGTCCAAAAACAATGCTACAAGCTATGAGGCCATTGGCCTGATACAAGAATACACATGAATGATGATCAATCATCAAATTCATCACCGCTACTAGACACAGGATCAACATCGGCTTCTGGCGCTGCATAGACATCATCTGGATCAGAGTCTAAGGATGCCTCAGCCTCAGGCTCATCTGCAACCTCAGTACCCCTGCCACCAATAACAATAGAAGTGGACCTAATGGAAGCACAAGTTGCTCGAGGTGCATGACTAGTGTCGACCATTGGTTTTTTTCCTTTGCTTGATGCAGCTACCAATCCTGGATCTGCGACTGATGATGCCACCAAATCTGCTTCAAATTCACCCCCTGCTACTGCTGCATCAAAATCAAAATCAGCCTCAAACACTGGATCTTCAATCTCCTCCACCCATTCTGATGTTGGATCAATATCATCCAACACAATGGGATCTAGATCAGGTGTTTTTCTCATCAGTTGGTTCTGCCTCAAGCGAAGGTTGTATTTCACAAACACAAGATCATTTAACCGTTTCTGTTCCAAACGGTTTCTCTTCTTTGTGTGTATGCGCTCAAAAACAGACCAATTGCGCTCACAAACTGAAGTGCTGCAAGTTTGGCAGAGGATTCTAATTGCAAACCTTTGCAATTGAGGACATTGGCCGCCAAATGACTCCCACCAATGTGCTCCAAATAAAAAGACATTCATTAGTAACATAGTTCATTTCATTACTTATTTACAAACAATTTAACATGAAAAGAAAAACGAATTGGAATTGCTTACCTGGTTGATCCACATCTCTTGCCATTTTTGCCAAGTTCTTTCCAAAGGTACCAGTTGCCATACTGAAAAGAGTAAGTTTTCTATGTGTTTCTAGAAGGTCTACACGGTTAGGGATCATGCGCTCCAAGCAATAAATCAATCCAGATCTGATCTCCCCATCCTGCTGATCTCCTAGCCGAGCTCTATAATGATACTTTGGGTTCAAAAAATACCTAGCTGCATGTATAGGACGATGGAGTTGATTGTTCCATCTATTATCAATGATCTCCCATATCCGGCCATATTTAGATAACCTGTCCCTGTAAGCTGCCCCTATCTACTCCTTGGCCTGATCCATAGCCTCATAAATGTATCCCATTGCCATCCTTTCCCCATCCACCATCCTTAGCACCTTAACAAGGGGCTCAGTAATTCTTACCAGCTCTGAACACCTTTTCCAAAAATAATTGTCAAAGACTTTATTTTTGGTGTCTTTTACATCTTGTCTACGAGCCCACCGGGATTCAGTCGAATCATCAGAAGAAAACATTTTCTGCAGGTTTTTCTGTTGAGAATTGAGACATTGCAACGTGAGGAAGTGAGTTGCAAATCTCGTAATGGAAGGCCTAACAAGCTCTTTGCCCCCTGTGTTTTTCCTCATTAGGCTCAATACCCATGATTGGTTGTAAATGTATTTTGTAATGCAGTTGCCATGCTCTACAGTGCTTTTTACCCATTCCAGTTTGCCTATGTTCTCAAGCATGAGGTCTATGCAATGTGCAGCACATGGAGTCCAAAATATGGTACTATACTTGGACTCAAGCATCTTTCCAACAAGAACATAGTTTGAGGCATTATCTGTGATGACCTGCACAACGTTCTACTCTCCCACTTCCTGAATAATATCATCCAAAAGCTCAAATAGAAGGGCTGCATCCTTCACATTATCATATGCATCAACTAATCTCAAAAACATTGTTCCTCGAGGGCAAGCAACAAGGAAGTTAATGATAGTGCGGTTCTTTCCATCAGTCCATCCATCTGACATGATGGAACAACCTGTTTTGAGCCATGACTCTTTATATTCAGCCAAATACTCCTCAATACTAGAAATCTCTTGTTGCAAAAGAGCTCCCCTTAACTCATGTGCAGTAGGGCCTTTGAAGACCTTTCCTGCAACAAAAACAGAGTCCCACATAGCTTGGTAATAAGGTGAGTTAGCAGCATTAAATGGGATATCTAAATCATACCACCATCTAGCAATGTACTGATGAGAAGCTTCTTTGCATTGTTCTTTCCAATGTTGATCCAAAGTGGGTTGATGACTTGGAGTTGGATGGGACATGGAGGCAGTTGCAGTGGTTGTGGGATTAACATTGGACGAGAAATAACTCATGAGGTTGGGTCTCTTTGTTGGGTTTGATATTTTGCCAACAGGAGGAACATATTGAAAGGGGTTATTGGTGGAAGGGATAGAAGAGGAGTCTTGAATATCATACTCATCATTTTCATACCCACTCTCTCTCATCATTTCTACTATTTCCCTCTTCCTTGCAATTTCATCTTGGATGGCCTTCTCCCTAGCTTTAGTCTCCTCAAAATTTTCAAGCTTGGCAAGGTATTCTGCCCTAATCGGACCTAACACTGCATTAGGTGCATCGCATGGCATTACATTGCCTCTTATCCCAGCCAAGTGATGTTTCAATCTAAGAATACCCCCACCTCCAATACATTTTCGACAAAGTTTGCATAACATCTTTCCATCAATCACATCACAATGGACCCATGCACTGTCCTTGGCTTTTGGAGCCATCTTGACTTGAAATAATTAAAATTTGGAAATAAATCTGCCATTTAAAAAAAATTGCAGCTAAGATAAATGGACAACTAAGGCTAAATTTACAAAAAAAAATGCACATTCAAACATACAAAATTTGATAGCATAGGACTAGAGATTTTAGAGCAATAAAATAGCTAAACACATGAGAAAATAAATACATGAACAACAATGAAATGAAGGATTTTTCAAGTGCAAATTCTTACCTGGCAATGAAAACTAGCCTCCTTAGTGTCCTCCTGAAGATGCCAATGCTACTGACAGCTCCAAACTATCTCCAAGATAACTCCAACTCCAACTCCAAGTCTCCAAGATCATTGCTCCAGCAAACACTCAACACTCTCCAAGCTCTCAATCAAACTCACAAACGGCAAATGAGTTGGTGTGAGACAAAGGAGAGGCTGCTCCTCCTTATAAAAGATTGGGGAGGGTGTTTTTGGAGGGAAACAACCCTCCCATTGGCTCCAAATCAGCCCTAAAACATCACTGCCGCCGGAAATGTGGGGCCGCAGATTAGTTAGCAATAAACTGGCCGGTTAGGAATGGAACCGGCCGGTTTATGCATAAACCTGCCGGTTCCATTCCTAACCGGTCGGTTAGGTCTGGTTTTTGGTAAAAAATGGCGAAATGCCCTAGATAGTCGGGTTGCAAGGCCGATTTCGACCGGTGGGCAATCTAACCGGCCGGTTTGGCCGGTTTTTGGTTTAAACCGGCCGGTTTTTAAAACTATGGTAAGGGCACAAGAACAACAATATAAGGGTTAAAGGGGTACAACAATAACAATAAAGGGACTACACTAACAACAATAAGCGACTACACTAGTAATATAGGGACATAACAACATGGAATTAGCATAGATATTGATGGCACAAGTGTATTGTCTGATTTGGATGTTATTGAGATTGTTAATGATAAAAACCCATATATTGTGATTCTTGGGTTTGATTGGGATTATGACATGGATGCTATAATAAATTTGAAAAGTAGATAGATGGTATTTGAAAATAATGGTAGTAGGGTCATTGTGCCTTTGGACTCCTCTGAAGGTTCGTGCCATACAGAACCTGTCAAGAATGAATATGGTGATACTGATATTGATCAGATCTATAAGGTCACTTCGTAGGATGAATATTGGGTTAATCCTACATTTGATGGAAGAATTACTTGGCATCACGATAGTTCAAGTGTTTTATAATATATAAAGGAATTGGAACACTTGCATAACTGCTTGCATGAAGTCTCTACTAAGCATTGCAACAAAGTTACCAAGTCAGTTCTCTGCGTCACATCAAAGGTGTGTGACTTTCCTTCTTATGATGGGACTAGGAATCTTGATTTATTTCTTGAAGAGTTTGAGTAGAAGGTGCCTAAGGAACAAAAATATGAAGCTTTAGACTTCGTCTTGAGGTCCAATCCAACCCAATGGTGGGGTGCGCACAGAGAAATCTTAGGAGGATGGAAATAATTTTGCAAGCTGATAAGGCTCAAGTTTGGTCATGTAGACACCAAGATCATGAAGAAGTACAATGGTAAAGATGATCCTCGTGAGAATTTTTCTCACTTGACTATAGCTTGGGGAAAATAACCTCAACTTGAATGGGTGCATATATTCTTTCATACCTTGGATAAGCACCGGTATCTTGAAATGGAGTTGCACCATGGTACGATAGATTGGTATGAGATGACAGAAGGGTTATTTTTGACATATACCTTTGTTGATGGATGGGATTGTATTAATGATGCTCTTCAAGAAGTGAAAGTGGGAGTATTTTGCATTATCATTTTTCCAAGGGCTTCGGTACAACCTGATTGGGCTTCACAATTAGAAGAATCCCGAGAATGCTACAATCTAAATACAAAAGAAAGTGAGAAGGATCTTTGTAATGTCAATATTCATGAATCAGAATGAGAACGAGAGATTGGAGGTCCTGAAGTAGAGATTCTAGAGATAGCACAACTTGTCAAGATTCAGAAAGTCAACATAGGCTCAGAAGCGGAGCCCAAGTTCGGAAATATCGGGGACTATTTCAACAATGACACGATGAGCCAGATCACTAAATTTTTGCATGAGTACCAGGATATATTCCTGGCAAATTTCTTTGAGTTGAAAGGCATTATAGAATATTTTGGAGCTATGCATATCACTTTGAAGCTTGATGTGAAGCTCTTCAAGCAATGCCCATATCGACTGAACCCAAAATATAAAGAGATAGTGAGGGAGGAACTTGAAAAAATGCTCACTTCTGGAATTATTAAACCAATAGAAGAGTCTGAATGGGTTAGCCCTATGGTAGTCTAGGAAAATAAACCAAAGGGATAAATAAGGATTTTTGTATATCTCAAGAAGTTTAACGATGCATGTGTCCATGATATGTTTCTGACACCATTCACTGATGATGTTTTGCAGAATGTGGGAGGATAGGAGGCCTGCTCCTTTACAGATGGGTTCTCCGAATACCATCAGATCATAATTCCACCAGATAGGAGCAAGACCACCTTCGCTACTGAATGGGGATCATTTATGTACATAGTCATGAAATTTAGTTTGAAGAATGCCCCAACCATATTTTCTAGATTCGTCGTTTCATAATTTAAACAGTATATCCACAAGTTTGTAGAGGTGTATTTTTATGACTCGATAGCCTTTGGATTGTTAAAGAAACATGTTTCTAGTTTCTATTTAATGTTGGATACCTGCAGGAAATATCATATTTCCTTGAACTTGAAGAAGTGTAATTTTTACGTGCCATATGGTATATTATTGGGGGATATTATCTACAATAAGGGGTTGATGGTAGACCCATGCAATGAGAAATGTGATTACCAATTTGACGTTGCTGCAAAATGTGAAGAAGCTACAAATGACGCTTCGACATAGAGGTTATTATAGGAATGCTATCAAGGCCTATAAGTAGATCCTGCCACTGATGGAAAGATTACTGAAGAAATATTTCAGGTTATACTCAAATGATGATATTCCAAATATGTACTAGAGGAAAAAATTGTAACTGCACATATTCTAGTCTTTCCAGACTAGAAGAAGGGATTTCATGTGCATGTCAATGTGTCTTGCATAGCTTTGGTAGTTGTCTTATAACAATGAGGAGAAGACGATCCAGATCACCTTGTTGATTTTGCAAGGAGGAAGTTTTCTAAGGTGAAGCGCAACTACTCCACCATAGAGCGTGAAGGACTGGCCATTGTATATGTGTTGGAAAAATCTAGAGACTATCGATTAGGTGTACACTTGAAAATATTCACCGAACAATCTACTCTAAAATACCTGGTCAACAAGCATGTGTTGGGGGGAAATATTTTTCAATGGATACTGGTTTTCAGAGAGTATGATTTCAAAGTAATTGTCAAGCCTAGACATTTCAATTCTGGACCCAACCATTGTCTAGGATCGAGACAAGCGAAGAGCCGACGAATATTAAGGAAGAATTACCTAATGCACATTTGTTCGCTATTTGGGTTGTAGATGAACAATTTTCTTGATATCATTCATTTTATGACTACGAGAGTTGTGCGTGAGGAGTACACTATGTAGCAGAGGAAATATTTGGTGGTAAAGGCAGTCGATTTTACTCTGATCACGAGACATCTATACAATATTAGGGCTTACAAGATTCTACAAAGATATGTTCCTAAATATGAACGACCCAATATTTTGCTTGAAGCACATGGCGGAGTTGTCAGAGGTCACTACACTAGGAATCCACTGCATATAATATTCTATGAGATGGACTTTGGTGGCCCACGGTGCATAAGGATTCAAAGGAATATTGTAGCGCTTGCGATGTTTTTCATATGACTGGTAGACCTTCACGAAGGGATGCAATGGAACTACACCCTAAATTTACTTTTCAGGCATTTGATAAAAGGGAAATTGACTTCATGGGACCAATTGATCCAACTAGGGAGAAAAAAAGTATGTGATACATTATTACTATGACAAATTACCTTACTAGATGAGCTGATGCATAGCCGATGAAAAATTATAGTGCATATACAATGGCAAAGTTTATTTTTGAACATATTTTGTGATTGTTTGGGTGCCCGAATATCTTGAAGAGTGACATGGGTACAAATTTCTTTAACAAAACTATTGAAGCATTGACCTCGGAGTTCAGAATGCATCACCAGAATAGCATGCCATATCGCCCACGGGTGAATGGGATGGTTGAGGCCTTTAAAATAAATTCTGGAGAATGATTTGACAAAGGTGTGTAATGTCAACAGGGATGATTGGGATATGTGAATTACTAGAGTTTTATGGGCCTAAAAGATTACCTGTAAGAAGTTGATGGGTCATACTCCATTCATATTATTTTATGGATAGGAAATTGTGATGACGATGGAATACATTATTCCTAGTCTTTGCATCGCCATAGTTACAGATATGGTGGACTATAATATTATGGAGCAGTGAATGGAGCAACTACTTGCATTGGAGGAATATAGGTTCATCATTGGGTTTCACCAACAGGTACAAAAGAAGAGGGAAAAATCCTAGCATGACATACATATTAAGTAAATGATGTTCAAAGATGGGGACCTAGGTCTTTTATATGACAACAAGTTCGCAAAGTTCTCGGGTAAGCTACGAATGCATTGGTTAGGCCCTTACATGGTCAAGCATGTTTCTGAAGGGGCATAGTTCAATTTGAAAATTTGAATGGAGAATTTTTTCCTAGACGTATCAATGGAAGGAGATTGATGTTGTACCGGGATGACTCTGTCCGTAGAGGGTCGAACTGACTATATGGCCAGGGAAAAGTCTTAATGATATACATGGTTTAAAGAGAGCATGGTACTATAAATGATTCTATCAAAGGGTGGTTTTGTGACAGTTAGAGCACTACACCGTACGTGGGAATATGCAAAGATGGAGGACACTGTGCCAAGGGATGCTAGACTATGCCATGGAATGCTAGAATGTGTCGAAGCGATGAGTCTCATGAAGTTCTTCGGAAAAGTGATTGTTGGAACCAGAAAAGTTGATTTGAAAGGACTTGGTTGTTAAAAGGATAAGGAGGGGTGTATTTAATATGCATTTATGAGGCATATCTGAAGGACGTCATGGATTTTGAAGTTGAATTTTTCTATAAATAAGGCATCCCTCTCCACATTTAGACACTTTGCGCTCTAAGTATTATAATTCATATTTTGTCCATATACGAGCATTGAGCGATATTTTGAATTCCTGGGAAGAGCTACGAATAAATTGAGTATCAATTTATCCATAGGGGATTAGGATTCATCATGATGGCTATACCACAAGTGAAATTCATGGGGCCGAGGTTGCCTAGAAAGCATACCACTACGGCTGTGGCTCCATAAAAAAAGGTGAAGAAGTCGGTGCTGAGAAATTTGTCGAGGAAGAAAATTTGAAAGGTGTAAAGGACTAGGGCAACCCAATATCAGGAGAATCAAGCTATCAAGGTAGAAGAGTTGGTGGAAGAATAAGCTGCATGAGGAGGAGTAGAGCATATTGATGTAAAATAAGTAGATCCTATCTCTAGGTTACCCCCATACATTCTACCATGGAAGCTGACAACTGCGAATCCTACAAAGGATCTAGATGTCGTCAAGTATAATATTTTCATGCCATTGTTGTTGGAAGAAGTAAAATTTGAGAGGGAGTTGTTGGGAAAAGTGCCCCAGCTGCGGATGGAGGACTTGGACTTTAACGATCATAAAAAATACCTACAATTTGACATGATTTGATATCTATTCTCTAACTATTATGAAGTTCCTGGAGTAAAAATACTTGAACCGATGAAATGGGTGGTTGGTATCGAGGATGTGCGGTTTTTGAGCATGATATGTGTTCCACACTTTGTGTTGAGCATCATAAAAATCATCGGTGTGCGCCAATTTCTGGCCATGATGCACGTTGATTACTTATGGTTGGGGAAAAGGATCCCCATTTACGTGATGTTGGTAAGGAAGATCGGAGCAGTTCCTTGTCTCGACATAGCCCCTCAGAAGTATTTATGGGAAAGGATCAGGACAAGAAGCTAGCAGACCAGATGAAGCAAGATTACAGTCTAATGAAGGGAAGCATGTATTACTTAATTAACTCTATCACTAATAGATATTTGTGCTTTCTTGCTCACATTCTAGCACGAAAAATCATGTGTAACTGTCGTGCAGAGGAGGTTTATATGCTAAAGTATCCTTGTCTTTGGAGTGAAACAAGGGAGTTGTCTATAATTGGGCAAGATATCTATGCAACGTATTCTTAGTTGACTATCGCGAAGCTCAAGGGGAGGGAAATAAGTTCCACTACGCATGGCTCCTACTCTTGATACTGTTGATTCCCTAGAAGGAGCGTAGGAATCACAGTTCTCCTCTATGGGCCAAAATATTTGTGAGGTTGTGCGATATGCCTCGTTGTGGCATTCAAAAGAGCTGACCCGAGTAACAGTGAACAAAATCTATTGGGTCATGTTTGAGATAATTCTACGCACGATGATTAACCAAAACCCTGTTTATCATTAACTCTTTTGAAGGAATATCAATATGTCACGGACTTCAAAGCAGATTTCTACAATGTGCATATTTGGGCAAAGAAGGACCTTGTTGGGGTCTGGTACAAGATGTCGTACTTGGTGACAAAGGAAGATGTTGTAGCCATATCAAGCAACTAGTTCAGTGATTGGTTGACTTCGCCCACTAGAGGTGTGGAGATGGAGAAGGCATGGACCAATGGCACAAAGAAAACTACAAGAGAGAAGAACACTAGGAAGCAGCCAAAGACAATCACATTTGTGACTGATATAGAGACCGAACTAGAGGTTGAGAAAAATAAGGGGGTTCCAAAAAATGGAGGCGATGATACTCACAGAGATGATACAATTATGAATCCATCTAAATCCCCCTCCCATTTTATTACTAAGAGATGGAAGACATAAAGTGGAGGTGCATTGAAGAAAATGAAGTCCAATCGGCCCACCAGCCCAGAAGCAATGGTTATCACTAAGGGGGACCTCAATTAGATCAAAGATACTATTAAAAATTCCACTGAACATTTATGGTGTAACCTTGAAGACTAGTATAAGAAGCTACTAGAAAAGGTCCACAAGGGCATAAAAACTTTTCCCGAACAAATGAGTGCAGTATAAGTAAGCATGAGTCAAGTGAGCGAGCTTCAAGCAAGCGTGGCTGAAACGAGCGGGGCATCAGTTGGTGAAATAATGGCAGTTCCAAAAAAATCAATTATAATAGATATTCATGTGGTTCCAATCCCTGCAGGAACACTATGTTTTAATGTTTTCGAGCACTTGAAGCAGGCAGTGCATTGGCAGAAAAAATGACTTAATATTGTTGTGATGCATCTATAGACATTACATTATTTCCATCACGACTTTGCTGAAGAATTTAAGATTAGAGATAATCACACCCTATTCGTGATACAAGATGTTAGGTAGGAAAGAAAAAGGATGGTTGAGGGGAAATAGTTGTCCATACAGGGAAAAAATGGAGATACTGTGCAATGACAGAAGTTGGAGGAAGCCATCTCAAAGGCTCGCAGTGACCTACCACAGCTCAACATTTAAGCCGCAACCATCCCAGAGGAAAACGTGGCACAAATATCCATCGCAATAAAGCATTTTAAGGCTAAATTCAACAGTGTGCGACTCGAAATGAAAATGAAGATAGTCAAGTTGCAGATCCAGTTGTAACCCTCAACTTCCCTAGAGGTTCGGGAGTAGTGTGCAACTGAGATCAAGGTTTCTGATGATAATATTTACTCAACAGTTTAGAAATGCATTAAATTTTTTAAACACATTATGGATGTTTGGGCCTCAGTGTAGGAGGACCACTATGTGAAAACGATTGAGAAGGAACTCTGTAAAAAAATAGAATAGATGGACCATGTTAATGTCACAACCAATAGGTTATCACCAATCCAGCGATATACCTGTCTCCAAGAATGTAAATTTTTGTAGGGATAGATCGAGGAGATACGAAGAAAAGAACAAATTATTAAAACCAAAACACAACCATGGGAATTCGAAGCCAGTCATCTCTCGTGTGCTATAGAGAAGTAGATGAAGGGGTTGTGCTAAACATAGAAGGAAATTATAGCCAATATTGCAGGGATAGATGCTAATAAATTCCTACTCAAAGTCCAAGAATCAGAACAACAATCTACCAAATAAATTCCACCTCTAAAGGATTTTGTGAGTTGTATCAAAAAAAAAATTGAGGGTGCACTGGTAGAGTAACTTGGGATGAGTCACAGTTTTGTGTTTGGGGAATGTTGGATAGATGACCCCTCAAGTAAATATTTTGAGAAAGATTCAGCAGATCAAAGAGTGGATTATGCAGTGCAGAGTTAAGTTAGAGTGTTAGGGGATTTGGGGTGCGTCAAAGCCACTTATTTTTTAAAAGTATGTGAATGTTGTGTATATGTTGAGCTCCACCGATGGTTTTCATACCATGGTATTGTAAATTTAAATACTATATAAGGATTCTAGGATAGTATTGATAAGAGAGAAAAATATATACTTGATATGTTATGCACTTGGATTTAATATTGCTTTGAGTCTGTGTTATGTCGGTTGGGTCGGTTGGGTTAGAAAAAATAATCTTGTATTTGAGTGTGCAAAGACCTTAGGAGGTCTACAGTTGAGTGGGCATACCCCTATATCTTAGTGTGCATGGTGGAATTAATTGTATTGGGAATATTTGACCGTTAATGAAATACTTTTGAAGAGAGATCCGTGTTTTGAGTTTATGTTTTTGCTTTACTTCCATCCTATGTTATCTATTTTTTCTTACTTATAAGTGCATCACGAAGTCCTGTTTTTGGTTATTTATACTATTTATACTTGATAAAGCAAGATCTCACAGTCTGCAAGTTATTTCAAAAGAAGTGTTGAACTGTAACTATCTAGTTAGTAGATTTGTTCTGCGAAGCCCCGTCAGGTATTAAAAGTAAGAGAATCCCTAAAGCCACACTTCACTATCCCTCTAGATGAATAAACCTCATTCTATCATCCCCATATATTGCCTCAAGTGGGACTTCAGTTTTCATAACAGATCATTGCTAAAATGGTCAATACTATTGGATTATGTTGGTTCATGCAGCCATATCTGAAACTGGTTCTAGGACCAATCAAGGCAACATTCCACAATTTTCCATATGAGTAATCAATATTTTCATAATAGAATCATGGATCATGGAACTAACATCCTAACTGAATGATCACATTCCGTGTGTTATGAACATTGTTCCTTAAAATTATAATAAACCAATAACTATAGTCCTCTTTAATGGGGAAACATCCTTTTGCAATGAATATAATATACAAGAAAATGTTTGAAGACTATGCTTATATATATATATATATATATATATATATATATATACACACACATGTATATATATATATATATATATATATATATATATATATATATATATATATATATATATATATATATATATATATATATATATATATATATATATATATATATATATATATATATATATATATATATATATATGTATATATATACACACATGTATATATATACACACATGCACACACACACACACACACATATATATATATATATATATGCATGTATATCTATACATACATACATACATACATACATACATACATACATATATATATATATATATATATATATATATATTGGAGATCATAGGTATAATTATAATAATATGAGACCATGAAAAGTTCTAGGAAACCTCCTTAGACAAAAATTAAAATAATAATAAATTATTATTATGGAATTAATATAGGGGAAAATAGCCATAACCTATCTCCCTATTTTAAAAAATATCTTCCCTAGAAGCTCGTACTTGAGGGTGTTTCTTCATGAATTAATCATTTTCCCAAGTATCTTATTTTAGAGGCATATTCTTCCACTTGATTATATAATCCATAATTCCTCTTTTTCAAAGAGATATATAATATTGATTTATATCTTCTTCTATTTCAAGAATCAACTTTTCTTCTTCATCTAATTTTTGAATTTTTTTTTGCACTTCTATGATATTTCCTACAACCTTTTGTAGGAAAGATAAAAAAAAAACCCTATGAATGAGAATAACTAAAATATAACTCATACGCTACGTATCCAAACATGCATATAATATTCTAGTTCCTATGAAATTTTGGACATAATTTTTTGTTCTTATTTTTCTTGAGTGTTGAATGCTTATAAGGTTGCAGTCTTAGAAATACCTAATCACCCTCCTTAAATTATCTTTCACTTTGATGTTGATTTTCTTGTTTCTTCATATTGTTTTGTGTCATTTGAAGATTGTAGTTAAGAATTGTGCAAGCTTCATTAATCTTATCCATATCTCAATCTATTGCTTGTACTTTGGAATTACCTTGTAAAGAATATAATATTCTAGGATCTCGGCATCCATAAAGAGCCTAAAATAAGGTCACACACACACACACACACACACACATATATATATATATATATAGCACCATTATACTAGAGAAATCCACTTCATCCATTGAGATTTATTACCTAAAGAATAAAAAATTAGATAACCATCTAAAAAAATTCTTATTATTTATATTTAACCATTCCTTTATTGTTGATATGTTTAACTCATTTCAAGTGTTTTTCCATTCATATTTCTTAATTATTTACAAAAATTATCTATAAATTTTGGACCAATGTTACTTACTATTATCTTAGGAAGTCCATGAAGTCCATGAATTCTATGAATTTCCTTAATTAAAAATTATACTTCTTGGCTTATTATGTATGTACTTTGAATTCCACAAAAATTTGCATATTTTGTGATTCTATTGATGACAAAAAAAATGGGATATGGATTATTTATTCTAGGTACCAATTTATTTTTATTTTCATGATATCTAGATGTAGGTATACTTTTGGTAGTTTCTTATAATACCTTACAGTTATTTTCCAAGGTTCCTTTTAATTCCTTGGCAATATTTTGGTTTTTTTTCGTAAGTTCCATAGAATATAGTTCTAACACAATTTAATTTCTACCCTTCTTAGGAGATTTCCTTTCTATGCGAGGTGATGGATTGACAATGTCTATATTTTCGCCATAATTTTAGAGCTCACATTAAATTCCTTCCAATTCAAATCTCATGAATAAATCATTATATTTTTTAGATATTGTAACCGATCTTCGCAACCATTGAATGCTTGGAATAACATCTACAACTCCAATAATAATTTCATACATTGATCATTCCAATTTGTTTTCCCCCATACTCATTTTAATGGTTTGGATTTTTCACTCGCAATCAATAATTCATCCATGGACAACTACAACTTAAAAATTTGTTAGTAGATATATAAATAAATTTAGTTGATCTGTAAATATTTTATGAATGAATTTATTGGTGCTTCCCAACTAATTAAGCATTATGAAGCTTTTCTTCTTATTGTAACAAAAAAAATTCAGGTTTTCAGGAGTTGACAAACCTCCCAATGCATGAATCAATAATTCACACCTATCTCAACCAATGTTGTGAAATTTTAATTTTGATTTCTTTCTATTTTAAGTTCACAAGTTCTTCCTCATTTATTTCTATGGAGAACTCCATTTCCTCTCCATCATTATTTTCTGAGGTGAATAATTTTGTTTCTTGATATTTCTTCCATTTTGACAATCATTTTGTTACCACCAAAGTATAGTTATTTTTCTTTTCATTCTTCCATTTCCTTCTATGATATTATGGTATATTGATATATGATTTTCTTGTGAAAACCAAAATGATATTTTATTCATATGTATACTCAGTACGATCACATGGTCAAGTTGTGTGTACTTATATTGTTGGCTTGGATATGATGTGAAAAGTGCATAACTTCCATAACATTTTAAGGATGTTTAGGAAAATCTCATGTTTAATGATTAATTTTAATTCACTCATGTGACATTATAGTAAAAATTCATTAGTTATGTTATCCACCCTTGTAGAAAAAACTTGAAATTCCAAATTATAGTCTTCAATTTCACCAAATTCCTTAATTCGTGTTAATTGAATGATGTAATCTTCTTATATCCCCATATTACTAGTGTAGTCCCTTATTGTTATTAGTGTAGCCCCCTTATTGTTATTGTTGTACCCCTGTAACCCCCATTTTGCTAGTATTGTTCCCTTACATTATTATTGTTAGGTCGGCTATCATTATATTGTAACCCCATGGACCCCTATATATATAAGGAGGTTTTGTCATTTGTGTCATCCAAGAATTGTTTATTTATGTAATGAATTGGAGGATTCCCCCTTGAATTGGCTAATTTATAAGGCGTTGATCTCTCTTTTCTTCTATTTTTGGAGCTGGTTTCATAACATTTGGTACGAGAGCTTTGGATTCTAACATTTCACTTGTCCAAAAAATTCATCGTGGAATTTTTTCTATAACACTATTTCTATGATGGTTCAAAAGCTGAATTATTTACAGAACAAAGCCAAAATCCTGAAAAACGTTGAGGAAACATTTCGGATCTTGGTTCACAATATTTTTGGAGATATGATTTGTGGAAGTTAGGGCTTTTTGTAGACTCCTGAATTTAACCGAAACATCTCATCTTGGAATTTTCTCTATAACGTGTTTTCTAAAAGGGTTCAGAAGCTGAAATTTTTACAGAGAGAATTTTGAACATTAAGGAACGTCGTGGAAAAATTTCAGATCTTGATTCAGAATATTTTTGGGGATATCATTTGTGAAATTTAGGGTTATTTCAAGCTCCCGGATTTCATCTCAAAGAGGTGACCGTGGGAAAACGTCATAACTCTCTCTCGGAGCATCATATTGGAACTCTATAAAGAGTAGTCACAAGTACACGGACTTTAGTTTCATTTTTATCAATTTCAAAGATGAAGGAGGAAACAGTGACACGTGGCATGACGTACAAGTTTTCTCTACTCAAGTAGTCCATAATTAGGTCATTGTGGGAGATTGGGCATAAATTTGCCTTGAAGAATCCAAATAAAGTCAGACCTATGGCATTTGAAAGAAGTTTCAGAGGGCTACTATTGGGCTGAATGTCAGATATTGAAGATCTGAAATCACAGAGATAATTAAATTTCAATATCGACCTCCTCAAAATCAATAAAAATAAGTGTATTGTTTTTCGAATTGCATAAGTCTTGTGTGAAAAATCAGTTTGAATTGATTCCAAGGGCATATTGTACAATAGATATCAGTATTCAGTTATAAAATGCCCCGTAAAAAGAATTCAACACCCATTAATCCTTTAGAAATCTCTACTATGAATCATGAAGATGAATAATTGCAACATGACATATCAAACTTACAAGGGAAAGTGCACCAAATTTTGCTCTCGCAAAGAGAAAAAAAAATGAAATGGAAGTTTTGAAGAAAGGTGTGGAATCTAAGATGGATGGTTTGAAGAAAGGCATGGAAGGTAATATAGATGGCATGGAAGCTGGCATGGAAGCTAATATGGATGGCATGAACAATGATCTAAAAGTAGACATGGAAGGTTTGAAAAAGTTAATACAAGAAATGTTTCCTAATGTCGAAAAGATAGTAAAGGAAACTCAAGATGAGAAGAAAATAAATGTTAATCATGATTTAATAGACTCTAATGTTGAATGGAAGAACCATATATTCCAAATATGAATATGAGGATTTTTTATGGCAAGGATCCCGTAACATGGATACTACATATTGAGCAATATTTTGATCCCAATAATGTGAAAAACACACAAAAGGTACGCATTGCAACTTTACATTTAGAAAACAATACATTTGTATGGTATTGATGGATTTTCTCCCGTAAAAAATTGTCACTTGGTCAATTTTTATGGAGGAAATGATAGCACATTATGAGGATACAAAGAGCAACAACTTATTTAGCCAATTGATAAATTTCAAACAAAAGGGTTCAGTGGTGCAGCACATTGAGGAATTCAAAAAATTGAATATAAGAGTAACTGATATTCCAGAGGAACACAGGATTGATGTCCTCATAGGGACTTTAAAGGATAACATCGAACATGAAGTTCGCGTTTTGGAACCTTATTCATTGGAGAAGGCATTCAGGTTGGGAAGAAAAATTAAATGTAAAATTATGATGACAAGGAAGTTGTTATGAAGGTAAATCCTCTGTACGGATAGAGATGATCCCTCTAGCCCTAGGGTGGGTCTAGTAAAAAAAGGACACCCTAAAGTGTTGCTTCCTAGTTAATGAATGAACAAAAGACATGGTATATTGACCTAACTTGATTCCAACGCTGACGATGTTGCAGAAATAGTAGTGGCCTCTCGCTCTTGCCTTGGAAAATCATGATTCATTCCCTGTCACACTCAGATACCTGCACATAGGACAAAGAAAAAGAACAACATACAATAGAATAGTTTCATTCACAACTATTATCCAGTCAAATAGGGCTAAACATATCACATAAAATAAACATCATAACACAATAGTGGAACCAAACTGTAGTCATGTATATTAATGAGTATAAGGACAAGTACAACCAATGCTTTGACGTTGCAGTCTCCTCCAGCGAGGTTCAGACGAAGCGTGTCTCAAATGTTGGCTAGGGAATTCGGACTCAAGCTCTCTTATAATTCATCGACTCAAGCTCTCTCAACACAATATTTCTTACTCTATATTCTCTAGCAGCTTATCTATAGTATAATTCTCCTAGTTCACCTATTCAGTCATTCAGTTATTTTTCTATGATGTGTTCAACTAGCTTCTACTAAAAAAGTGAGTTTATTATATAGAGGAAAGGGAGGAGGTTGGGATCCCTACAAAGGTGGGAGGGATTCCTATCTTTTAGGAGAGTTCCAAGGGAGGTGGAAACTACTAACTAAAGGAAGGAGTCCATTGTTGTTTTAGTTCAACCACTCCCAATGAATCATCCCCAGGGTGGTTAGAACGTAACCTTCGCCTCTATTTTTAAAAAACATTCCATAAACATCTTGGCGCGGGTGTCTAACTAGCACAGAGCGCCAAGTGGCACGGGCTCAGTGTTAAATTTTCTGGTCGGCGCGAGGGTGTAATGGGCTACTCGTGCCAAGGAAAAAATAGGGATTTTCACAACTCTTCTTAGGGAAATGTCAACAAGAAGACTGCTTTTTTCATCAAAAGGGATGCAAGGATGGTATTTGCAAAGCATGACACTGCTTATTGGTCATATAAACGACCCTCAAATGTGTGAGTTGGGGATTGTAGGGATAGTGAAAAAAAATTTTGTAACAGATGCCCCCTAAAGCATGAAGTCCAAGAGAGAGGGATGGGTGAAATGCTTTATGAGAATGTGTTTGAACCAAAAACCGATGTCGGAAGACCTTCAATTACAAATACAACTGATATCTGTGATACATGAATCATGTGGCATGGGTGCAACCATTCATAATAGAGTATATAAGAACTGAGATCTAAGGTATGGACATAGCCATCTAGCAGGAAGAATCAATAAACAGACTTAGGTATGGTCACAGCCATCCAATGAAGAGATTCTTGCAATAATTCATAATAATCCACAAAAATCTGCAGCCTAGGATTTATCATACAAAACCCAGGGTCTTGCGTTCCATATCAACCCGAACAAGTACAATTTCGAGCATGCAAATGTATGAGCTGAAGTTGAACATGCAGGAAAATCGTCTGATTACCAGCCAATGATAAAAATTGTTAACAGATGCGAGAGAAACCACCAATGATGACAATGGCCCTCAAGGTACAAAAGGTACAATCTAGGGAATGTGAAAAATTATCTGACGTCGAACATCCGCAAAATCACTCGATCAAAGGCCAATGATGTGAACCTTGCGTCGAATGCGAAAAACCTGCCATTGAGGCATGCAGGCTCCAAGGTACCAAAATGGAGTCTCTAGATCAAATTCTTGGATAATAAGCTGAAGTCGACAGGAAGTGACCTGGTCGAAGGAGGTCCATAATGTTTCCCACATCATCGACACAAGACAGAGGAACATCATGAAAGTGGATCAATACCAACAGGAGATAAGAGGAATGTTGACAACTACAAAGGAAAAATTCTCTTGAACATATCAACAGCACGATACTGGATTTGGAAGTATTTGACATCAAAGGATCTGAGGTCATGATGACATGGCAAAGACCGGATGAGAGGTCAAAAGAGATTACCCAAAACCATGAAGGCAAAAATGGCGAAATGGGATGTCCTCAAATCGACACAAATGCAAACAATTTCCATGTTCAAAAGCGACATAATGCCAACATAAATAAAATTTGGTTCCATTTTCCCCCACCATTTCTGGCGAGTACCCCAATTATTTTTTTAAAACAATCTTGAAGGGGATAGCATATGCCTGCACTATAAGTTTTTCATTCGGACAAGTCCAACCTAGTACATTTCACGAGCCCTAGGAAGGAGGAACTCGAATAACTTCATGGTGATGAAGTCCGATGTCATCAGGGTTTAACGAATCTAAAAAAGGAAGAACTCGGAATATTTTCATGTTTTAGAGAGTTTGAAAAGAAGGCAGAAAAGGAAACTCCAGCAATCCCTTTTCGTAGGTAGTCTCACAGATCCGAAAAGGTAGAAAACTGTGTCTAAGAGAACCTCTTAGTTGTGATAGGCTAAGGTATTCCTTTTTCATAAATAATCCATTCCAGCCCAAAGAAGGGGTAAACGTATACTGGTAGATATCATCTCGTAGCCATTTAACGAGTTCAAAACAACAAGAATCTCGGCAATATTTTCAAGTTTAGAGAGTCAGAGAAGAGATGAAAGATGACTCCAGCAGTGACTTTTTCATGTTTTTACCAAATCCAAAAAAGTATCAAATATAACTCGTTACTTCATCATTGTCACATGAAAAACCTGTTGCTGCACAAGAGACATCTGTAAAACCCATTTCTCGAAAATAATATAGTAAAATAATTGAAAAACATGCTTTAAAACCTAATTAGGGTTGTGAAAAATTTATAAAATGCAAAAAATGGTAAAAATAATTACTTTCCACTTTTTACCTCGTGTAGAGCAATAGTTACCCATTTCACTGTGCAATCTTGTGATGACAATATCTGCCAATCCAATAGATCAATCGCAAATCCGTCAACTCCAAGTAAGAGCCAAGATCCCTCTCGTTATTTTAAGTCATTTTTTGCTTCCTGAAATTGTTAATTTCAAATTTTGGGGAAGGAAATGTAAAAATTAGGGCTTTGCTGTTGGCGCGGGTTTCGAGCACGGAGTCACGCCAACTGCCTAATTTTTTATACTAGGGTGCGCCAACGGTGCAAACCATTTCTAGAAATTTTAATCAAATAAACTAATTGTTTACATATTTAAGGTTCAAAATTGACTAATACCACTCATGTGTATGTGTTTGCAGGTAGAAAGAGGCAAAATCGTCATTGAATGGAAAGAATTGGAACATAGCGAAGAAGATGAGCTAGCCATAGAAAATGAAGGAGTCATCGAAGCTCTCAGAAATTGTGGTCTGAAAAAATTATTCCTAACACCATGTCTCTGAGCCCAACTAGAATTACTACAGTATCTTATTAGTATATGGGATGAAAATCAAGAGAAGTTCATCCTTCGGGATCAAGAACTTGACATTGATGTCTCTCACATGTACTTCATCACAAGATTATCGCGGAGGGGTGCAACACCAATCCTAATCGGCACCCAGCCATTCATGGAAAACATGACCATGGTGATAGATAGGGTATGTCGAGGAGCATGGAAGGGATCAGGTAGTGGGAAATTTTATATACAAACTATCCTAGATTTGACACTACGTGTGGTATTGCATACCATCACATGGGCTGCGGGATCGCAAGCACTGCACGAAGCAACAAAGACACAGTTGCTTCTTGCTGTAGACTTCATGGCACCGACCATCTATAACTAGGTAGAGGCTGTGACCATAAACATGAAGCGCCAACTAACAAAATGCAAGAAGACCAAACTGAAAAAATTTGGTTATGGATCTATTCTGGTATCATTCTTCTTGGAATGACTACCCATTTTTCAATGACCGGAGGTTATAGTCCTGACACCACCAACAAGAGAACCACATATGGCTCGATGGGCAGCTTTGATGCCAAGGGTAGGGGGTGGTCAACAGATGTCTTGGAGACCGAAATTATTCGATTGGCTCTGATGATAATTGATTTTCGTGGAGGATTGGCCCTACTCTGGTACAAATTTCACTGATGATATGGACCTCCCACTGTCAGAGGGAGAAGATTGGGATGAAGATTTAGGTGAGACTCATGAGTATTATGATTTTTTATTTATGCATGTTTTGACATTAAATCCATGTAATTGCAGACGTTGGCCTAGAGAGACCTGCCGGCATGTAATCGATAGCGAGACGAATCCCTCACGATTTCGACCCTCAAGGCGAGGGCGGCGAGGAAGATGAGATAGTGTGCAACCTGGAGGGGATCACACAAGGAGTCTCGGATTATGCACATTTTTATGATGTTCCTCACGCGTCCTAGAGACATATCGTAGGGGTGCTCATTTGAATTCACCGCTTGCTGAGGCAGCTAGTATGGGTTGTCACATGTTATCATGAGCACCATGCTGATTAAACACCTAGGTTTTATTTTATCTGCATATTTGAGAGACATGATGTCTTAGGATGTAACAGAAACACACATATATTTTTGAAGTTATGATGCACATGGTTGAAAACATGCTATATATATATATATATATATATATATATATACATCTATTTTCCTACATGGATCTTTTACATATGATGATGCTTTTACAAATTATGAAAATTTCTATATAATACAATGTTAGCCACTGTATCAGTTAATGTGTTCATTCATCTAGGAATATGTTGATAGGTAATAAAATCAGAATGTATTTCCAACAAACGAATACGTAAATAACATCTCAGAATGTGCGGATTTCTAACTAAATAATGATTATTTATTTGCAGAACGACAATCTGTGAATTTGGATTTACAAGCAATGCGAGTATGCCGAGGTTGTTCGCCTCGGTTAATAGCTCAATGAAAACACTATATTCAGCGACATTGTTTGTAGCTCATCCTAGACAAATACCTTGCAGATCTATCAACTCACCAGCAGGAACATAAATTACCCAGATTTCCGAAGAAAAATTCTTGGTATTGCAGGAAGCACCATCCACGAAACCGACATAAGGGGTGATAGAAATCTGAACAATAAGCAAGACCCAATAAGCAGGAAAACGATCACAAATCACACCAAACCAAAAAACATGTACAAAAATGAAAACAAAACCTATGTACAACTATTACGCATGAATGACTCACGCATAATATTTTTTGAGATACAACCCATTTCTGGGTTGTTCAAGAGGATGACCTTCATATTCAATTAGCTTATAGGCCCCATTATGCAACACACATTTAATTATGTAGGATCCATGCCACATAGGTTGAAATTTTCCTGCCCCCAGCTTATCATGAGCTTCATCATATAGGAGGAAGAATCCATATCTGAATTTTCCATAAGATCTTCAAAAGTACTACAGGGACTAGGAGGTACCACAGCATTAAAAAAAGGCGATCCAGATGTAAGAGGAGGAAATTAACCTTCTTCCCCAAAACTGGACCAAGCACCTGAAGGAGGCCAACTGAATTCAACCGGTTCATCAAGCGGAGATCAAGTAGCAAGGGGTTGGATAGACGGAAGAATAGGCTACGAGAAAGCGACAGATCTAGTGGATTGAGGGGTTTCGAAAGAAGCGTCTGAAAAAGAACCATCACTAGGAGGCAGTGAGGACGACGAAATTGGATTTTCTGCCACTTTGACTGTAAATCAGAATAGGAAAGAAAAGAGATAACCAATCAAAGGTACAAAAATCAAGAACCAAGGAAATCAATCAGACCAAGTAAGAAACTTTTAATGGGCATGTATTCGTAGGTGATTAATTTTATAACATTGAAACTAAAAGTCATTGTTTCCTATTTTAAGAGTCGAGGAACAGGAAAAATATGACTCTAGTCACTTTCAATTTGAAACGAGTGTGAAAGTACAAGTCCTTGATGATCTCTTCTCTTGTTTAAAGAGTCACAAAAATATCGAAATGACTTCTCAGGAATTCTAAGCAAGAGGGTGTATCAGGTTTCCATGAACTGCCATATACACCTTGGTGATCAAATGAAACAAAAATTACCAAGGACTTGGCATACGTTCAGGTAGTCTCCCCGAATTTTGTGCTCGGTGTATCACAGTTACAAGGCAGCAGACTCGGCTTTCTAGGGATACAAGGATTAGAATGTAGAGGGATATCCCTTTATATACGTGACGATACGGGGAGCACAAGTCCATACTAGCATTTTCTGAAGGCAAAAGGTGAGCGATAGCTGCTAGGTTTTAATACGCCAGAACACGTCTCTAGCCTAGACCACTAGAAATGTTTCGTTAAGTTTCAATCTTGCCTTAGGTTCATTGAGTAAATTTTAAATTTAATCTTGAATTATGTTTCAATTTCTAGGCCCTATCGAATGTGGAGCTCAACTTCCTAGATGCAAACTATATGCAAATGAACATCATTTCAATTCGATGAATGCTAGTTATAAGAAGGATAGAAATATTTCAAACAAGCAAACAAGGAAAACATGTGAATAAACTTCTAATGCCCTTAATGAAATCAATTAAAAACGAAATTCTTTCCTATATTGACAAATGCTAGTTATAAAAAGGAACATTTCACTTTCGATGTAACAAAAGAATGCAAAGATAATTTTTAATTTTTTGAATTTTAAATGAAATGAAGCACACATTCAAGGCTATGTGTAAATCAGGGTTTTTCAATGGAGACGGCTCTTCCGTAGAAGGCACGGGTTAACCAAGGTTTATTTGTTCCTCAAGAGTCAGAGGAGGTAGACCTTGCTGTCGTCGAGACAGACGGCGTGGGTTGGATGATGCCACGGTGACCTATTTATTTTTAACAAATTTTAATAAATTCTAATGTATTATAAAGTCTCAATGACAGTAACCACACACCTAAGAAATAAAAAAGAAAAAAGGACTATCTAAAATCAATCAACAAGTAGCCACAATAGTGTGCCCTATCTGAGTACTACCATTTGCAGGTGATGAAATCCAGTATCACAATAGTATGCAGAGAGGGCTGGTCGAAAGTACAGTTACGGTCAATCGAGCTTCGCCTGAACCTCAGACTCTAGGAGTAAGCACTCTCATGAAGATGAGTACCCTCATAAAGACCGAAGACAGAGTGGGTCCATCTGTTTCAGGTACCAGGACAGCCCGTCCCAGTCACCTTGTGTAAGTATCTAAAAAATATGGCCACTAAAGATACCTCAAATCACAGACATCATCAGGGGGGTCCACAGTCAAGGACACCATGCTATATGGGCAGAATACCTAGATCCATGATCTAGTTTTTACATCCCCGAAGGGAACCCCAATATATAACACACCCACTGGATGCAGTTGAAGGCGGGCTACCTTCTTGTGCACCCAAGTGTTGTCTCGCAGTGAGCTTCGGTAAAGGAACGGTCCCGATAATATGAGTGGAATAGGACTTCGTTTGTTAATGACTCTAGTTTCAAGTTTTGAGATCTTGGGTGATTTTCTCACTTTTCCTAACCCAAGACCCTAGCGTGAACTACTATTGGTGTGAGCTCAAAAAGAGTAATGTGATTGATTTTATTATCGCTTGATTCTTAGTGTACTTGATTATTAGTCTTGCGAAGGGGGAGTGGACGTATGAAATGTAATGAGACTCTGACTCAAGAAACCATGCAAAAATATGCTCTAAATATTCAATTTTATGAAGAGTATTTCTACAAAGAGAGGTTTCTTTTCAACATCCATGCACTAACATTCAAATAGCACAGTTCAACTTTAAAGATTCAGACTTATATCTACCTCTTCTTAATAGTCTATGAACTAAAATTTTCAGATTTAACTCAGCTAGATGCAGAAAAACTAAAAAAAAAAATCTTCTCTAAAAATTAAATGCTTTTGACACTAACTTTTCAAACAAAAGAAAACAAATAGAAATGCCAGCTTAGTAAACAAGCACAAGGATTCAGTCAAGGAGAGATACTGATGGCCAAAAAACTCTACAACCAAAACACAATCACAGGGGTGAACAACAAATTTTTGCTGAATAACGCACTATCTCTGGGTAAAGACAACGTTAATCCAAAGACTAACGCACTGTATTTAAGCAGAGCCAGCATTATAACACACTATAAAACCAACAGAGGTAGTGTTAGCCAGGTTAAAGTTCTTCATATGGTCAAATAGAAACAGGATTGAACTCTGCGAGCTTTTGAAATGTCTACTGGGCATAAATACTAGTCAGAGGGGTCTGTGAATAGAGGAAATAAGAAAGGAGGAAATAAATAGTCCGGAAACTATGGGGAAATCCCCAGCGGAGTCGCCAATTCTACTATAGGGTAAAATGCTTCGGTTGTTGGTTATCAAATATCTCCCTCAGGGCTTTTTGGTGCCCGAGGCAGACAATAAGATTAGTTGTATAGTTCACAAAGATGGCACATACATATTCATAATAACTTGAAGCAACTTGATGGAATAAGATGGAAGATTACCTCTTTAATGATCTTTGAGTCTTTTGGAGAGCACTGAACAGCTAAGCAGGGATCCTTCTTCAGCAGCTCCAAATCTTGACTCTACAATCAGTCAAAGCACCCATGTAATCTCTACCATAACATACATTTCCTATCAATTAAGTCAATATACGATAAACATTTAAACAATGCACATCTAATCCATTCATCTCATGCTATATAAGTGATTAAATTATAATGACAATATCAACATATAGAATGGAAAAAACAGATACAGTTCTATTGATTTATAAAAAGGAGGATTACAACCGTCGGTTGTACCAAGCCCTCCTCAAACTTCCAATCTCTCTATCTCTCAAAGCAGTGATGTCTTGACCAACAAGTTCTCAATGAACCTCTTTAACCATTGACCTTTACACTAAAACAATGATCTCTACTTCACAAGTATTCAAAAACTTTGACAATCCTTCGACCTTGAACCAAGACCCTTCAACTCCATTTTATAGGAGATGGAGAGAGCAATCATTTCCCTTCTCTTTCCACCAGTTTTGAATAGAAAAAACTAAGATGTTTCCTCAAATTCCATGCTTTTGCCTTCCTTGAGAGTTCAGTTTTTTATGGCAAGGCCCAATAAGAGATTAGTGATTTGCACTTTCCTTTTTGTACTGACTCTCTTGTGAGAAAAAGTTGGAAATTCAAATCATTCTTCGCGGATATTTCCCGTTCCAAACACAAAACACGAGTAACACTGCCCTCTAGTGTAAACAGAGCATTTCCCTAGCCACTAATGCGGCCTATTCACTGATCAGGTGCATTATAACGCTCTTGTGTTGTTATAGTGAGGCGTTACCTTGTAAGAAATAGGTTTAGTTTAGATCTTTGTATTCCTTAAATATTTATCTTCTCCTCTGAGCTGATGAGGAGGTATTTTAACATGTAACATATGCCCCCTAAAGTGTGAGGTCAAAGACGAAGACGATGGCCGAAATACTTTATAATGTGTGTAGTAGAGATAAAGAGATTGAAATACTAAGGAAAACCTTAAACAACAACATAAGTCAGAAAATATAGTATCTACCTTGAGTCGGGCATTCCCATGCTCAGTAGCTTAAACAACATGATTTCTCTAGAATAGAGATATGACGAATCTGTCCACCGATAAGCACAATGTCGAAGTGTCTATCATAACAAGATCAAGCTGAAGAAGCTGTCTCCATAAACAATATCGAAACTTGGGGAAGGGAACACAACTTTAATGATGTAACCTTTACCCCAAGTTCTTGACTGCCGATTCACTTAAACTGCATATTTCTCAACATGTGAATGAAGGATCTGTCATTGAACATGTGAGAAATCATCTGATTACAAGTCGATAATGAAAATTGTTAACAGACACGAAGGTGGCCACCGATAATGATGATGGTCCCTAAGATGCACACTACAATCTAGCAAGTGTGAATAAGATGAGTTGAAGTTGAACACTCATAGAATCATTCGACCAGGAGCCAATGATGAAGACTCATGATCAAACAAAAGACTACCTGCCATTGATGTCTGCAAGTATCTGGGTACTGATGGGTTTCTAGATCATCTTCCTAGATAAGATGTTGAAGTCGATAGGAAGAGATCTGTTGAAAGGTAGGCACTGAGGTGTCCTACATCAGTCAACACAAAACAGAAACCAAATGATTTTTTTTATGATTGAGATAATGAAGAGTAAATGGGGATGTCAGACGACAAATAATTTCTGGCATAATGAGTGGTTTGGTTGATAAGAGGAGCAATAGATAGTGAGATCTGCTTAAACAATAGAAGGCACTGTAACAGGGTACTAGGCAGCTGAGACTTAATGAACACCAAAGAGTGTGTTAGGATTTTACCGATGTAGGGACACTGGGAGATGAAGGCTAATACTCATAGATGGTAGGGTTCGGCTAACTGCGAAAGAGTTTTTTGGGAAGTGCCATGTTCAAGATTTTTGCTGCCAAATCGACCTTTCTAAAATGTAACAGAGGTAGTATCCATTTTGTCCAAATTTTTCCCCGTCTGATTAAGTTTAACGAGTCCATACGAGTAAACTCAGTGAATTTTTCATATTTAGAGGGTCTAAAAAATATCATAAAAGACAACTCTGTGCCCTGTATGATTAGGTTTAATGAGTCCAAACGATTAAACTCGATGAATTTTTCATGTTTAGAGAGTCTTAAAAATATCATAAAAGACAACTCCATGCCCCGTCTGATTAGGTTTAACGAGTCCAGACGAGTAAACTCGGTGAATTTTTCAGGTTTACAGAGTCTGAAAAATATCATAAAAGACAACTCCATTGGGGTACCTTTGTCATGTCTTGATAACCTAGCACGACAAAGGGAGAATAGTAAGCTCGAAACAGTTCATTTTCCGTGAGTTTAGTCCATCGAAGCCGGAAAAGTGAGAAATCTATGTTCGATGGATGTCTACCTCATTTTTTTATTAGTACAAGGAGACAGAGTAAACTCAATAATATTTGTGAAATTTTAACGAGTCCAAAAAAGAAAAACTTGGTGCCCTCCGTGAACTTTTAACGAGTCATGCGAAGAAAAATTGGTTACCTCCGTGAAATTTTAACGAGTCACGTGGAGAAAACTCGGTTACTTTTTCGGTTTAAAGAGCTTTGAGAAAGAGGGAAAGAATGGCTCCTTACTCTCTGTCGTGGTAGTTTAGCAAGCCCGACAAAGTCAACTCAGGGTTTTTTCAGTTTTATGAGTGAGAAAAAGGTCCCTAAAAAGAAAGCTCAATGCTTCTTCATATCAGTTTTAACGAGTCTGAAGAAGAGAACTCCAGGTTTCTCGGATTAACGAGCAAGAAGGAATGGGGCTGAAACAAGTACATGTTTTAAAGCGTCAAATGACCGTTGAGCTTGATCATCCCAGAAGTATAGTGTTCCTTTCTTCAATAATCGCATAAATCCTTCCGTCATCTCGTCATAGTTAACGATGAATCGACGTAAAAAGTTTGCCTTCCCTTGCAAACGTTAGAGTTGAAGGATGGATTGTGGTGCCGACAATTCAAAATTCGTCTTAACCTTATCAGGATCAACCCTAATCCCGTGCTTGCAGACAATGAAACTTAACAGATGCCCGGACTCAACCATAAGCACGCACTTATGAGGATTCAGACGTTTATTGTAGAATCTAAACCTAGCAAAAATTTCTTTCAGATGAGCGAGGTGATCAGGTCGTTTCTTGGAATGGGCCGGAAGGTCATCCAAGTAAGCCTGTACAATATGTTGAAAGTTGTGAAAATGGTAGTCCATAGCCCACTGAAATGTTGCTCCAGCATTCTTCAGACCGAATGGGAGTTTGCGATACAAAAATGTGCCCCAAGGACAGATGAAGGTAGTTTTATGCTGGTCGTATTTTTTAATTGCAATCTTGTTATAGCCCGAGAATCCATCCATGAAGGAAAAAGATTCGCATCTGGCACAATCGTTGAGAATTTGATCTATGAATGGTGTAGGATAATTGTCTTTGGGAAAAGCAGCATTCAGATCGCGATAGTCAACACAAACTCGAATGGTGCCTTGTTTTTTATTGATGGGAACCAGATTGGAAACTCATTCTGTCAAAGGAATGGGATAGATGAAACCAGCGTTTAAAAGTTTTTCCACCTCAATTTTGATGGCAGCTGCTTTGTGTGAGTGAACAGGCCTGAGTCACTGCCAAATTGGTTTGGCATTGTCATAAATCTTGATTTCGTGCTTGACTATAGATGGATCTATGCCATGCATTTCATCATAAGACCAAGCAAACACATCGCGTAATTCGTTGAAAAGGGATGTGAAGCATGCAATTTCCTCAGGATTGCAATTGGCTCCAATCTGAATATTTTCCATGATACCCGTTTTGACCGAGATATAATGAGCATTATCTTAGAAATATTACCCATGTTCCCTTCTAAATTGATAGTTTGAACAGTCGTGTAAGCAGAGGGAACCATCTCAAGTGGGTCAAAGGATGGGATTTCAGTTTTTATCACATCCGATTCAATCATCGAAGCGCGATGGTGAAACTTTCCCCAAGGTCGTTCTTCTAGAGACATCATCTCTCGAATAGCTTCGTCTGTAGGCAAGACTTAATTGAGGAGGTCGTTAGAGATAACTGTGATGGGTGGGAGGTTTTTACCTTTGGTCGAAACCATAGTAGTGGAGGGTTCAAATGTAATGCGGATGGCTTGGTAGGCCAACTCGGCTGGTGAGAGTGGCATCTGATCTCCGTAGGAATCAATGTTTGAAGGTGCCGGAAGGATCCATGGGTCGATAGAGCCATCCAAAGTGGTGGATATCATTTCAACCGTGTTTGGGATCTATGGCGGCAGGAGAGGAAAACAACCCAGTAGGGAAGATGCCTTTAGAAGACCGGTACTGATACTGATGTAAGAGTCAGTAAAGCCTCCGATTAGGGGTACAGTGCTACTTGGTAACGTGGTATAATCAGGGGTGCAGAAGGATAACTGATCCACTATGACTATTTTCCCATCCAATGGAAATAGGATGATTCGGAAGACCGAAGAAACAATGGCGGTCATGGCATAAGACCAACTACGACCAAGCAATACATTATAGTCGAGATAATGATCTACGACTTCAACATCCACGGTTACTGTTTTCCCACCCAGAGTGATGGGAAAGCTAGCAAGGTATCCTTTTGGGAGGAACGTGTGGCCATCAAAAGCTTTGAGGGAATTCTATGGCGGTGTTAAGATAAGAGAACCTAAATTGAGCCAGCAAGCTTGTGGCATAACGCAGGTCGAAGCACCTTCGTCTATGACAGTGAGATGGATTGGTCTCCCTTTCGACACAACCTACACCTGGAATGCAAGTTGGTGTGAGAGGCGAGGTTTATATTTTTCCATATCAAAGATATCTAGCATGGAATCCTGGGGGTCTATTCCACCATGGCCGAAAGCAAGGCTTTCCTTTGTGCTGAAAAAAATTGCAATACTTCGAGAGCAGACATAGCTAACGATGCCTGCACCAAATCTTCTACAATGTTGTAGTTTTGGGTTGCACGTGCAGAGGTGTTATGAGTCGTGTGTCGAAGTGTCCCTTTGGGGGGATGAATCACGGGGTTAGCAGTAGGTCGTTCGATATGCAAATCGTTGGGCGATGGTGGATTTGAACTAGTACCAGGTTCTTGAGCATCTATGGTAGGATTTCCATAAAACTTGGCTCGTGTTTGAATTTCAACACTCTCAATGCCATAAATGGCGGATGGTCCTTCACCGGAAGGATGTGAACCACCATTGCCCCGTTGCTGGGGTTGTGGCGAGTTGTCAACCATGTGTTGATGTTGCTGCTGCTGATTAGGGAAAGGATTATGAAGAACGGCAGTTGTTCGCCCAAAATCCTTGTTTGCAATAAAATCGGTGCATTCCTGCAGCCAAGGACATTTGTATGTCAATTGGTCCTCCGCACAGATCTTGCAAGGAAATTTCATGGGTTTATCCTTCCCTTTTTCATTTTTGGTAGCTTTTTTCTGATTAGGGTTATTCTGATTGTCCGAATGCTCTTCCAAAGAAGATGTCTTTTCCTTGTTCTTCTTATTTTTCCCACTAGGTTTTTGTGAAGTTAGCACAGAATTCACCTCAGCGTTAGGAAGATTAGTCGTTTGGTGAGGGTCGATCACAACTGAGGACAGTTGGGAGGCTTGCCCCCGAGACTGTTTTTTGGCTACACCTGAGATTTTTCCAACGAGACCGTCGGCATGAGCTCCAGTTTTCTGAGTAGCTAGAGGATTTGGGTTACCAGGGGCATTGGGGAGAAAATCATATAGCGTGCCAGATTCTTAATAGATTAATTCCAAATGTTGGGCACGACGAATGCATTGATCTTCTGTAACCGCACCGGAAAGGACAATGTATTTAGAGATGTGGGGTAAGAGAGACTTACAAAACTAATTAGCTAATAGATGATCTGGTATTGGCGTTTTGACTAGCCTCCTCCTACATCTCCATTCATGGATGTGATCAAAGATGTGGGTGGCGGTGTCTTGGCGCAGCGAGGTTAACAATTTCGTTCTGGTTTCAAATCTGATTGGTAATCGAAATTTCTTTAGAAACTCTGTTGCTAAAGCACCAAAAGTGTTGATGGTGGCGCGTGGCAATTCTATATACCACTTGGCGGCATTGCCTGTAAGGGTGTAGGGAAACAGTCAAAGCCAGACACTATCATCCACCATGGAATTAGATATAGACCATATATGAAAGGTAGTGATGTGTGTGGTTGGGTCCTCCCCTTGCTTCCCATCGAAATTTGGGATGTCAGAAGGAATCTTAGGCGATACTGGAGGCCAGAGCGGGTTGTGATTGATGGGATCATTAGTCAGTTTATGGATGTCGGGGATGTCCAGAGCTGCCAAAAATGGAAATTGTAGATTTTCCCCCGAATCTAACTAAGGAAGTATGGGCTGACTATTTAGACCATAGGTTCTGCCTATCAATGTCTTCCTAGGAGGATAAGTAGGACTTTGATAAAAATTTCCTATAGGTGGAGGGGTAGGGACATATGGTTGCTTTTCATAGGGCATATTGTATTGCAGGGCGAACGGTTGGTTGCCCCCAGTGTAAAAGTGCCCTCCTATTCCAGATGGAGGTTGGGGTGGGTTATTCCATATGGATGCAATAGAGTTTCTTGGAGGCATGCTACTACTTGCATAGTTCGGCAATGGCATAGACCCTACACCTATATTTGAACCACTTACGGGAATAGTATTAACAATAGGTTGTCCCGTTTATCCTAAGGATTGTAGGGGAAGTGAAATGTTCCCTGCTACCTATGTGCTGGTGACACTGCCCCCTTGTATATTGGTCAAGGGGTTTGAACTCAGCAAAGGGTTCCAACTGAAAGGGTTGCTAAAAGGAACTGAAGTAGTTACACTCGTGGGAGGAGCAACCGTGGGTCCCAACGTGGTCACGGTAGGAGTAGATCCCAAAGGACTCAGCGAGATACTGACAGTTGTGATGACCATAGGGTTGTGATTAGGTATATGTTGACTACTGGGGTTACCAAGTGATGGCATAGAATTGACAACCGGTGGGGAGGATGTTGGCAAACCTAAGACGGTTTCCATTGGCATCGACCCTGTGGATGCAAGTTGTGAAATGAATGTTTGTGCGGCCGAAGACATGTCTTGGCGTGGTGGAATCTGAACTATCATAGGCCCCAACAGATTAGTGAGTGGAGGATTGTAATGAGGTACGACACCTTCCGTGAAAGGGTCCTCCGGAAATTTCATATGATATGAGGCTATGTGTAAATCAGGGTTTGTCAATGGAGATTGCTCTTCCGTAGAAGGCATGGGTTCACCAAGGTTCAGTTTTTCCTGAAGAGTTAGAGGAGGTAGACCTTGCTGTCATAGAGACAAACAACTTGGGTCGGATGATGCCACGGTGACCTGTTTATTTTAAAAAAAAATTAATAAATTGTGATGTATTATAAAATCTCAATGACAGTAACCACACACCTAAAAATGAAAAAAGAAAAAAGGACTCTCTAAAATCAATCAGCAAGCAGCCACAATAGGGTGCCCTGTCTAATTACTACCATTTGCTGGTGATGAAATTTAGTATCACAATAGTATACAAAGAGGGTTGGTCAAAAGTACAGTTACGGTCACTCTAGAGCTTCGCCCGAACCTTAGACGATAGGCGTAAGCACTCTCGTGAAGAAGAGTACCCTCCTAAAGACCAAAGACAGAGTGGGTTCGTCTGTTTCAGGTACCAGGACAGCCCGTACCAGTCACCTTGTGTAAGTCTATAAAAATTATGGCCACTAAAGATACCTCAAATCACAGACATCATCAGGGGGGTCCACGGTTAAGGACAACATGCTATATGGGCAGAATACCTAGATCCCCGATCTAGTTTCGACATCCCCAAAGGGAACCCCAATATATAACACACCCACCGGATGCATTCGAAGGCGGGCTACCTTCTTGTGCACCCAAGTGTTGTCTCACGCTGAGCTCCAGTAAAGGAACGGTCCCAATAATATGATTGCAGTAGGATTTCGTTCGTTAATGACTCTAGTTTCAAGTTTTGAGATCTTGGGTGATTTTCTCACTTTTCCTAACCCAAGACCCTAGCCTAAACTACTGTTGTTGTGAGCTCAAAAAGAGTAATGTGATTGATTTTATTATCTCTTGATTCTTAGTGTACTTGATTATTAGTCTTGCGGAGGGGGAGTGGACGTATGAAATGTAATGAGACTCTGATTCAAGAAACCATGCAAAAATATGCTCTAAATATTCATTTCAATGAAGAGTATTTCTACAAGGAGAGGTTTATTTTCAACATCCATGCACTAACATTCAAATAGCACAGTTCAAATTTAAAGATTCAGACTTCTATCTACCTCTTCTTAACAGTCTATGAACTGAAATTTTCGGAATTTACTTAGCTAGATGCAGAAAAACTAAAAAAAAAAAATCTTCTTTAAAAATTAAATGCTTTTGACACTAACTTTTCAAACAAGAGCAAACAAATAGAAATGCCAGCTTAGTAAACAAGCACAGGGATTCAGTCAAGGAGAGATATTGATGGCCAAAAAACTCTGCAACCAAAACACAATCACAGGGGTGAACGAAAAATTTTGGCTGAGTAACGCACTGTCTCTGAGTAAAGACAACATTAATCCGGAGATTAACGCATTGTATTTAAGTAAAGCCAATGTTATAACAAACTGGAAAACCAACAGAGGTAGCATTAGCTAGGGTAAAGTTCTTCATATGGTCAAATAGAAATAGGATTGAACTCTGCGAGCTTTTGAAATTTCTACTGGGCATAAATACTGGTTAAAAGGGTCTGTGAACAGAGGAAAGAAGAAAGGAGGAAATAAATACTTCAGAAACTATGGGGAAATCCCCAGCGGAGTCGCCAATTCCGCTATAGGGTAAAATGCTTGGGTTGTTGGTTATTGAATATCCCTCTGAGGGCTTTCCAGTGCCCGAGGCAAACAGTAAGATTAGCTGTATAGTTCACAAAGATGGCACATACATATTCATATTAACTTAAAGAAACTTGATGGAATAAGATGGAAGATTACCTCTTTAATGATCTTGGAGTCCTTTGGATAGCACTGAACAGCGAAGAAGGGATCCTTCTTCACCAGCTCCAAATCTCGACTCTGCAATCAGTCAAAGCACCCGTGTAATCTCTACCATAACATACATTTCCTATCAATTAAGTCAATATATGATAAACATTTAAACAATGCATATCTAATCCATTCATCTCATGCTATATAAGTGATTAAATAATAATGACAATATCAACGCATAGAATTGTTACAAAATACCAGGGGCCGAAAACCATCGTACCCAAAAACCATGTGCAAACTCATGCACAAAACATGGGTGGGTCTGCCTATGACTGGGTCCGCACACCAAAAAAAAATTTGCTGGGGTGCTCCCTCGGACCCCGACAGGGGGGGCTGTCGCCCCCCCTCTGACCCCCCTGCTGCGCCCGACGCAACATACAATGCGTGGGGCTAGTCATGGAAAGAATATAACACATACCCAACATTCTCCCACTTGTTGTTTTCTTTCCACATGGGGCCACAAGAGAGCTTATTCATTGGCCCAATTCTTCAACATCCATTGTTTCTCTACACCAAGAGAACTTCTGACGACTCACAGACTTCGTCAATGCATCTGCAACATTCTTCAAAGTGTCCACCTTTACCAGCAACACCCTTTTAGCCTCAACCATATCTCTAACAAAGTGATATTGAACATCAATGTGCTTTGTCTTTGAATGATAAGTAGGGTTTTTAGCCAAGAAAATTTCACTTTGGCTATCACAGTCTATCCTTATAGCTTGTTGTACCAACCCCATACTTGAACAAAATCTCTGCAACCAAACTTCTTCCTTGCTTGCATGAGTGGCTGCTATGTATTCTGCCTCTATAGTTGAAAGTGCCAGTACAGCCTATCTTTTACTCATCCAACTGACTGTGCCTCCAAATAGGCTAAACACATACACACTTGTAGATCTTATTTGGTCCAGATCTCCAGCCCAGTCTGCATCAACGAAACCACGAATGTCCAACATTCTTTCCAATCCTAGTCTTCCTTGGTAGCACAAGCCATAATCACTAGTGCCACATAAATATTTGAAAAACTCACTTCACTGCTATCCAATGCTCCTTCCCTGGGTTTGATATAAACCTTCTCAATACTCCCACTACATGTGCAATGTCTGGTCTAGTACAAGCCATTGCATACATCAGGCTACCCATTGCACTTGCATATGGAACACGGGACATATCCTCCTCTTCTTCTTGTGTCTTGGGACACTGTTCAGCAGACAGCTTTACACCTATAGGAATAGGAACATTCACCGGTTTACTATCCTGCATATTGAACCTCTGCAATATAGTCTCGACATACTTCCTATGGTTTAACCAGAGCTTCCTCTTTGCCTGATCTCTCTTAATTTCCATGCCCAAAATATAGTTTGCAGCACCAAGATCCTTCATGTCGAATTTGGAGAACAGTTGGGTCTTCAAATCTTGGATAATTTGTTTGTCATTTCCAATCAACAACATATCATCCACATACAATACCAAATAAATAACACGGTCACCAATTAATTTAAAATAAACACAGTGATCCTCCTTGCTTTTGGTGAAGCCAAGTCCCAGTATATAGGTATCAAATTTCTGATACCACATCCTTGGTGACTGTTTTAACCCATACAGAGACTTCTTCAACCTGCATACCAGTTCTTTCTTACCCTTCACCATAAAGCCTTTAGGTTGCTTCATGTATATCTCCTCTTCTAGATCCCCGTGAAGAAATGTTGTCTTCACATCCATCTGTTCTATCTCAAAATCAAATGCAGCAGCAACAGATAAAAGTAATCTAATAGAAGTGACTTTGGCAACAGGAGAAAAAATATCACCAAAATCAATTCCCGGCACCTGGGAATAACCTTTCGCTACCAACCGAGCTTTGTATTTCTTCACCTTGCCTTCTACATTCATCTTCTTCTTAAACACCCATTTGCTCCCAATGGGCTTCCTTCCAGCCGGCAACTCCACCAGATCCCATGCATCGTTTTTGTGCAAGGATGCCATTTCATCAACCATGGCCTCCTTCCAGAGTTTTCCATCCTCTAAATCTACTGCCTCCCTGACAGTTCTAGGTTCATCATCAGTTATAGTTAAGGCAAAACCTGAACAAAAATCAGATGGACTATACCTTTCTGGTTTCCTTCTTTCCCGAACTGATCTTCTCAAAGCTGGAGTTTGTGGCTCTTCATCTTCTGAGTCTTCTTCTGTTGTAGAGTCTGATTCATCCTCCTTTAGCTCAAACTCTATCTTCTCAGGTTCCTTTGGTAGGACTTCATGTTTAACAACATCTTTCACTTCTCTAAACACCACATCTCGACTGTACACAACCTTCCTTATTTCTAGGTTCCAAAGCTTGTAACCCTTTAAACCATCCTTATACCCAATAAAGATGCACCTTTCAGATTTATTATCCAACTTGGTCCTTTTCTCCTTTGGAACATGTACATATGCATCACATCCAAATACCTTTAGATGTGAAAGAGAGGGTTTCTTACCAGTCCATACCTCATGTGGAGTCTTATCCTCCAACACTGATGAAGGTGATCTGTTAACTAAGTAACATGCAGTCTCCACTGCCTCTGCCCAAAATTCTTGTCCTAACCCGGTACCACTGAGCATGCTTCTTGCCTTTTCCATCAACATTCTGTTCATTCTTTCTGCAACTCCATTTTGCTGAGGTGTGTATGGAGTAGTCTTCTGCCGTGCTATACCACACTTCTTACAGAACTCTTCAAATTCCTTCTTGCAGAACTCCCCACCATTATATGTCCTCAATGCCTTTATCTTCTTCTCTGTCTGGTTTTCCACCAGAGCCTTAAATTCTTTAAATTTGTCAAAGACTTCAGATTTCTTCCTCAAGAAATATATCCATGTATTCCTTGAGAAGTCATTTATGAATGAAACATAGTACACAGACTTTCCCAGTGACGAAACTGACACAGGCCCAAACACATCACTGTGCACAAGTTCTAATATCTTGTTCGCCCTCTTAGCACCAGAGGGAAAACTCACCCGATTCTGCTTCCCATATACACAATGTTCACAGAAATCGAAATCCAGAGAGAAATTAGACATAACTTCTACCATACCATTTCTATGCAGTATCCGAAGGCCCTTCTCTCCAATATGTCCAAGCCTTTGATGCCATAGCATGGTCTTTTCTCCAGAGACAGCTAGGCTTTCCGCTCCACTTTCAGGAACCATAGAACTATTACACCCATCAATAACAGTGTTACCTTGTAGCTTGTACAGAGTTCCAGTCTGAACTCCCCGCATTAATACCAGTGCTCCCCGAACCATCTTGCAAGCATCTTTCTCGAACACTGTTTTTACACCTGCATCATCCATCTTGCTTACAGAAATCAGATTTCTGGCCAATGCAGGAATATGCAGAACACGAGGAAGTGTTCTAATCCTTCCACCTTGCAGCTTCAGCTTGACCTTTCCACGTCCGATGATTCTGGCCTTCCTATCATCCCCTAGGAAGACATCACCACCATCATATTTCTCATACTCGCAGAACCACTCCCTATGGGGAGTGAAGTGAAAAGATGCACCCGAGTCAATCAACCATGACTCATGATCTACATGTGTATTTGAAGAAGAAGCCAAATACACATCCCCACCTTCATCCGAGGTGGTTTTTGCCTCTGCAGAAAGAGCATCATCAGATCCCTTTCCTTTCTCAGGAGCTTTAGATCTGCATTCCTTTTTGTAGTGTCCTTCCTTTCCGCATTTCCAGCATACCTTTACAAACTATCCTGGAGATTTAGATCTCCCTCTAGATTTGGATCTCCCACTCGAAACCTTACTCTTTTTTCTGTTTTGGGACCTTCCTCGTGCAAATAAGGCATCTCCATACTGGCCCTCCATATTTGTCCGTCTCATTTCCTTCGACAACAAGGCTGAGACAATTTCATCAAAATTCAAGGTAGTTGTATTGCTACCTATTGCAATAACCAAGTTGTCCCACAAGTCTAGTAGAGAACACAACAAACTGATGCACTTATCTTCATCTGAGATTTTAATATCAACAGATGACAGCTGACTTACCACAGTATTGAAGGCATTCAGATGCTCTGTCATGGAGTCTCCATCCTTCATCCTCAGGTTATACAGCTTTTTCCGCAGGAACAACTTATTCACCAGAGACTTAGATTGGTACAAAGTCCCAAGTTTTTCCCACAAATTCTTTGTCGTAGCTTCCCCAGATACACTCAACAATACTGAATCTGAGACACACAACTGTATTGTGCTCTTAGCCTTCCGATCCAGTTTCTTCCAGTCTTCATCTGACATTGTCGTTGGTTTAGTACTTGGATCTACCGTGATCCACTGATATTTATCCACCAACAGATCCTCCATCTTGAGCTTCCACAACTCAAAACTCTAACCATTAAATTTATCGATCTCTATCTTTCTGCCGCTCGCCATCTTCTTTCACTGCAAGAATCGATCCCGCAGATCTCCCACTGAACAGAGTCTACCTCAGGCCCGAGCAAAAAACCCTCAGCAGCAAAGGCATCCCCTTCAAGCTGAAACAGCTCTGATACCAAATGTAGGTTTTAACCCTGAACAGAAACTATCTACACACGAATCTTATAACAAAAAATAAACAATATCGAGAGCATAAAACATAAAACAAATAAACACAGAGATTTTCCCCTGGATCCAAAATCGGGACAACCAACTTGATATTTCATTATATTCCTTTTAGTGTTACAACACATATATATACATGCCGAAGCATACATAAACCCCAATCCATTAACCCTAGTATTTTGTAGATCCGGTAAAGGGAACTACGGTTATGTTCTAATCCAGGGTTAATGGATTGGGGTTTATGTATGCTTCAGCATGTATATATATTTTTTATAACACTAAAAGTAATATAATGAAATATCAAGTTGTTTGTCCCGATTTGGGATCCAAGGGAAAATATTTGTGTTTATCTGTTTTATGTTTTATGCTCTCGCTATTGTTTATTTTCTGTTATAATATTTGTGTGTAGATAATTTTTGTTCAGGGTTAAAACCTACAAGAATGGAAAAAACAGATACATTTCTATTGATTTATAAAAAGGAGGATTACAACAGTCGGTTGTACCAAGCACTCCTCATCCTTCCAATCTCTCTATCTCTCAAAGTGGTGATGTCTTGACGAACAAGTTCTCAATGAACCTCTTTGACCTTTGACCTTCACACTACAAAAATGATCTCTACTTCACAAATATTCAAAAACTTTGACAATCCTTCGACCTTGAACCAAGACCCTTCAACTCCATTTTTTAGGAGATGGAGAGAGCAATCATTGCCCTTCTCTTTCCACCAGTTCTGAATAGAAAAAACCAAGATGTTTCCTCAACTTCCATGTTTTTTCCTTCCTTGAGAGTTCAGTTGTTTATGGAAACGTCCAATAAGAGATTAGTGCTTTGCAGTTTCCTTTTTGTACTGAATCTCTTGTGAGAAAAATCTGGAAATTCAAATCATTCTCCGCGGGTTTTTCCCGTTCCAAACTCAAAACACGGGTAACGCTGCCCTCTAGTGTAAACAGAGTGTTTCCCTAGCCAATAACGTGGCCTATTCACTGATCAGGTGCGTTATAACGCTCTTTTGTTGTTATAGTGAGGCGTTACCTTAGCAGAAATAAGTTTAGTTTAGGTCTTTGTATTCCTTCCATATTTATCTTCTCCTCGAAGCTGATGAGGAGGTATTTTCATTTGTAATAGGAAGCAAGTATACAGTAGTCAACACAGTCTACAAAGGCCTAAACACACTCAAAAAATAACCCATAAGAAATCTAAAATGACAAAAATACGCATTAGGGAGGTCAAACCAAAACCTACAGGGGTTGGCGCGACTGTAAGGCCGTAATCCACGCCATACAGAGGTTGGAGCGAGTGCTAAAAGAGAAAATTGTGCCAATCAGAGTGACTATCCACACAAAAAACGTGCCAAGCTGCATACCTATGGGAAAAGGAGGAAAGACCTTAACCTAATGAGCAGAGGTCAACCTTGACACTCTGGAGTTGAACAGAGGATGGAAAATTAGCAAACAAACCAGAAATAGATAGATAACTAAACCAATAATTGATACTGACCCAACAGGATGACACGATAAACTCGCACTGATCCCTAGTGGAGTCGCCAATTTGTTATGAAGGTAAATCCTCTTTGCAGACATAGACGATCCCTCTAGCCCTAGGGTGGGTCTAGTAGTAAAAGGACATGCTAAAGTGTTTCTTCCTAGTAAATGAATGAAAAAAATACATGGTAGATTGACCTACCTTGAATCCAACGTTGTCGATGTTTCAGAAAGAGTAGTGGCCTCTCGCTCCTGCCTTGGAAAATCAAGATTCATTCTATGTCATGCTTAGATACCTTCACATAGGACAAAGAACAAGAACAACATATGACATAATAGTTTCATTCACAACTATTAGCGAGTCAAAGAGGGCTAAACATTTCACATAAAATAAACATCATAACACAATAGTGGAACCAAATAGTAGTCATGTATATTAATGAGTAGAAGGAAGAGTACAAAAGATGCTTTGAAGTTTTAGTCTCCTCCAGCGGGGTTCAGACGAACTAAATCTCAAATGTTGGTCAGGGAATTCGGACTCAAGCTCTCTTAGAAGTCATCGACTTGAGCTCTCTCAACACTGTCTTTCTTACTCTATCTTCTCTAGCAGCTTAGCTATAGTATAATTCTCCTCGTTCAGCTATTCATTATTTCATCTATTTTTCTATAATGTGTTCAGCTAGCTTCTACTAAAATAGATAGTTTCTTATATAGAGGAAAGGGAGGAGTTTGGGATCCATATAAAGATCGAAGGGAGTCCTATCATTTAGGAGGGTTCCAAGGGAGGTGGAAAATACTAACTAAAGGAAGGATTCTGTGGTTGTTTCAGTTTAACCACTCCCAATGACTCATCCCTGAGATGGTTGGAATGGAACCTTCACCTCTATTTTTAAAAAACATTCCATAAACAACTTGGCACGGGTGTCTAACTGGCACAGAGCGCCAAGTGGTGCAGGCTCAATGTTAAATTTTCTAGTCGACGCGAGGGTGTCATGGGCTACTCGTGCTAAGGTAAAAATATGGATTTTCACAGTTCTTCTTAGGGAAATGTCAACAAGAAGAATGTTTCTTTCATCAAAATGGATGCAATCATGGTATTTTCAAATCATGACACTACCTATTGATCACAGAAACGACCCTCCAATGTGCTTGTTGGGGACTGCAGGGACAGTGACAAAATGTTGTGTAACAGATGCCTACCACTCACATCTATAAAGATGGAAGTTTTGCTACTCCTAGACTTCCACAACCTACAAGGCTGACACTACAACAATTGGAAAGAAAAAGAGAAAAAGAGCTTTGCTACATTTTTGATAGGAAATACACTAAAGGTCAAAAGTGTGTTGAGAAGAAATTATTTTATGTAGACTATGAAGAGGAGGAAGAAAATGAAGAAGAAAATTTAAAATAAGGGGATATACAGCAGGAACCAACCCTAAAAGAAAAAGAAATGAGTCCGACCATATAGTGTAATGCATTAGCAGGAATTAACACTCCGTAAACTCTCAAGGTATAAGGACATATCAAGAATAAAAAGGTAATAGTGTTGATTGATTCCAGTAGTACCCATAATTTTATTCATTGTAAGGTAGCCAAGGAATTGAATTGTTTCCTATACCCAGCACCAGTATTTCAAGTGATGGTTGCAAATGAAGGAACTCTAAATTGACCTCTAAAATTCCATAATACCAAGCTAACCATGGGAGAATATGTATTGATTATTCCAATTCTTTCCATTTCAATGGGAGGTGTCGATGTTGTGCTAGGAGTACAATGGTTACAATATTTAGGGATTGTAGCTTTGAATTTTCAAGAACGTTTCTTGAAATTTTTTTCGAAAGGAAAGGAAATCAAATTATGGGGTATCGTAGGGAAGCTGGGAAAGATAATAAACTCTAATTTCATGACAAAGCTTCTGAAGAAAGAACAAAAATGTGTAATTGCACAATTGTTCTCACTAGAAGTTCCAACATCAAAATCATCTATTTCTCCATATCTCCAAAAATTCTTGGACAATCATTCCAAGTTTTTTGATACTCCCAAAGGAATCCTGCCTATTCGTGATCATGATCATGCTATTCATTTGATTCCAAGAATTTTTCCTCCAAACATCAGGCCTTATAGATATCCTTATGTCCAAAATAATAGAATTTAACGTGTGATTGCAAGAATGTTAGAGGCTGGTATAATTCAACCTAGTCAAAGTTCTTTCTCTACTCTAGTAGTATTGATGCACAAGAAGGATGGATCATGGAACATGTGTCCAGATTATAGGGAGATCAATAAGCTCACTGTTAAATATATATTTCTCATTCCTATGATTTATGAATTATTGGAGGAATTACATGGTGCTATTTATTTTTACCAATTTGGACCTTCGTTCAGGATATCATAAAATTAGAATGAAGACTGAAGATATTCTGAAAACAACATTTCAAACTCATGAGGGTTATTATGAATTTTTGGTCATGCCTTTTTGCCTTACCAATGCACCTTCTACATTTCAAGGGCTGATGAATTCCATTTTCAAACCATTCCTTAGAAAATTTGTTGTAGTATTTTTTGATGACATACTAATCTACAACAGGTCTTGGAAGGATCATATTCAACATTTTGACAGGGTGCTCAAGCTATTAGACGAGAAACACTTATATGCAAAAACATCCAAATGTTTCTGTGGAGTACAAGAGGTGGAATATCTGGGTCATATTGTATCTCACAAGGGTGTTCAGGTATACCCTAACAAAATTGAAGACATTAAGTAATGGAAAGTCCCTACAACCATAAAGCAGTTGCGAGGATTTCTCAGGTTAACAGGTTATTCTCGCAAGTCTGTTAAGAATTATGTGAGAATAGCAGAACCTCTAACAACATTATTGAAGAAATATGCATTTTCATGGACTCCTGAAGCAACTGAGTCCATTGAACATCTTAGAGGAAATGTGCCTATCACCGGTCTTAGCTATGCCAGACTTCAAAAAAACCTTTATTACGGTATGTGATGCCTTAAGAAATGGAACTGGTGTTGTTTTAATGCAAGAAGGAACACCCATTGCTTTTGAAAGTCGTCCAATCAAAGTAAAGTATTTACAAAAAAATATTTATGAATAGGAAATGTTGGCAATACTATATGCACTAAAGAAATGGTGACCTTACCTAATGGGAAGGCACTTCAAGGTAAAAATTGATCATGGTAGTCTTAAACACTTTTTGGAGCAAAGACTCTCTTCAGAAGAGCAACAAAAGTGGGTCATAAATATGTTGGGTTAGGACTTTGAAATCATCTACAAAAAAGGGAAGCTAAATGTTGTTGTAGATGCACTCTCAAGAAAGGATGGAGAGGTCGAAGCATTGTTTTGTGCAATTTCTATTATCCAACCAGATTGGATAACTGAAGCAAGGGATGAATGGAAGAAGGATGAAGAAGTGTGGAAAATCATTCAAAATTTGAAGCAAGATCATAGTACATTTGATACATTAAGTTGGAAAAATGATTCCTTATGGTACAAAGATCGCTTATATCTTTGTAAGAATTCCCTACAGAAAAAAATATTCTTTTGGAATTGCACATTTCTCCTTTAGGAAGACACTCGGGATTTTTATAAACTTACCACAGGTTGAAGAAATATTTTTTTTGGGATGACGTTAAATCTGATATTCAAAATTTTGTCGAAGAATGTTTAGTTTAACAGCAAAATAAAGTTGAGACAATTAAGACCTCAAGTCTTCTGCAACCTTTATCCATTCCAGTTCAATGATGGGAGGATATTTCAATTGATTTTATCACAGGTTTACCTAAGTCCAAAGGAAATAATGTCATCATGGTGGTATTTGATATACTTACAAAGTATGCACACTTTTTTGCATTATCTCATCCATTTAAAGCAAGTATAGTTGCTACTACATTTATTGAAACATTTCAAAAGCTACATGGAAACCCAAAGATTATTGTAAGCAGCAGAGTTCCCATTTTCACTGGAAATTTTTGGACGAAATTATTTTCTTGTTTGGGTACTCAAATAGCTCATAGCTCATCTTATCATCCTCAATTCGATGGTCAAACTCATATAGTGAACAATTGTTTGGAAGGATATCTTCGTTGTTTTGTATCAGATAAACAAACACAAAGGGTCAAGTGGTTACCTCTGGCTGAATGGTGGCATAACACTTCCTTCCATACTGCAGCAAAAACGACCTCATTTATGACACTTTATGGATATCATCCACCATCCATCACATCATCTTTAAGAGAAAATTCTAAGGTGAAAGCAGTGGAAGATCACATCGATCATCAATAGCAAGTTCTCCAACTCTTAAAGTATAACCTCAATTTGGCACAAAATCGAATAAAACATCAGAGAGATCAACATCACAGTGACATAATTTTTGATGTACGAGATTGTGTATTTTTACGGCTACAGCCATAGAAAAAAATGTCCCTCGAGCAAGCTAAGAAGGATAATAAATTATTGCCAAAATTCTATGGTCCTTACAAGGTGTTGCAAAATATTGGTACTTGTCATATAAATTTGTGCTTCCTACTTCTTCGCGAGTGCATCCAGTTTTCCATGTTTCATGCTTAAAGAAGGTTATAGGTGACAAAATTCTAGTTCAAACAATATTTCCATAACTTGATGAGGAAGGAAAAATCTCATTGGAACCTGAAACAATCACGGAAACAAGAACTCGATAGCTATGAAATCGATCAATTTCAGATTATCTCATCAAGTGGAAGAACCTACCCACTTAAGATTTTACATGGGAGGATGAGAAATTTATACAGAAACATCCATACGTACTCAAGCATTGAGGTCAACACTTTTTTGAAGGAGACGGGCATGTTAGGTCCCCATATTACTAGTGTAGTCCCTTATTGTTATTAGTGTAGCCCCCTTATTGTTATTGTTGTACCCCTGTAACCCCCATATTTTTATTATTGTTCCCTTATATTATTATGTTAGGTCAGATAGGATTATATTGTGACCCCATGGACCCCTATATATAGAAGGAGGTTTTGTCATTTGTGTCATCCAAGAATTGTTCATTTATGTATTGTATTGGAGGTTTCCCCCTCGAAGTGGTTGATTTCTAAGGCATTTATCTCTCTTTTATTCTATTTTTCGAGCTAGTTTCATAATAAAATGATATTTTATTCATATGTACACTTAGTACGATCACATGGCGAAGTTGTGTGTAGCTATATTCTTGCCTTGGATACGATCAGAAAAGTGCATAACTTCCATAAAATTTTAAGGATTTTTAGGAAAATATCATGTTTAATGATTAATTTTAATTCATGCATGTGACGTTCTAGTAAACATTCAACAATTATGTTATCCACCCTTGTGGAAAGAACTTGAAATTCCAAATTATAGTCTGCAATTTCACCAAATTCCCTAATTCGTGTTAATTGAATGATGTAGTCTTGTCCACAAAAATTTCCATATTAAATTTATAAGTATCTTTTAAATAAATCACAAGTACAACGATAAGGTTGGAGCTATATTTTATCTACCCATTGATACCATTCATCTAATTTTATCTCAAAGTTCAAAGTAAATATTATTCAATTGAAAATACTACTATATTGGTGGACCTAGGTAAATAAATTTGTTCCATTAAAGTTATTTAATTCAAAAATGGGAAGGTTCACTCTTTATTAAACCATCAATGAGTAGCTCCACAATTAGAGTTAAATATACTCTAAATATTCTTATTATTGGCAAGTTTTCAACTAAAAAATTATCGTTATTTTCATGAGTTCCACCAGGAACATTATTAATTTTAAGGAGCCCTCCATTTACAACTTCATGAATATTTTGTTTCATTTGTTTCATCTTCTTATCTATTTTTTACATAATTTCCTTTATTATTTTATTCAATATCCATTTTGATTGATTCTTTTGATTGTGAAAAAGAACTTTCCAACTTAGTTACCCAATAACGGATATACTAATTTTCTTCATAAGTAATGAATGTGTTTTTAAGGCGGTTTAATTGGTGTAATAGCTTTTGGATCTTTCTTCAAATGAATTTGGGATAAGAATAATAATAATAATTATCCTCTTTAAATAAACTATTAGTCACCCAAAACAAGATTGGCCTTCAAATTGAAATTTATGTCACTTATAAGTTTTGTACCTTAAAACGTCAATTTGGAGAATATCTAAATGATTGACCTTTTTACTGACACATCTCTAAGATTTTGGCCCCTTTTAATCCAAAATTTTTCTTTATAATACTTTGATATTTTTCCTTTGCAATTTCACAAGTCTCACAAAGACTTCATGTGTCAAGTGAATGTTATGGTAACTTTCGCAGAATTGCTTCTTTTTGGCCACTTCCCAAGATAAAACTTGTATATATTTCAACATTTCCAATTATTTAAATATAATTTTCAAATTTTTAATATATTAACTTTATAATTTCTTCTCAATACTCTGAAAATTTCACAATCTTAGGCATAACACAAAAAAGGGTTATAGGGAAAATTCCAAGCTCACTAGTTTGAAACTTATTTTAAAAACCTTCACAAACCCTAACTTATAGAGAGTATGTCTCCAAATATACCTAAAATTATAGTGAACTAAAATATGAATTTTTAACTATATTATCTTTGAAATTTCTTCAAAACATTCTCAAATTTCGTTATCTAAATCATCCCATAAAAACATTATAACCAAAATCTCAAGCTCACTTGTTTGAAATGGATTTTAAGATTTTTATTAAATCCTAAACTCCATAGTATATATATCTCAAAAAATATAGTGAACAAAATTTATTAATTTTTAATATGATATTCCCCAAGGTAATGACATATTATGGTCAAAATTTCACTATCAATCTCATCCTAGAATACAAGTTATACCAAAAATGCAAAATGACATGTCTAAAATTTATTATAAGAGCATTCAGGAGCCCTAAATTCCTTAGATCATATTTTTGAAATTATAGAGAATCAATATAAAAAAATATTAACCATTTTATCATAAGACCTTGTCTAAATATGATGCAAATTTCACTATATAAAATTTCCCATAAAAGAAAAATTATTATGAAAATGCCAAGTTAACTTGTTTGAAAGAACAAAAAACTAGGTTCGTATTATTTGATAGAAAATGTTATGATTCTTGCACCGTAAATTGATTAGTTATTCTAAATAGGGAAACTTGTTTTTACAATGAAATATACATCATAGAAGACAATACTTGATGATCCTAAGACTCTCTCTCTCTCTCTCTCTCTCTCTCTCTCTCTCTCTCTCTCTATATATATATATATATATATATATATATATATATATATATATATATATATATATATATATATATGAGATAAAGGGCACAATTAAAATAAAATGGGACCATGAAATGTTCTATCCAAAATCCTAATATAAAAATAATAATGAATTCTCACAATGGCCTTAATATAGGTCTCACTGGCCATAACACCTTGGCACAGGAAAAACACTCACTTACAATAAAGCGGCACATTTGCTTTGAGGATGCCAAAATATTGGTAAATAAGACCATTATTTGGACTATCAAATTCGATAAGAAATAGAAATTATTAGGTACCCAAACAACTTGAAGAGAGATGAAGGTCTAAAGATTAACAAGAACTCACTCCCCCTAATCTCTCACATAATAAATATATAAATTTTAGTATGTTTACCCTTGCACTTTCTTCTTCATTGTCTCTTATTTTTTATGTTCTCTAGACATTTATTTATCCTTATTCTCCTTTTGAGTTTTCTTTGCTACCATGTGTTTCTCTTTTTCCCTCCTTTTTTTATAATTTTACTATTTAAACTTGCATTATTTGTTTCTAATTAATTTTAACATTAGTAATAGAATAATATTGAATTTAATATTATTATATTAATATAATAATATTACTTGTTATATTTATAACATAAGTTAATAGCTATACTAATATAAAAATGTTATTTCAACATTTAACATTATATCTAATGTTAATACTGACATACTACTTAGTGTTTTATATATGAATATAATTATTTTTTCATAGAATGTATTAACATATAATAACAATTAAAATGTTCATAACAATTGCAATGTTTTAACTATTTTACTTTTATTAATACTAATACATTAATGTTGATATAAATATGCTTTACTTATATTAATTATTTTACCAATATTGATACTAATTAATTTCAATATTAATATATTAATATTTTAATATTTATTAACGGTTGAAGGAAGCGAGAGTGAGAAGGAAAAATGGTGAACTCATCAAGTAGAATTCATTCCCTGAACACAAACGCAGTTGGAAATGGTGCAACTTCGACTATAGTAATATTTTAATAGCCCTTCGCCCCTCTTCAAGTTTTGGAAACTTACAAAAGAAGGGTAGAATTAAGTGGCATGCCCACGCGTACCACATTTATGCTTGGGGAGGTGCATTATGATGCCAATATTTTACTCGATGAAGTCTTTAAGCTCATAAAGAAGCAAGAATTATGGCCTGGCATGGCTACTGCAGAATACATAGCAGAAGAAATTTTTTTTCTTTGATTTCGATTCTATATTGACCCTTTTCTCTTTGGAATTTTCATCGTGTTTTAGCATAGGAGTTTGAAGAGGGAAACTTGAATCCAGACCATGTTGCACAAGAATGGTGGTTTCAATGTTGTGGTATTAATAGTCGAGGGCCTCTAGAGCTCACATTGAAAAATAAGAAAAGTAAATGCATAAGGGGGAAGGATGTTAGCATAGTGTTTGTTGAAACGTTTGAATGAGATCTACACCTAGGGTATGGGAGACCTATAATTTCCTATGGTAGAGAGGTTATGGCCTGATCCCCCTTTAATTATTATTTTGGTTCATATGACCACACAAGTATGATAGATTGATGGTCTATGAATAATATGCAGCTTCTATGTAGATACAATATGTCCAAATATGGATTTTCCAGCTTCTATGTAGATACAATATGTCCAAATATGGATTTTCCAGTTTCTCTCATAGTTCTGAGTTGCACACTACACTAGAAGAGCCATTCATGGAAAGTTTTCATATTTTCATTAAAAATTTAAATGGGATGTCCTCCCTCCTTTGGACCATGGATTCATAATTGGTGGAACGCATAAAACAATCCATTCAAATCAAGTTATATATCCCTTTTTATTCTCAGTTTCTTATTTTTGAAGGAAATTTTCTTTAGGATTCATCTCACATGAGGGACTACCACATCTCAAGAAATTCCACCATAAAATTTAACATGAGGTTGTGAGGAGGAGCCCAATGAATAAGAAAAAAAAGTGGATCTACTTCCTACAAGGATGTACCACAAGTAAATTCTCCTTTTCTAGAATATCAACCCTAGTCCATCGTAGGACACTACATTGTAGAAACAATGAAACATGTGCCAGAAATGGAGGTTCATTTTCCAGAGGTAAATTACCTTTTTTATGTTCTCTAATACAAATAAGTGGTATGTCATTTTAATGGTTTATGCCCTAGATCATGTGAGCTATATCAATGGGTTGTTTCATCCTAGACCCCAAACTATGAAATAAATTTATGTTCCAAATGGTTTTTTACTTTCAAATTTGAAATTCAGGAAGACCTCGACAAAGTACTAAATGATGGTCGATGGTTTTCGGGTAGATATAGGCCCTTCATGAACTTCTTGTTTCCATATTTTGAAGCAACAAAAGTTGTGGTATCAACATTTCTGTTATGATTGAGGCTACCAAACCTCCCCGTTCGTTTTTGGAACCAAAGGTACTGGAAGAGATTGGAAACACTTTGGGATAATAGAAAAAGATAGACCTCAAAATAACAAAAAAAGGTCTATTTATATTTTCAATAATGTGTGTAGAAATATACCTGGATAAAGGTATACCTAATCATATTTATATGAAACAAAAAAATGTCTAGTGGACCCAAATTTTATATTATGAGAACAAAAATTTTAGATGTCAAACTTGTTTCCAAATAGGACATTCAAAAAATTCATGTCCACACGAAACAAATTCCCCAAAAAGGAAAAATGGTTAGGTACAAAGATCAAATGGATTTAATCCATATGATTCTTACCTCTCAAAAAAATAATTTGAAGAAACCATGGGGAATAGTCAAACCCAAAGACAAGAGGATCCAAATGCGTAGATTGGCAACAACTCCCAAATGTAGAATGATATGGAACCACAAGAGATATATTCATCAAAACAAAAGGAAAAATATTTACATGTAGAATATGGGTTGGGGGGCTCAAAGAGAGAACAAGTTTCAGAGAGCTATGACTAAGGCAAATAATCTGTAGCGATGATATATGGATGTGAAATAAACATGGTCCCAATTGATCTATCATTAGGGGGTTGGAATAAAATGCAAAACAAGAAAGGAAAGACAAATAAGTTAAGTGATTATTATCACACTTAACTTTGAATTTTTTCATTTGTATATTCTTACTATTTTTGTATTCCTTTTAGCTCAAATGTCATTAGTCGTATCTACTAGGATGCTTTAAGCATATGCATAATGTAATTTTTTCTTTCTTTCTTTCATGATGACTAAAATTATCAGTATTTTTCGAAGGGAACTATTTTTAATATTTGTTTTAAATTTATTACATAAATTTTAAATACTAAATTATTTTATAGTTAATTTTAATATTATATTATTATTATTTTTATAGGCATATTTTACTTGGAATAGGTTTTCCATAATTTTAATTTAATTATCAGTAACTATTAATTGGATGGTAGGGATTTAACCTCCATCGAATATTCTTAATAATATACACAAATAACGTTGATCTTTATTTCTAAACTAGTTATGTTATTTTTTCTCTTTTAATTAAATTGATTAATTAAAATTCATATCATATGAACAAGTTCCATATCATGTGAGTTATGGTTTTTTAGGCATGTGGTACATATAGGCCATAGTATTGGCCCATGGTATTGTAACAAATATTATTTAAAAATTAAGAATATCGATGGTAAACTAAGGGTAAATATACATGCTTGAGGACCTTATGCTATGTTTTTTTAAATGTATATGTATTTAACTTATATATTAATTTTCTTATCATTAAATGATAATACTACTTTTTTCAAGGGAAAACATGCTCTCTCATAGATTGAGGTTGAGAGTGAGGGTCAATACAATAATATTCATAGTCACATAACCATTACAACAATATTTCTCATGATCATGTCACTCACAAGGAATTAAACCTATGTGTGCGAGATAATAACCATTCTTCCCAACCACATGAGATAACCCTAATTGACTTTTTAGTGAGTGGATGAGTCTAGGTTGGGAGACCCTATTTATTAGATGGAAGAAGAATAATAAACACAAATTGTAATGCTATCACTATGATTGTGTGAGGCTTTCTTAACCATGGATTCCCCTTGCAATAGTTTTAATTCCCCAAAATTAGCTTCCATCCTCAACCCCTCCACATGAGGATTGAACTCAAGACTTGGTAGGGACTAAAACCCACATAGAGAAACTAATATACACCTCATGGGTAATACTAATAAAAATAACAATAGAAAAATATAAATAAGAATAAGAGTTCATTATGATATTTGACGATGGTGAGAGGGAGATACAATAGGGTTTTCTCAAAGGTTGCAGTAGAGTAAATCCTATCTGGTGGGAGAGACTAGCTCAGTAGTAGGCAGAGTGGTGTTGGGGTTTCATCCTTTTATTTTTGGACTGGAAAATTAATTTTCTCGTGTACAACACCTTTCTTTATGTGATATGTCTAGGTTTTATTTATCACGGTTTTTCTAGGGTTAATGTTTCTAGTTTTTACATTGTTTAGGAATCTGTGATATAAATTTCAAGGGTTTTACTGAGCTATAATATGTGGATTGTTTGTGGGATAGATGATGTGGATGCTTTCTACTATGATTTAGTGAGCCCCAATAGAGGTTCCATTTTTGTTTCTTCCGGTGAAGTTTTTTCATTTGGGGTTTTTTTCACTCTGTCTATTCGATTTACTATCAGGGTTTGAACATGTTTGGTGTGTTTTCATGAAACCAAACCCAATGGATTCTCAAAAATCCTCCATATTCTACCATTTGTACAAGGTTCTTTCCAGCAGATCCTCAAGAGAAAATTTTCTCCTTTATAGAAGACTATGTGCATATGGTGTTAATCGTAGGTTTCTCTTCTCCCATCCCACCTGCTCTACCAAGGATATTTTATATATTTCAAGGTCATTATTAGGGGTTTTATTGGAGTGAGATTTCATGTTTCATATTTAAATGGAGGGGTTTCCATTTTCCTAGTTTCTCAATTTTTGGGTGGATTCCTGCATGTTTTGGATCCTTTACCTATGGATCCCAAAAATACGTGGGAAAAATATCTAGCGATCGGCTTTGTTCCACAAGTTTCAATATGTAAAGTGGCCGTAATGCTCGGTCCACATTCCAGTATTTTTTTGGGGGTATCTGAGAAATATTATTGAAACCTTGAGTTACATGAGGAAGGTCGTTAGAGTCTTAATCCAACTAATAAAAATATGCTTCGTGTTCTAAAATGTGAAAATATATTTACGACATATAGTTTTTGTTTGGGGGATGGTGTGTAGAGACTGGAAATGAAAAAAAATGGTAGAGAAATATTAGTTAGGAAAGGAAATATGCCAAAACAATTTATTAGTAACCATCATGGCAGGAAGTGATTAGTGTATATTACCTATGGCCTCAGAAGTCCCATATGTCTTCCTTATTACAAAAGGATGGATCTATATCGCATTCAAGTCTAAGGGGGATGTAGAAAACATTTTAAATGAGGCTTGTTCCATTGACTCCACCCTTGTCATGTTTAGCCTTTGTTTCAACCATGGAACGAATGGATGGAAGAAATCCTTGTATGGGTTCGATTTCCTAGTTTACCATCCAACATGTGGAATCCTAAATTTTTGTTAATTTGGGGAATAGTCTATGGTGTTTCTTGGATGTGGACTACTATTTCAAGAAGTTGTGAGATAAATCAATGTTGGGGATTTTGGTATGCCTCGACCTTCAAAAGATGCTTGATCCAATAATGGATATTGGGAAAGGTTCTATGTTCTCTTAGAATTTAGAGTATGAGGGTCTTCCTTTATGATGCAAAATATGCCACAATTATAATCATCTAGTTATCAATTATATCCTTCATTTCAAGGTCCCTTAAAATGTCATCAAAACATACAAAAGATGAAATATTTAAGGGCAAGTTTCAGGGGACTATTTTGATGATCTAGTGAAGGATAATGGGTGGTAGGTGGATCCAGTGTTATCTATTTCAAAATTTTCAAGATATATAGTAGTCTCACAAACGATGTCTCAGTCATAGGTCTCTCATTTTTCTCCGGCGGCATGGAATGATCGACCGATTGAAGAAACATCGTCCCTTGTAATTTGGTTACCCTATCTTATGTTCATTTATTTTTGTATATATTATGGATTTTTGGAAGATGGTCTACTTTTGTCACTGTTACAACACCCTCTAAAATTTTGGCTTACATCTTATTTATGGAGCTTACTTTGACTTTACATGTTTTCATCGCAAACACTAAGAGTCATTGCATGTGTTTTCTTAAAAAAAAATTGTCTCGTTTGTGAGAAAATCAAAGTGTCGTCCTTTAGTATGTTAAGTGTCGCAACTTGTACAAAAGTTAGTTTTGGTGTGTTTAGGGGGTGATTCTTCTGAAAATGAGTTTTAATTATCATTAAATAATTTTTGGGACTCATTTCCAAAGTTTTAAGTAGTTTTGCACAAGTGTCGTCGTGATCATCACAGATTGTATCTTTAGTGTCACACTTGGTGTTCGCCATCGAAAATTTGTCACATTGAGGAAAGTATGTTATTCATATGTTCTTAGTGTTCCTTATCGTGTCTTCAAGTAATCTAAGTGTTGTATCATACTAAAATTCTTGTTTTGTTCATCTTCATTTCAATGATCCAACACTTAGTAAAATTTGGAAAGAATCCCCAACCAGACTACTCAACCTCTTTCAGCTAGCCTAAAATATGCATTGAATAGTATCAGTTGTTAAGAAACAACCTTTACTCTTGGAAATGCACAATGTGCAGTTTTTTCCTCCAATAATTGTACACTACACAATCTCATTGCTTAAGCCCACACCTTGAGCTCGAACACTGCACAATATTTCCCTCTATCCAGGTTGGAACTATGCATTACATAGTCTCAGTCCTCAATCCTCTGCCTTGAGCTCCTCAACTGTGTAATTACACAATCACCTGATGATGAGCTCCATCATTAGGTGCATTTGGAGGGGTTTATGTTCACCTTTTTTCCTTATTAAGTTTCTTTTTCTTGCATTTTAATTATATCATGGCCTTAGGATGCTAGTTTAGATGGTGATTGAGGTTTATCACACCTTGAGTACCTAACATGAGCTAAATGTAGGAAAATCATGAAGATATTTTATTTTTGTGAATATTTTGTCATCAAGACTCGGAGTAGATAGAAAGGAGAGATTCCAAGGGGTTTTCCACCCTCCTTAACTCCCATATGTAGCCAAGGGATCCTTGAGATTCCCTCCAACAACTCAAAATCAAAGGGAGCCATGAAAACTCAAGATCAAGTGCACTCAAGCCATACTTCACTTGCAGTCAAGTGGACTCATCACATACTTTTTAGGGATTTAATTGTAGCTACCCTTTAGGTTAAATATGTTTGAGCAAGAGCTCATTAGGATTCAAACTTTCGAGAAATCCATTAGGTTCTTTTCTCTTGTAATCAATTTTCAAGACTTTTGTATTGATTTAATGAGACTATCTTTTGAAATGAAATGAGTATTTATATTGAGATTTACTAATCTAGTTTTAGAGAGATATGCTTGTGCGCTAGGCCATATCCATGTGCCTCAACCACTCTTGTGTAATCATTCTTTACTCTCATGTCATTTAGCTAGTTTTTCTTATGATTATTTAGCTACTTTTCTTGTATTTTCATTTACTATTTTTAGTTTCCTTTAATTTTTCTTTTTCTATAGATTTGTATGTCTTACATGTTGGTAGAATAGGTTATAACTTCATAAAGTTGTGAGTCAAGCCTCCCCTCTGATCTCTGTCATTGGAGCTTGAGTAGAGTAGACTTTCCCTAAAGGCCAAAAGTTCTTTTTAGTTTATTATTTATTGGAATAGATAATATTAGATGATGTGATTCAAGGGATATGGTTAGATTGTTGTGTTAGATATTTTTTTGTAGATTAGAGTAGATTTTATTTACAATTCAAGTAATATTTTCCATTGTCTTTATCATGAATTTGTCCATTTGTATTCCATGCATAGGTAGTTTTCTTGTAGGTACAGGTAGCGTAGCCAAGGAGAACTTCACCAGCACCTTCAACTTCATCTGTCACCCTTCATTATCCCTATGTTCATAAAAATCATCATCAACCTTATCTTCGTACTTTTCATCACTACACCATGAGCAAAACCTAGGGGTGAAAGATAGGCCTCCCAAGAGATTCTGAGCTTGGAAAAGCAGTGGGACACCTTCCACTCATCGTAATCCACCTTCACTCCACCTTCTCTACCTTTTTCCCACCTATTTTTGGCCTTGGATTGGCCTCAAACTATTTCCTGTAGCAATTCAGGACTTTCCTGTAGCACTATAGGAAACCTGTAGAAGCACTTGAAATAACACTAGTGGGCCCCTCCTTAAGCCCAGAAACCAACATCCACATCCTCTAAACCTGAAAAAACCACTCATATGCCTCCACCCTTTCCCCCATGTGTTCAAGCCTTCCATAAGCCACCTTAGCACTTTCTTCTAGTAACTCCAAAAAAAAACAATTACAAGCGTAGTTAGCTAATTAGTAGTTGCATGATTAAAAGCATGATAGATATAGAATAGAGTAATTAGAGTGTGTTTATCCATTTGGCCCAACAAAGTGTGATTAGATTAGTTCCCTTTATTCAATTTCAATTCAACAATTCACTTCATGCAAGATGCCTAGGTTGCTTTCATATCTAATCATAGTTTAATGCGTAGATTTCTTTCATTGCAGAATAGTTAGATGTACCTGTTTACTATAATGTAATTTTGTAATTTCTGATAGCACCATGGATTTGAATCATTTGTAGCCCTAGTCCCAATTTTATAAGTGTGATGGACTTCATCCAATAACTCTAGAAGTAGCACCCTTTCGTAGAGCTCATAAGAGGATGACATGAGTAGAATGCATCTCTTGTGTATATAGCACTGTCACCTCCAAATTTTTAGGAAGTCTGGGTTAATAAATTAAAGTAGGGAAGCCTCTTGGAGTTGCAAAATTGTTGGTGAAATACCAGGGCTCACCACATTTTGGCACTATTTCCTGGGAGGTGTCTAGTAGATGCTTTTCTTTTGTTTTAACATTATTTTCACTTTCCTTTTACATGTTGTTTCACAAATATTGAAAAAAAAAAATGATTTTCATGCCTCGTAGGAGTAGGGATACTCAAGGAAATTTTTTAACTAAAACCCCCCCATCACTCCATAGCCACCCTTCACTCTTCTTCAATGGCTATGAGGTTGAACACACCATAGGTGAGCCTTTTGAAAATTTTTAAGAACTTATTGGAGAAGAAGATCTTGTTTCACCTGAGGAAAATGATTCACCTATATCAACCATGGTTGACACTAAATCCCAAGAAGCCTTCCCCATTACAGAGGCATATAGGGAGACTAAAATGAAAAAAATTAGCCCATAAACCCTTCCACAGTTTCATGGACTTACTTCAGATGATCCTGACACATTCATGTTTGAGTTTTCTGTTGTGTAGGACCTATGACTATTCCTCAGATGATCAGAAGTTGAAGCTATTCCCATCTATCCTTAAGGATGCATCCTTTTGGTGGTTCATGGGTATACCTAGGAATAGCATCACTACCTGGGCACATATGAACGAAGGCTTCAACAAAAAGTACAATGAATATTGTAAGTCCAAGGAAACTAAGTATTATTTATTCGGGATGACTCTAGGGCCTGATGAATCCTTGGAAGAATATCAATAGATGTTTCATTTAAACTACAAGAGATCTATCTATACTCGTGATCCTGAATCACTTAAACTATTACTTCTCTGAGGGATCAGAGAGGAGGTGATAGAAACCCTCAATATGTTATTAGGACAAGATATCTACCAACTGCCTTATGAAACAATCAAAACTGTCTTCAGGAGCCATTCTAGGGCAGTTAACAAGAAAGGAAGAGCTAGACAAAATACAACCAATACCCCTTCCTCTTCGACCTCCATCAAACATGAGATTGGGAATATGTTGGAGGACTTCAAGACTGACATGCTACACACATTTTCCTTGCAAATGGACACAATGCAGGTCAAAAGGAAGCAAGAGGAAGCATAAAGAAACTTGGCTATATTTTTCCCTAGATGTGCCAGAAAGCACCCTAGAAATGAATTTCCACTAAATTTCATATAGGGTTTCTTAGTCCGCGAGGAGAATCATGCCACAAACAAGTGTTGCTCCTAACATAGACTTAAAGTTGTATATCAAGGTGAGGAAGTAGGAATGAAGAAACTTTGTTTCATCAACCAGAGAAGGCCTCAGGGACCTAGATCATATTAGTAGGGTATGCACGGTGCACCTTACTCTTACTATCACAACAAGTAGAATGCACCCATGCAACCTTCTTACACTCCCACTCCTCCATCTTGGCCTACACATCATACTTGGCCTTACAACCCTCTATATCATCATGAGCTTGTGAACCAACCATTTCAATATTATGTTCCTCAAAAACCTCAGTGGAACAACCCATCCCAAGGGTGGAGACCTCAACATAATCAACCACCTACTCTAATGCCTCCACCCCAACCTCACCATCAATTTACTCATGATGATCCACCCAAGTTTTCTCAGATGCCTACACAGCCAAATCCAAACCTGAACAATATATAGGCACAACAATTTTACAGTCAAGAGGCATCATATCCAGCTTATGCTATGGATATACAGGAGATTAATATCAGGCCAGAAAGATTACTCCCAAACAACCACCCTCCATATCCACCTGTAGAGGTTGAGGAGGAAAAGAAAGAAAGTAACACTTAGATCTGACAACCTCCTTTTCCCAGGCACTTGATCCATTCTAGTGAGCACACATCGAAATTGACTGTACTTCTGGGAGAGTTAAATTTTTTTTGTAAAGATACCACTTCTCTAGGTCGTTAAGGATGTTCCTATTTACAATAGGTTCATCAAGGAAAAGTGTTTCAAGAAACTTGGGAGAAAGAATAAGGATACGCCCACCATCAATGTAGTAGGAAAATTGTCTAACTTAATGTTTGGAAGTGTGATCTTTCCAAAGTACCCGGACCCTAGCAATCTAGTTGTAGATGTGAACATAGATGGTGTCATAGTCCCCAATACTCTAATTGATCCAGGGGCTACCATCAATGTCACGAAAAAGGAAACTATGCTGAAACTCAACCTCCAAGGTACTTTGAGGAAAACCAAAAAAATTATTCAACTTGCAGATTGGTCCACAGTAACTCCGGAAAGAATTGTTGAGGATGTTATGGCTTCAATTGACTCTTGGGAGTATCCTACAAATTTCGTAGTTTTGAGCCAGAAAACTAAGTTCAATGGATATCCTATAATCTTAGGGAGACCTTGGTTAGCAACTCCATATGCTTATATCAGTTTTTGGGCTGGAAACATGACTATTAAAAATGGACACTTGTCTAAACAGCTGGTATTACATCCTCTAGCCCAACCTTCCATTTATCATGATCTACCTATATGGTTGGAGGATGAAGAATATGAGGTGTATAACAATACCTCCATTTGTACCATAGATGTTTTTCTTAGATCGGTACTTCTTGATGAAGATGAACACATCGACCATGTCATTCAAAACCAGTCCCCCACTAACAGTCCACTTGTAAACCTAGTGAAAGAATCTGAAAGCCATCTTTGGATGGAATTTCACTCAATCAATTCAACCTCTAAAACCACCAATGCTGTAGATTTTGGACCATCCATATCTCTGAAAATCAACTCAAATCTCTCAAATGAAGAGGAAAAGTATTTATTACAGCCTTTAAAATAAAACCTGGATGCATTTTCTTGGGATTGCAAGGACATGAAAGGGACTGTGCATCCCTTAGTATGCAGACATTATAATTACATTAAGGAAGGAAGAAAACATGTGCAACAACCCCAAAGAAGGATGAACCCAACTTTAAAATACATAATCCAGGAAGAACTACAGAAATAGATGGATGCAAGTTTCATTTATCCTATATCATACAGTGAGTGGGTATCTCCTATTGTCCTATTCTCAAAGAAGAATGGAAAATGGAAAAACATTGTTGATTATCGGGAACTTAACAAAGGCACCAATAAAGGCCATTTCCCTTTGCCCTTTATAGACCAAGTCCTGGATGGCCTTGTAGGAAATAAGTTATTTTCCTTATTATATGGGATTAGTGGGTATAGCCAGATCAAAATCATCCCCCAATACTAGGATAAGACTACTTTCACCTGCCCTTGGGGTACGTTCGCTTATAGATTCCTACCCTTTGCCTTCTGCAATGCCCCATCTACCTTCCAAAGGTTTTTCTTGAGAATTTTCTCTGAGCTAGTCCAAGACTCAGTTTAAATCTACATGGATGATTTCACACCCTATGGGGATTATTTCTAGGAAGCTCTCTCCAATTTGGGAAAAATGCTGAGAAGGTGCATTGAGATGCATCTCTCCGTGAGCCCAGAAAAGTGTGAACTCCTCAAAATAGAAGTAGTTGAATTGGGAAACTCCATCTCCAAAGCATGAATACATGTGGACCCGAAAAAAATCACTATTATCAAATGGGGACTTGCTCCTCAAAAGAAAAGATATGTCAAGAGCTTCTTGAGGTTCGTTGTCTATTATAGAAGATTCATCAAATATTTCAGTAAGATGGCTTCGCCACTGTTTGGTTTATTGGCCAAATATTTCGAGTTTACTTGGTCTATTCTTTTTCAATAAGCTTTTGATCTCATTAAGGGAAAGTTAACTACTGCCCCCATTCTCCAAGTTCCAAATTGGACTATGCCTTTCCACATACACACAGATGCATTCGACAAAGATGTGGTGGCAGCATTACCACAGTTAGAAGATAAATTACCTTATGCAATATATCTCATCAGTAATAACTTGTCCAAGGCCGAACTAAATTATATTGTCACATAGAAGGATATGTTAGCCATTATCCATGTTTTAAACAAATTTAGACATTATTTCATTGGTTATCAGACCTTTGTACACACTAATCATGCAGCCATTAAATATTTAATGAACAAACCATATGTTAATGTTAGAATAATTAGATGGTTGTTACTTTTATAGCAGTTTAACCTAACCATTGTTTATAAACCTAGAAATGAGAATGTTGTTGCAAAGTTTTTATTAAGATTAGCTTTATCTGCATATGAAGAAGGAATGGTGGATGACCAGCTACCAGATGTACATATCTTTGCTATATCAGCACTCTCACCATGGTTTTTAAACACAACTAACTACTTGGTTGCTGGAAAGTTCCATCCTAATATTCAATTCAAGGAGAAAAGAAATATCATCAGAAAAAACACCCCTTTCACATGGATTGGGGGAAATCTCTTCAAGCTAGGCCCTGACCAAATTCTCAGAAGATGTGTGAGGGTGGAAGAATTTTTTGGTATACTCTTTGCATGTCACGATAGCCCTTGTGGAGGAAATTTTGCTACAAAAATGGATACCTCAAATTTTTGCAGGCAGGATACTATTGGCCTACCCTCACCGGCATTCCAGAAGATACACTAGCAGGTGTGACCTCAGGTGGATCTTGAGCCATTTGGAAAATGGGGCATGGACTTCATTAGACATGTTGATCCATCATCTGGAATATATATATATATATATATATATATATATATATATATATATATATATCATATTCTATACTACCTACCTGGCAATATGGGCAGAAAAAAAGCTATGAAGATAGCAATCGAGGAGAAAGGAGTAGAATTTCTGAGGGAGAATTTGTTTTACAAATTTGGATACCCCAAAGAAGTAGTCATTGATCACAGGGCACAATTCACTTCTCATCTCATTGATAATATTTTGAGGAGGCACAAGATAAAGCATTAGACTTCTACTACCTACCACCCTAAGGTGAATGGCTAGGTGGAAGTGACTAACAGAGCCTTGGAGAGTATCCTCATCAAGGTTGTGATTAGAAACGGGAAACATTGGGTGGATAGATTGATAGAAGATACTTGGGCCAAGAACATTACTTTTAAAACAACAATAGCGGTCACTCCTTAGGACCTGGTCTATGGAAGGGAATATCTACTTTTAGTTGAATTTGAATTCAACACCTTAAGGATGGAAGCTGAGTTAGAAATAGATATATCAAATACCCAAAATGAGAGGTTGCTACAATTAAATGGATTGGATGAGTTTAGGATGCAAGCACTCTTTCACACAGAGGTAATTTAGCTGCAAAGGAAGGTCTGGCATGAGAAAAAAAATTAAGGAAAATACATTTCAAGAAGGATATTGGGCATTGTTGTATGACTCAATGTTTAAGGAATTCAACGGAAAATTGATGGCAAGATGGTTGGGACCCTACAAAGTGGAAAAATCTTATGATAATGGTGCAGTTCAGATTATAACTATAGATGAGGAAGGAATTCCTTTACTTGTCAAAGGTTACATGCTCAAGGTTTACAAGAAGCCCCTGTCTAGGGAAGAATTTATAAATTCCATAAACAGGGAGGTCTATGTCATGGAAAACTCCATAGTTTCTAGTGCCTCATAGATAAAAAAAAAAAATTAAAAAAAAAATTAAAAAGGCATGGGTGAAAACCTCTCTAAGGCACCCTAGGCCAACTCCAGGGTTGAAAACCTCCATGAGGCAATCCTGGAACAAGAAAAAGGAAAGAAAATTAAAAAAATAGAGAATAAAATATCCTTGGGTGAAAACCTCTCTGAGGCACCCAAGGTAGACCTCTGGGTTGAAAACATCTAGGGAGGAAGCCCACTTTCCTTTAAAAAAAGAGAGAGAAGTAAAAAAGAGAAAAAAAAAAAGAAAAGGAAAAAGAAGAAATACCTATGCATTTATGTCATTTTTTGTTTTGTCGGTTAGCGATTAAATATGGTTTTTGGGACCTAAAGGAGTGATTTTACTTCATTCTCTCCTCTTCTCTACTTCAAAACTCCATAATCCTCTCCATCATACATACCTTCATCCATTTCACCCATCATATAGGAAATAATTTCATTTTTTTCCATAAACTGTAATTGCTACACGCAAATCTGGTAGCTACAAGATTCCTATAGCACTACATGAAACTCCTGTAAATGCTACAGGAAACTCATTCATGAAGGAAAGAGTCTGCCTAGGGATTTCTCAACTTCAATAAGGGTATGATAATTCATGTTTTGCTTGTACCTACAATTCCCGAACCCCTATTTCACTCCATGCACATGGTTTCCCTATCTAAACCCTATGTTGCACCCTTAGCAGCTAAATTATTGGAAACTTGGCATGGGAACCCTTTAATTTGCCTATACTCCATTCCATTCATTCAATTACTTCCTCCATAGCCTCCATGAACCATATCCCTCCAATTCAGAGAAAACTGAGGTAATAAGAGGCAATAAACAAACTACTATAGGTATCAAAAAGATTCCTATAGAAAATCTGTGTGTGGCACAACAAGGAAAAAAGATAAAGGAAAGTTGATGTAGATGACTCCAGGAGACCAGAAGCACACTCTATAAGGACAATAACACAAACCATGGCATGTGAATCCTCCCATGCAGTACCTGCAAAACAAAAAAACAAGAAAAGGGTAAGCAACTCATTCAGAAAAGATAAGCAGCTCACTCAGAAAACAAATAAAAAAGTGAAGACACAAAAAATAATAGAATAAGGCTGCCACCACCAACTTTAGCTCCCTGCACCAGACCCTTCAACACCTCAAAAACACCAGGTAAGCTTAGTTATGGCCTCTCACCTCTAGATGTGCATCCATAATGGCCAAAATAGTTGAATGTTGAGTTTTAAAAATTTAAAAGGAAAAAAGGTGGCCAGTTAACTTAGCTACCTTCGTAAAGTGAAACTGGAGGAAAAATGAAAGTGTATGCCACCTGGGCAAGTCAAATCATGTCAAGTAATAGTGGATGGGTATTAAGGGAAGTGATCAGGAGGTCAGAAATTCTTAACTAAAGTGGGGGCCAACGGTTTCAAAGAGGAAAGTCGTGTTAAGTACGAGTCACCACAACACTCCAAATTTAGTTAAAAATGAAAAAAAGGTAATATTTGTGTCATTTTCAAAATTGCGTTGAGAATTTCAAGGAGAATCAAGAGCAAGAGATAAGTGGGAGCCATCAGAAGAGCAGCATCAATGTTTGAGCTTGCATGCACCATCGCACTATTGGAAACAAGTTTTTTCTACATGCAACTTCAGAAGTAGACCAGGAAGGGTTTAAAGGGAAACACAGAGTCACCTATGGGTGAATTGGCTTCCCAAAGTCTCTAACTCTCAAACCAAAATAGTAGAGCACGAAGGTAAGTGTGTTATCATCCTCCACCATTGAAATTTCTCCATACATTTCACACTCAGCAAAGTAAATCTGACAGTTAAGGGTAAAGTAAATTTTCTTGCATTTTGTTTCATGACCTTCATCTCCAAGACATGACTCTTAAACCTCTCACTAAATTCATATCACAAACATTAAAATGGGAAGGGGATTCAATAGAAGAGAGCCTACTGACATTAAGAAAATTAAGCAACACCCTTAGGTTATGGAAATGTTCGAAAATCACCAACGGTTGGTGTTCTTTGATCTATTGAATGATTCTAATGATGCGATAGCAAAATAATTTTCAGTGACTCTGCAATCACATTCATAAGAGAGAGCCACCACTATAATTAGAGGCCTAGCCATCACATTATCTCATGAAATCATAAGCATAGTTACAACCTTTCCCTTAGGAGTGAAATGGGTTAAGTAAAAAATGCCTAACACTGTAGCCAAGAAGAATTTCTTTCTACGAGGAAAGGAGTACATTGAAGGAAAAATGGTGGAAAGGAGATAAATCCTTCCATACCCCTGGGATGAAGTAGCCTTCAACATCATGAATTTTGTTTCCTATGAAGGAAGACTTAGTGTGGTCTATGGGTATCACTTCAAATTGTTAAATGAACTAAGTTTATAAGGAGAGATCCCACTTCAACAAAGATTTTGTGTCCCTCACTTCCTCCTAAACGCCATCACTAACATGAGCCATAAATTGAGGCAAAGGAAATATCAACACTTGGCCCATCACGGCCTACTAAATCTATTGTAAATGATTCTTTGAGAAGGTTAAACCTACCTATATCCTGGTCTTCTTTCATAGACATAGATATGGAAGCCTTTAGAGCTACCCAAATAGGGAAAACCTCTACTTCTAGCCTTAGAGAAAGAGAAGAAGAAGAAGAAGAAGAGATAGAAGATTAGGTAGAAGAGGAGGTATAAGAAGAAGAAGAGGAAGCGGAAAAAAAAGAAAAGAAAAAGAAGATATGTAAATTGAGGCAAAAAACATAGAGATAGAAGAGAGAGCAAGAAAAACATAATGGAAAGGAGGAAGAAAGGACTGAGGAAAAGGAAGATGTGGAACCTATGTTAGGTAGTGAAATCTCCCCTGAAGACACCAGCATGTCACCAGACACCACAGATCAAGAGGTAGTTGCCACCCTAACTTCATTGATCACAGCTGTCAAAACAAAAAGAAAGAGGAAAACACCTATGTACTTCATGACTATGAAGAGTTATAGGGTGAGATAGGGAATACCATAAAATCCCACCAAGATCCCTATTATCATTGAAGAATCACCAAAAAAGGAGGAAGAAATAAGATTAGAGAAAGGAAGGGTGCAAGAGGTCACCTCACCCATAAGAACCCCTGTAACATATATCATAATACACTCAACTAGATTGGCATCCCATACACCTCAGGAAACCACCACAAACCCTCCAAGGAGTGAAAAGAGAAAAACAAGGAAAAGGGGGTCTTCATCAAGAAAAACAGAGTTTGCTATAGGAAACGCTCTTTTTTATACAGGAAACTCTAGCAAGAAAACATTTGGAGGAAAAGGCCTTGGCTGCAGATGAAAAGATAGCCACAGAGGGGAAATAGGTCAAGGAAGCTGAGGGAAAGACACAAGAGGAAAAACATGATGACAAAGAGGGAGGAAAAGATGATAAAGAATAGGCCACCTCACCAAAATCAATCCCCAAATATGTTGCAATAGATCCAAACCTTAGCCCTCAACCCAATCTCAGCTCTTACTACACATACATTGAAGGGGATAGATTAATTCCTCAAAATTTCACAAATCCTTCATTTTATCAGTTGGAGGAAGAGAGGGCACACACTCATCATTAGATGGAGCTTGCAACATCTAAAGGACTATATGACATAAGAGTCATGGAAGGAAAAGTAGCTGAGTTGAGGAAGGATCTATCTGATGTGAGACTCTGAGAGTAAGTTTTGAAAGAGCAACTTCAAAAGGCACGGGCAAATAATGTAGCACTACAAGAGTAGATTTAGCAAAAGGGTAAACAAGTGGCAAACATGTTAGATTTGTGCATGGAGGCCATTCAACACATATATCCTTCAAATTAATATACATTTTACCTCAAGGAGCAACGAATCCTCTTTAAAATTAAAACATTAGCCTCCCATGGATCCATACCTTTCCAAAAATATAGATAGTTCATTGATTTCTCCAATCAAGCAAGTATGGTATACAAGGTGAAAATGGCAGATTTTTACATGAATAACCTTGTGTTGACAGATTCAAATATTTGGGACCCAAATCCTAGGATGGGGGATTTGAAATTAATGGCTTTGGAATCATGGATGGTTAATGAGGAGACAAGAACACAAGAGATGAGAAGGATTATCATAATAGAAAACAGAGAACCCTTACACATTAGGGCTGAATTGTTCAGCCCTAGAGGAGTCATCAATAACCATATGAATATTGAAAAGGATCTTAAACTTGATGAAAGGTACCTCCATACACAAGCTCAAGCAATGGCTCACTTTGATGATGTTTCTATGTTGTTGGGATATGAGTGTGTAATGGCTAGCCAAAGAATATTGAACAACATCCCTCATAGCCTTAGAAACATGGAGTACCACACAGTGGAAAGTTTGAGGGGTGCCTTGGAGAGAGCACCATTGTACAAGAGGGCCATGCAGGCCAAAAACATTTAGTGTCTTCGCTTAAAACTCAGACCACCCTTGTTTCTAGGGCTGAGTGATGGAAACGACCATGATGAGCAGAACAGAGAATGGGATGAAGCAAAAAAGAATGATGCCTTTTACCCTCCTGAAGGGACTCTCACACTTCTTCCTTGGGAAGTCAGAGGGTCCATCAAAGCCTTAAAAGAAATGCAGAAGGAGGACTTGTTTTTCAGAGGATGAGGAACCATTTAGTAGGGGGGTGATAATAAGCTCCATCATTTGGTACAGTTGGAGGGTTTCTTGGTTACCTTCTTTCATTATTAAGTCTCTTTCTCTTGCATTTCAATTATATTTTGTCCTTATGATGTTAGTGTATATGGTGATTGATTTTTGTCATACTTAGAGTACCTAACATGACTTAAATGCGGGAAAATCATGAATATATTGCATTTTTGTGAAGATTTTGTCATCAAGACTCGGAGTAGATAGTAAGGAGAGATTCTAGGGTGTTTTCCACCCTCCTTAACTCCCAAATGAAGCCAAGGGATCCTCGAATTTCCCTCCAACAACTCGAAATCAACGACATCAAAGAAAGATCAAGATCAAGTGCACTCAAGCCATACTTCACTTCCAGTCAAGTGGACTCATCACCTACTTTTTAGGGAGTTTTTGGTAGCTACCCTTTAGGTTAAATAGGGTTGAGAAAGAGATCATTATGATTCAAACTTTGGAGAAATCCATTGGGATCTTTTCTCTTGTAATCAATTTTCAAGTCTTTTATATTGATATAATGAGACTATATTTTGAAATGAAATGAGTATTCAAATTGTGCTTTACTGATCTAGTTTCAGAGAGCTAGTCTTATGGGTTAGGGCCCAATCCATGTGCCTCAGCCTCTCTTCTATGATCATTATTTACTTTCATGTCATTTAGCTAGTTTGTTTTATTAGTATTTAGCTATTTTTCTCGTATTTTCATTTACTATTTTTAGTTTTCTTCCATTTTTATTTTGGTATAAAATTAGCTTTCTTACATGTTGGTAGAATAGGTTATAACCTGATAAAGTTGTGAGTCAAGCCTCCCCCTCTCATCTCTGTTATTGGAGCTTGAGAAAGGTATACCTTCCCCACAGACCAAAAGCGTTGTTTATTTTATTATTTCTCGGAATATATAAGATTAGTTTTTTTGATTACATGTATATGCTTAGAATGTTGTGTTAGATATATGTTTGTAGATTAGATTAGATTTTCTTTACAAATTCAAGTCATATTTTTCATTGTATTTATCATGAATTTGTCCATTTTTATTTTATGAATATGTATTTTTATTGTAGGTACATGTATCACATCTAAGGAGAAATTCACCAGAACCTTTCACTTCATCTCTCATCCTTCATCACCCTTATGTTCATCAAAATCACCATCAACTAGGTTTTCATATTTTTCATCCCTGTATAGTGAGCAAACCCTAAGTGTGCAAGGCAGGCCTCCCAAGAGGTTCTAAGCTTGGCCAAGTTGCTGGACACCTTCCACTCATCTTAATCCACCTTCACTCAACCTTCCCTACCATTTTTACAGCTATTTGTTTGCTCGGATTGCCCTCAAACTGTTTCCTGTAGCAATTCATGACTTTCTTATAGCACTACAGGAAACCTTTAGCAGCACTTGAAATAACACTAGTGGGCCCCTCCTTAAGCCCATATACCACCATACACATCCTATAAACCTAAAAAAATATCTCATACACCTCCAACCTTTCCCCCATGTTTTCAAGCATTCCATAATCCACCTTAGCACTTTCTTCTCCTAACCGCAAAACAACACAATTACATGCATCGTTAGGTCATGAGAAGTTGCATGTTTAAAGGCATGATAGATAGAGTATAGAGTAAGTAGAGTGTGTTTAGCCATTTGGCCTAGAAAATTATGATTAGATTAGTTTCCTCTATGCCATTTCAATTCATAAATTTAGTTCATGCAACATTCCTAGCTTGCTTTCATATATTATCATAGCTTAATGAGTAGATTTATTTCATTGCAGAACAGTTAGGTGTACTTGCTTGTTGTAGTGTAGTTTCGTACTTGGTGATACCACCATAGATTTTAATCATTTGTAGCCCTACACCCAATTTCATAAGTGTGACATACTTAATCCAGTAACCTTAGAATTAGCACCCTTTCGTAAAGCTCAGAAGAGGATGACATGAGTAGAATGCATCGGTTATGTATATAGCACTGTCACCTCCTATTTTGTTTGAACCCTGGGTTGATAAAGTAAAGTAGGAAAGCCTCTGGGAGTTTCATCATTCTTGGTCCAATACCAGGGCTCACCACCTGGCCTCCCTATCCCTCCATCACCGCACTCATGGAAAACTCAGTGTTCAAGCCCTTAGCCTCGCTCCTTGAATCCATCAATTGCACAATATTCAAGCCATGTCTAGTCTTATTTTCACATTGTGCAATCTCACAGATCAATGTTGATCCTTGACTTCCTAAGCTGCACAATTATGCTATAACTAAGTCTCTCCCTCAATTATCCACCCAATTCTAGCTCAGTCAGTGTATGATATACAACATCATAGAGTATGGGTTTATCATAATTATGTTGTCTAGTCATGAGTCAATTGCAAATTTAGTTACTCTATCATGCTATGACAAGATTATGAAGAAGGAAATGGAGAAGTATACCATGCTTGAAGAGACCTCTATATTTTAAGATACAAGTCGATCAATCAGAATGAAGCATAGGTACATTAGTTTGTGACAACAACTAAAGATATGATAACACTCAAGACTCCTCATCTCTAAGCCACATGGAGTTTCAAGAAGAAATCAGCTACAAGAAGACACAAAGAAAGAAATAATAAAGTATGGCTTCACATTTTCATGTCAAAATGCAGTCCATGTCATCAGTTTCATGTCACAACATGTCATTGGTCATCATGTGTCACATAACTTGGTTGATTATTGCAAATTATTATTTGAAAATGTATTGTGAAGTCGAATTCCAAAGGACATGTAAAAAATGTAAATATTCATTTGAAATTTGAAAATTCATAGGATTTCAAGAAATCATGAGGTTAGTCTAATAGTCACAAAGGAGGTGAAGGATAAACCCATTTGTTATATATACATCCTCACTATACAAGAAAAATACTTTTCACCTTGGCTTCTCCCATAAGGCACTAGAGAGACAGAGTTAGTTCTTTTTGGGAGCAAGTAGTGGCTCCAATGCTCCACTATTAGAGCTAGTGTTGTTTTCTATATTCATGAATATTAGGACTTTTACTTAATATTTGAAGCCTAATAGAAAACACATTCTTCATGCATGGATTATGAATACTTGTAAGATTGTTCTGTAAATGATTATGATTCAATTTTTTTTCCACGTGTACTAAAATAGTTAAACTATTTTGGTTATTTTAGTGCTTGTCATATTGAGAATTTGATGTAATGTCTGTAACGATCGTCATGACTTTGTGGACTATTCTATTGGATGTTAGATGAATATTTATTGTTTTTTTGCATCTCTATGAAGGTGATACTATTACCTCTCTCTTAGAGTCTCACTTTAATTTCCATCCAAAGTAGAATAACCTTGACACACCTACAACCAAACATTAAATAGAAAAGCCTACTTGATTTAGGAAGGAAAATATTTCACTATTCTCTCTCTTGCTCACAGTCAAATCAAAGGAAATAATTTCAGTAGACAACAACCAGATCATATTATGTATGGGGCTCTCACACCAAACTATGTGAGGTCTAATTGGGACCACATATCTGTAACACACCTTTGAATGTTGAAACCTCCATCACTATCAACATTTATGGCGTTGGAAGGAGGGAAACCATATTTTTATGGTTGATAACTCCACCCACCAACATCATACTTATTTTTGACAAGGCAACAAAATTATCGTCACCTCTCTTAATCATATTCCTAAAGTAGGTAGATCTTCTTAGCTTAAACAAGAACCGACTTGCAAAGTTACCTACACACACATCTAGAAAATTCAGCCTATAACCCATCACTTTGTGAAGGATATTGGATTAATTCCTCGAACACATAACATTACTTATTTTATGAATAATAAATAAAAACTCCTAACGATATAGTGGTTTCTACGGTGGAAGATTTGGTTTGTGAAACCCTTGAATAGTTATCAGAATTCACAGAAGAGACAAAAAAACTAGACCACCCTCAACCTTGCAATGAAGGAGGTGGGGTTAACGTTGTGCTCTTAGATGAGATTTTCCATAGATTAGGTGGTCTCACGTGAGATTCCTCTTATTCTAAAGAGGAAGAGGAGAACATAGACGAGAACATGGTAGACCAAGATATGGATTGGATGTCCCAGGGGCTACTCACTATTCCAGGTATTTGACATAATATTTGAAGATACCCAAGAAAATTATAATGAAATATGACCCTGATAAGGTGACCAAAGTGAAAGACCATTTAGATAAATTCTACCTACACCTAGAAATGCTCGAGGTACATTATGACAATGTTGCATGTAGACTCTTTCCTTGTATCTTAGATGGTAGAGAATCAATTTAGTATCATAGTCTTCCTACAAATTCAATTCAGAACTAGAAGGAGTTTAAAACATTGTTCCTTTAAAATTTCATTAATGACAACACCCCATCCATATTATTAAAGGAGCCAGGGAATTGAAAGATGGAGCAGAAAGAAAAAGTTAGATATTTAAATAATAGATTCAATCAAATATTGAAAAAAATTCAGATGGATAAAAAGCCTCATGGCTCCATCACAACTCATTATTACTATTTTGGTTTGTCAACAAGTATTACACAGTTTGCAAAAAGAACTATGAAAGAAAATTTAGCACAGATGTTTGAAGAATCCATCGCAGTTGAAAAGGACTTGCGTGTAATTGGAGTCATTTCTTATGATGAAACATATAAACTCCAAGGATATTGGAAAAATTTCTTGGGCCTCTTCAAACAAGGTGAAGGATAAAGAAGTTGTTGACCTTCAAAGGTTGACCATGACCCTCAAGTCTTTTTCCAATGAGTTGTAAAGTTAAAACAAAGAACATGCGGGAGAATTGTCAGTAGCAAGCACCCCAAGTTCAACTTCCTAAGAAGGAACAACAACAACAACAACAACATTCAGTTGGTTAAGTCTGCAAAAATATAAAATGTCATGATGAATTTCAAATGCATGGGAATGGACCAATATTATTCTTTCCATCAAGAATATCATTAGAAAAATGCATGCCCATTGTAGAATCACAACACGAACACTCTCATTATGCACATCATTTACCCAATACTTTCAGATGAGAATACTAAGAATACAGAAGAAAAGGATGAATCTGATGCAGTTGAAGAGATTACGGGTGTGGGACATGTAGTAAATACTTTTAGTTGTGTGTTCCCTGCTAAGAAGAAAAATGTTGAAGAACCACCACTGAATGAGGCCTCATCTTAGAAAATAAATATACGATACAAATTGAGAAGTCAAGCACCTATCCCAAACAAGAGATAACGACACAAAAATTGAAGGAACGTTTGTTAAGAAAAATGACACCGCTCGTCAACCCGACTCAAAATGCTCAGGACAGGTTTGGAGGTGATACCATAGTCAAGACCACTTCTCCCAATAGTAAAAGAAAGTATACCATTCTGGAAGTGTCAAACAAATCTACTGAAGATACTTCTGAAATTATTCCTATTATAGATTATAATATATTGGAAGACATGAAGAAAGCTCATTCAAATATTCCTATCTTTGATATTCCAAGGATAACAAGCAAGTGGGAACTACTTTTTTGAGCCCTTGACGAACCTTCATTAGGTGGTAATGCTTCTTCTTTGTAGAAGGGACCAGGTAAGTCTTTGGGATACCTAGAATCAATTGCTAACACATTAAAAATAGAAGTTAATACTCTTTTCCCTTCATTTTTATTGAATTTTGAAATTTTCAATTACAATGTTCACAATTTCTTAGTCGATTCTAGTGCATCTGTAAATGTAATTCCATTTTTTGTATCCAATAATATCAATGAAAATTGGGATAATACTGATGAACATATCACTCAATTATGCAAGTATCTTGTTCAAGTTATTGGTGAACTTATAAATGTCCTTATTCACCTATCATCTTATCATCGAGTTCACTAGTGCATAAACATAGTAATTGTGGACATCCTAAAATCCTACGGTGTACTTCTATGTAGATTTTGGTGTAATAGACTACAATGGTATTTCGGTACCAATTGGTTGAATTTATGGTTTTCATACAAGATTATGAATAACCAAATCCAGGTGGAATCAGAACCTTACATGAAACATGCTATTACACCCTTCGAGGAGAAAAGCAAGCATGTTTCCTTCCCAAAACTAATTTATGGAAACTTCATTTTGGAGACTAGCCTTGGATGCTACCTTGCTCAGCCTTCCCCAGTTCCACTAGACACAGTTGAAACTCCTTCATAGTCCAACTAGCAAAAATAAATTATGTATACTATATTTGAATAGTACAAGTGCATGGTATAGCCCTCGTATTTCTAATTTTTGGATTTTGTATTTTTATGGTTCTAAGACACAAGAGGGATTTATAGATGGTTGTGTTTTAATAGACCCCTAAAAAAGAAAACACCTGATTTCTTGTATTTTGGAATTTGAATTCACTAATAACACTACATAATATGAAGTACTCATCTTGGGCTTACATAAATACATTGACCTCAAATTTGGGGTACGTAAAACAATAGGTGACTTTGGGATCATCATACGATAGGTACGAAATACTATACACTATGTGTCACCTAATTTGAAAAGTTAACATCAAGAGGTATGACATTTGATTTCTCAATTCCAAGATTTCAATATTGTATTTGTTGCTAGAATGTGCAATGATGTTGGAGATGCATTAGAAAATGTTGCTTCTCGGTTATCACTAGTCATGGAAGTTTTTTCTATTGAGCTTCTCTATAATCCATTTGTTCCAAACAATATCACTAATTTTCATGTTTTAAATGATGACCAACAGATATTTCATTTCATGTTGAATCCTGATGTGTTCAAAGATGCAACCATTAAAAAAGATGATCACGATAAAGTGTTGGAATATGTGTCTTGAGAAAAGAAGGATAAACCCATGCCTAAGTGCATGATATCATTAGAAAATTTGTATGAATTGTAGAATCACTTTCGAGTATTAGTGAACGTGAAAACTCACAGTTTAGCTCTGTCATATGAACAGATGAATCTTGATACAGAGAATGATCTGAAGTTTTTCAACCTCGGTACATGTTGCACACCTTAAGAGAGCTAAGCCTTTATCTGCATTTTTAGTAATTAATGAGATTTCATCGCATGGATGTATGATGAGCTCAAAACCTATGACACATGAATAATCCATCATGTTATTCCAATAAAGGAAGGGCCAAGAAATTTCAGTAGAATTTGCAAAAGGCACATCCGAGAATTGAGCCCCTGATTTAGAACGAGTTAAGGAATTTTTTGAATGCTAGAATCATTTACAAAGTGTGGCATTCAACTTCAGTCTATAATATAGTCCCAGTGAGGAATAATTATGGGAAGATTCACCAGTGTGTGGATTTTCGAAATCTCAATCTTGCCTCGGAAAAATCTAATTATCCGATGCTGTGATTGGATCAAATATTATAGATAGTATCAGGGTAGGAATTTGTTTTTCTCTTGATGGATTTTCTAGTTACAACGAGGTTCTAGTCTTAGAACCCGAGAGACTAAAAACAACATTCTGAATGAAGTGGGGCACATTCGCTTTCAAAATTTTTCCATTTTGGCTAGTTAATGCTAATGCAACCTCCTAACGTGCGATGGACATCACATTTCATTGTTTTATTGGTGAGATCATGGTAGTGTATCTTGATGATGTCATGGTGTTTTCAAAAAATATATCCAACCACTTGCACCATCTAAATAATTTTTTTTAGCAATGTCAAAAATATGAGATATCTCTTAATCAAAAGAAGAAATTTTTTTCAACTTTTGAGGGAAATATCTTTGGCCATTTCAGAGAAAAACGTGGGATTAAAATTGACCCTAAAAGGGTCAAGGCTATCACATAAATTCTCTTATGAGTGAAAAATAAAGCCATTCATTCCTTCTTATCTAAGATAAAATTTCTCCCCAAGTTCATCTCTGATTACGCTTAAATAGTGAAACCCATGCAGGAGATGGTGAAGAAGGATGTAGTATACAAGTGGGATAGAAGGGAAAAGGATGGATTTTCACATATAAATAATGCAATTGAAAAATCACTAGCCCTGTATAGCCCAAATTTCAACAAGGATTTCCTGTTATACACCTTTTTTTTATACTTCTCTTGTCGTCATTCTTACGTAGAAATATGATCATAAAAATGAATAACCTATATCCTTTATGAGTGCTAGATTACAACAACTTGAACTTAACTACCTCGCCATTGATCAACATGCTTATGTGGTCTACAAGTAGTGAAGCACTTCCAGTCCTATCATTTGAAGAATCATCATATTATGTTTATTGTGCACCCAAAAATTTGATCGTTGTTCATATAACAAGAGATGGGGGAGAGAAGAGCGAACAAGATGATTGGTTTGCGTGAGTATGATCTTGAATTCAAGCTAGTTCACACTATCAAGGGTTATGGTATATTCTGGCTAGTAGTTGAAGAAGTGAATACACCAAAACATGATTCATCTGGATGGGAGAAGGATATCATGATGTACAATGTGGATCGAGCTCCCCGACTAACATTCAAACCTCTTGGTACTTGGACGTGCGACAATAACTTGAGCACGATAATCTCCCCTCTAAATTATCTGCATGACATAAGAGGGAAGTCTGATTAAAAGAATTATCTTACCAATTGGTACATGGGGTTCTTTTCAAATTTTCATTCTGACGTAAGTGATAAAAATCACTCTTTTCATATTCATTTTCAAGGTCCCATTTAGAATGTTTTTTTATCATTCGATTAGGTCATGCAAAGAATTGATTCACTGATGGTAGCCCTAGTAATAAAACCTCACTCTCCCTCAAAATTTCCCAGTTGTTGAACCACCTTCATGTCTTGTTGAGAATAAAAAAATCTTAAAATCTCATTTCATTATGTCATTATGTCATTATGTCAACCATAGAGTCAAGTCATCCAAGGTCCCATTAGGTCAATTAGGTTTCATTTTCAGGGTTCATAAATATGCCATTACTTCTCAATAATTTCAACAAAGGTGTGAGAGTCAGTAAAAAAAAAAATTATCAATCATCTGCAAAGGATTTATCAACATGTAAATATGATTTTTAATGTTGTAATTTTGGTTTCAGAGTATGATTTTCATACTAAAATGTAATTTTATTCTAAACGCAGATGTAATTTATTTTTAATTTATATGTAATTTTATGCTCATAATATCTAATAAGTTATGTACCAAGCTTCCAACTCAAACTTCACATGCCAAACTAAAAGTGAAAAGTGCCAAACTCTAGCAACATTATCCTGCAAAGAAGAAAAAATCAAAGAAAAAGGGTAATCAACAATATTTTCAAAAAGGTGAAATGAAACATTATAAAAGTGGGTATTCCAATCTAAATTCAAATTCACTTAAATATTTATGACTCCTTGACATCATTCCAAATTCATTTGTCTCCTCCAAACACCAAGCAAGTACTCTAAGAGAATACAATTTCGCATTTCTCGGCCAAATTTATAAAAAAAATGGGCAGAGGGCATAAACACTAAAGGCGAAGCGCAAATTCAGAGTTGAGGGCGCAAATTCTTGGGCGAGTGCACAAATTCTCTGTTAAGGGCGCAAATTCTTTGTTGAGGGCACAAACACTCTAGTGAGGGTGAAAATGCTTAACAAAGGGAGCAAATGACGAGGAAGCCCTAGAAACGCATTTCAATGTAAAAAAAATCATATCCAAAGATTCATCAAGCCACTCATCTACGTCTAGCAAATGAGTAAGAAGATAATTTCATTGAATACCATCTTCATCAATTCCATGTGTTGAGTGTTGTGAATTTAGGCTAAAATTTTGCATTTGATTTTGTTTGAAACCTTATTATCCACATTGCATTTGTGAAAAATCCCAAATTACACTCTCTTACACCTTTATACCCTTCTCGCAATTCCAAATACCTATTTTGAAAAATCCCCTTTTCATAACCTTTCTCCCAAAACCCTAAGCTCAAGGTGCTACATTTACCTAGGCTCCCAATCCCAAATCCCCATCCAAAATCTCATCATATTACTACTCCCTATCCCCTCCCCCATTTCATACGTCACTAGAAACATCTCCCTCATTTTCCCTTTCCCTTTCCCTATTCCTAAAAACATATTTCACACCATGCACTTCCCTAGGGTTTTGATAAAAACACCATTGCAAAAGAGGATGAAAACACATCATTTAGTGAGGGAGAGGAAACAGAGGTGAGGAGGCCACATAAAGGGGGAAGGGTACTCACACTTGAATCTACCAGCACTAGGGAACTCTTGGCTCCTCCATTAAATATCACATCCTTCAAACCTGTTGGTTGTTATGATTTCTGTGAGAAAATTCAAAGGGTCCAACACCAACCCATGTTGACCAGACTTTTCTTATCTGGACTCAATGAAAACCAAGTTACTCTAGCTGGTGTCACTTTTACTCTATCAACTACTATTACTTCAGCTGCCAGTTGGATCCCAAAGGTTGGGGAGAAGTGGTTCAAAAAAGGTAATTTGAAGAAACGAGACTTTGAATTTTTCTTAAAACTAGGACACCAAAATCAGACAAAGAGGTTCCTTCCTTTTTCTCACCTCCTCGATAGATATGCACTAGTGATGAAGATAATCATGAAATACTTTTCATGTGAAGTTAGATTCTCAAGGATTTATTCCTATCACATTCGGCTCTTAATGCATTTCACTAGGGTAAAGACATTTAACATACTTTATTATCTTTTCTAGATCATATATAAGATGGCATACATTGCCAAGAAAAAGGAGTATGAACAAAAAATGAGAAGTATTTTTCATCATTCCCTCATTAAAATCATAGGCCTTTACCATCTCAATCAACTAAACATTGCATGGATTACCTTCATAACTAATGATTTTTTCAATGAGACATCCACTCAATATGCGCAAAAGGTCCTTTCATCACCCTAGCCACACCCTTCCATCCCTCCATCTCATCCCATAACACATTCATCATCATCAGATTATTCCCCTTCAATTCCTTCATCTCCATCTCATCATGACATTGGGTCACTTAGCAGGAATGAGGACATTAAGCTCAAGTGGGCTACTATGGTTGAGGTTGAGCCATTTCCAAAAACCTACCAGAGAGGCCATAGGCATGTGTTTTCTCCACATAAAGTGGAAGGGGCCACGCCTTCTACAACAACAAAGAAGGTGGACAAAGGTAAAGAAAAGGTGATTGAGGGATTCATTCATAGTGAGGAGGACCTTCATGAAACAGACCAAGAATTTCAGCTTGTTGACCTAGATGAGGATGAAAATGACAAAATCACTAATGTAACCATCTAAGGAAAGGATGTCATTATTAAGGAGCTCCAAACTAAACTTGACAAGGCCAAATATGTCATAAAATTCATTGAGAAGGAGAATGAGAAATTGAAGACTAAATAGGTCATTGGTGAGGTCAAGTATGTCACTTCTCAAAGGGAGGAAGAGAAGGCCAAAGTCATGCCAGATGAAACACTTGAAAGTATGGATTACTTGATGAAAAAGAGGAACAAGTACCAAGAAAGAGACCCAGAACTAGAGGGATGAAAAGAGATCTAGCTCTAAAAAGACAAAGGGAGGTTGAGCTTGCTGATCAACTAACCCTAAATGAGAAACTCTCTATAGTGATCAGTGAAAATAGTGAGCCATGGCTTGATAGAGCCAATTAGCACTTGGAGAAGCTTCTAGCAAATGTTAACAAAGGAAATGACCTATTGAGGAGGAAAGTCAAACACCATTCTCTGAAGAAGAAAATTGCAATGGCTAAGCTCAAAAGAACCAATGAAAAGATTGAATATTTTACCATGGAAGAGAAGATAAAATTAGACATACTTGTTGAGGCTTCCCTCCAAACCTTGCCACATCATCATCCACCATTCTACCAATTTTGAGGAATTTTGAATTTTTTTTTCAAAATCTGGGATCTTTTGAGTTTTTTTTTAACATGCATTTAGCAGAAATTTGTTCATTTGTGCAGCGCCCTAGGCGCTACGCAAATGTTTGAAGAAATTTTTGAGGGAAATAAGGACACCATTGGATTCCTTAAGACAAATTAATTCCATAAAAAATAATTTTCTGGCCTTGGTTTGCATATTTGACAAGTGAAAAGGTCAAAAAACCACCTAAAAATCACATCTCTACCCCTGTTTTGAGCTAGGCGCTATGCAAATACCAGTCTTGGGAGAATGACATTTTGAGGGATCAAATCAGCTTAAATTTCAAAAACGGAGGAAGATTCATAAATAGGAATAAAAGGGCTTTCCAACAAGCCATCTTGGGCCTGATTTTGACACATGCAAGTCAGTCAAAAGTGTCCTTGAACATGGAGGACACAAATGAAACTACAAGGGCGCAAATGACACAGTGAGGGTGCAAATGACCATTTTGCTGATATTTTCGAAATTTCTCTGTAATTTTGACGACTCTTCAAAAAATCACGTTTATACCTATGTAATTAATGATGGTAAATGTATCTATGCTATGGATTAGCTACCTAGGGGTAGATTCATAAAATCGTGTTACCGCCCAAGGAAATGTAGATTTGTAGCTCTACAGTGTTCACACAGTCAAGAATGTGTGAGCGGAGCATCTTCCATTAATTAAAATTAAATTATGGGTTTGAATGATGATATTCATGAGACTAATGAAGCCATACAAAAAAAAATTGTGGTAGATGAATTTGTCATGATGATTTTCTACAAGGAGATCAGCTAACAGATATTATTTTCTTTCATGAAGAAGATAGGGATGTCATGTTTAACAATCTCGAGGAATGTTTTTTATTCAAAGATTATTTAGAATATTAACTTGACGAGTGTGAGTGTAAGAGATTAAACGTGTAAGTGATAGAGTCAGAGTTTCCCGTGCTTCACTAATTCCTAGCCAACACTTAGATAGCAGAAAGTCATACTTCCGTATGATCTCCTATGGATCAACAACCAAGTGTTCTTTCAAATCAAAATGAAGAGTGTGATTTTGTTTTTGCTGAATCTCAAGACAAGATAACATTTCATATTTTTGAAGATCCTTTTACTTATTTGCTACAATTGGCAGGGAAGATGTATTTTCTTGTTTTCATGGGCCAGAAGCACATGTTCAGTAGACACTTGGAGTGGCCTAGTTTTTTGTTTTTTTCCTGCTTGAGGAAAATGAGAGTAGAATTTCAGTAAGTAGACATATGCTGGATTTTTACACTACAAGGATCACTTCACATGATTGTACATATTTTTTCAATAGGCAGGTGGTTGTCATCAAGATTTAAAGCCATCAAGTCTTGGTTATATGTTGCCATCAATAACTTTAGTAATTTTTTTTATTTTTAGTCAGTATTGATTCAAGTTTCAGATATTTGAGTTTGCATTGAGTTAGTCTATTTTTATGATTTGTTAGTTTTCAGTGAGTTTCAAATTCATTTTGTGTCATTGAGCTGTCAATATTTAGTCATACATTTCAGTTTGATTTTTTTTACTCTATTGGCCCAATGGCTAGGAACTTGGTCTGCAGTGTTCTTCACACCTCCAAGGAGCTACCATCCCCAATAAGGGCGATGTTAGTGTCATAATTTGAATTCTTCCATCAGTGATAAAAAACAATCTTTTCATATTCATTTTAGGGGACCCATTCAATTTTTTTTTTAATCATTCCATTAGTTCATGCAAAAAATTGATTCACTGATGATAGCCCTAGTCATAAAAACTTACTCTCACTAAAAATTTCACATTTGTTGGCCACCTTCATGTCTTGTTGAGCATAAAACAATCTTAAAAGCTCATTTCACTATGTCATTATGTCAGTCAAATTCAACCATGGAGTCAAGTCATCCAAGGTCTCATTATGTCAATTAGGTTTCATTTTTCACAGTTCATAAATATGCCATTTCTTCTCAATAAGGTCAGAAAAGGTGTGAGAGTGACTCAAATAAAAATTTCTCAATCATCTACAAAGGATTTATCAGCATGTAAATATCATTTTTAAAGTTGTAATTTTGGTTTCAGAATATTATTTTCATACTAAAATGTAATTTTATTCAAAACATAGATGTAATTTATTTTTAATTTTTATGTAATATTATGCTCATAATATGTAATAATTTTTGTCCCAAGCTGCCAACTCAAACTTCACATGCCAAACTGAAAGTAAAAAGTGCCGAACTCCAGCAACATTATTCTGAAAAGAAGAAAAAATCACAGGAAAAGGGTAATCAATGATCTATTCAAAAAGATGAAATGAAACATTAGAAAAGTGGGTTTTATAATCGAAATAAAAATTCACTTAAGTATTTATGACTCCTTGACATCATCTCAAATTCATCTGTCTCCAAAAAACATCAGGAAAGCACTCTAAGAGGCTAAAATTTTGAGTTTCTAGGTGAAATTGGTAAAAAAAACTTAGCAGAGGGCGTAAACGCTGAAGGCAAGGTGCAAATTCCGAGTTGAGGGCATAAATGCTTGAGTGAGGGCACAAATGCTTTGTTGAGGGAAAAAATGCTCCGTTGAGGGCGCAAATGCTCTGGTGAGGGTGCAAATGCTTAACAGGGGGTGCAAATGATCAGGTATCCCTAGAAATGTGTTTAAGTGTCAAAAAATTCATCTCCAAAGCTTCATCAAGCCACTCATCGACCTCCAAAAAATGATTAAGAATCTAATTCCATTGAATACAATCTTGATCAATTCTGTGTGTTGAGTGTGGAGAACTTAGGTTAAAAATTGGTGTTTGAATTTGTTTAAAACCATATTATCCCCATTGCATTTGTGAAATTATCCAAAATACACTCTCTTACACCTTTATACCCTTCCCACAATTCCAAATAACTATTCCCAAACCCCTGTTTTGAAAAATCCCCTTTTCCTAAACCTTTCTACTAAAACCCTAGGCCCTAGGTGTCACTCTTAACTAGGCTCCCAATCCCCAAATCCCCATCCTAAATCTCATCATATTACTACCCCCACTACCCTACCCCATTTCATACATCCCAAGCAACATCTCCCTCATTTTCCCTTTCCCATTCCTCATTCCTAAAAACATATTTCACATCATCCACTTCCCTAGGGTTTTGATATAAACACCATGGCAGAAGAGGAAGAAAATACATCATTTAGTGAGGGAGAGGAAACAGAGGTGAAGAGGCCACATAAAGGGGGAAGAGTACTGAGACTTGAACCTACCAGCACTAGGGAACTCTTCGCTTCTCCATTGACTTTGACATGCTTCAGACCTGTTGGTTGTTATAATTTCTCTGAGAAAATTCAGAGGGTCCAACACCATCCCATGTTGACTAGACTTTTCATATCTAGAATCCATGACAACCAAGTTACTGTAGATGGTGTCACTTTTACTCTATCAATTTTTATTATTTCAGTTGCCACGAGGACCTCAAATGTTGGGGAGAAGTGGTTCAAGAAAGGTAATTTGAAGAAACAGGACTTTAACTTTTTCTTAAAACCAAGACACCAAAATCAGACAAAGAGGTTCTTTCCTTTTTATCACCTCCTCGACAGATATGTACCGATGATGAAGATAATCATGAAATACTTTTCATGTGAAGGTAGATTCTCATGGATTTATTCATATCACATTCGACTCTTAATGCATTTCACTAGGGTAAGGATGCTTAACATACCCTATTATATTTTTTGGGGCATAGAGAAGATGGGATACATTGCCCAGAAAAAGGAGTATGAACATCAAATGAGAATTTTTTTCATCATTCCCTCATTAAAATCATAGTCCTCTACCACCTCAATCAACTAAACATTGCATGGAGTAACTTCATAGTTGATGATATTTTCAATGAGCCATCCACTCAGCATGCAAAAAATTTTCGTTCATCATCCCATCCATCCACTTCTATCCCTCCATCTCACCCCATAGCATATTCATCATCATCATATCAGTCCCCTTCACCTCCTTCATCTCCATCTCATCATGACATTGGGCCACCTAACAAGATTGAGGACATCGAGCCTAAGTGGGCTAGTATGGTTGAGGTTGAACCATTGCAAAAACTGTACCATAGAGGCCACAGGCATGTGTTTTCTCCATAGAGAGTGGAAGGGGCCATGCCTTCTACAACAAAAAAGCAGGTGGAGAAAGGTAAAGAAAAGCTGATTGAGGAAGTCATTCATAATGAGGAGGACCTTCATGAAACAGAGCAATAATTTCATCTTGTTGACCTAGATGAGGATGAAAATGAAAAAATCTCTAATGCAGCCATCAAAGGAAAGGATTTCATGACTAAGGGGATCCAAACTAATGTTGACAGGGCCAGATTTGTCATAAACTTCCCTGAGCAGGAGAATGACAAATTGAAGACTAAACAGGTCATTGATGAGGTCAAGTATGTCACTACACAAAGGGAGGCAGAAAAGGCCAAAGTCATGCTAGATGAAACACTTGAAAAGTATGTCTTACTTGATGAAAAAAAGGAAAAAGTACCAAGCAATAGACCTAGAACTAGAGGGTTGAAAAGAGCTCTATCTCTAGAAATAAAAAGGGAGGATGAGCTTGTTGATCAACTAACGCTAAATGAGCAACTTGCTATAGTGATCAGTGAAAACAGGGAGCCATGGCTTGATAGAGCCAAACAGCACTTGGAGAAGCTTCTAGCAAAGACTAACAAAGACAATGAACTATTGAGTAGGAAAGTCAAACACCATGCTCTCAAGCGGACAATTGCAATGTCTAAGCTCAGAAGAGCCAATGCGAAGATTGAATATTTGACCCTGGAAGAGAGGAAAAAATTGGATATACTAGTTAAGGCTTCCCTCCAAGCCTAATTACATCATCATCAACCATTCTACCAATTTTGAGGCATTTTGAAACTATTTTGCAAAATCTGGGATTTTCCGATTTTTTTTTTAACGAGCATTTAGCAAAAATTTGGTCATTTGCACAATGCCCTAGGCACTACGCAAATGTTTGAAGCACTTTTCGAGGGAAATAAGGCTACCATTTGATTCCTTAAGGAAACTTCATTCCACCAAACCATGTTTCCATCCTTGGTTTCCAGATTTGATAGGTCAAAAGGTCAAAAGACCACCTAAAAATCACATTTCTGCCCTTGCTTTAACCTAGGCGCTGCACAAATACCAGTCTTGGGAGAATGAAATTTTGAGGGGTCAAATCGGCTTAATTTTAAAAAGTGGAGGCATATTCAAAAAGCGGACTAGAAGGTCTTACGAAAAATCCATCTTGGGCCTGATTTGGACACCTGCAAATCAGTCAAAAGTGTCCTTGAACATGGAGGGTGCAAATGACACTACAAGGGTGAAAATGACACAGTGAGGGCGCAAATGACCATTTTGCTGATATTTTTGGAATTTCTCTGTAATTTTGACTCTTCTTCATAAAATCGTGTTTCTACATATGTAATAATGATGGTAAACTTAATTATGCTATGGATTAGTTACCTAGGGGTATATTCATTAGGTAAAATTTATCATTGAGTCAAATGAATCAGTTTCAATGAATTTAGGGAGGAGTCACTTAGACCTCCCTGCACTCTAGGTATCAGTTTAGATTATTGAGGATCAGCTCCTCCTCTCATCGATTTGACCCCTGAGGCCGGGAGAGTTTTTTTGAGGCCTATATCATGTCATTTTTTATTCATTTTCAATGTTGCAATCAGTTTGGATGTTAACTTATTGATAAATTAGGGGAATTTTGTTGTCTAAAATGGGCCTCATATGAAAATTATAAAATAATTGTGGAAATAATAAAATAATATTTGATCGCATCATCAAAATTTAGAGGGAAAAAAGAAAAAACTATTTTTTCAACTCATATTTTCAACTTATCTCCGAACATTTTTACTCAAATTTCAAGCAGGATTACTCATTGGATGAAAAATTTAATTCCTCATCCAAGGAGTACCCATGTTGCATACTTTCGATAGCTCATGCATCAAAATTAGAAATACATCAAAAACGTGATTGCAATCACTTTTTTTCATGTATTTCTCGTTTTTCATGAAGTAGGGTCCATCAGAAGTATGAAAAATGGGTACTCCTTGAATGAGAAGTTAAAATTTTCAACTAGCGTGTACTCCCGCTCGAAATTTCAGTATAAACTTTGGGAGATAAGTTGAAAATACGAGTTGAAAAATTAGTTTTATTATTTTTTAATCTTTTTACCCTTTTACTTAAAAAATGGTAAATCATCCCCCATGATTGACGTAATCATCTTGAATCCTATTGGTTCAAAGTTCCCCTAATGAAGGAACTACTGTACTCATTTTTTTCCAGTCAATAAAGAATAGTTGCAGTTATTTTTTGGGATACATGTGGTATGATGTTTATCATTATTTTTCCTTCAGTTTCATATGTTAGAATGTGTTTTATTCATGTTCATTAAATCTGTATTGTATGATCTCTTTCAAGTTGATATGCAGAACACATGCTTTCTCATGCTCTGTTTTGGGAAAGTGATCATAATTTTTCCATTTTCATCTCTTTAGGAAGAATACATCTCCCATGCTCTTCCTAGCTTCTCATCAATCTCAAAACCATCTCATCACAATCATCTTTAAAGTGGTAAGCCTTATGCCTACCTTGCCCCATTGAATCCCTACAACCCTATTTCATTTACCCTGACCTAGCTCCCTTGACCTAATATCTTCATCCAGTGAAACTAAACCCAATCAAATCAAAACAGACCCTGCACTCATATCTAGCCTAAAAACCCTAATTCATCCAGCACTCTTGGGTGTGACTATATGGAGAGAGCCCTCTCCATCCTGGTAGGTCTATCTACCAAGTTAAAATTTTGGTTTGTGGTTACCTCTGTTGTGGTTCCTTCTTCAGCCTTGGGAATCTGGCGGAGTGATAATAGGAACCACAATAGAGTCCTTCTCAGATGCTTAGAAGCACCATTTTTCGAAAATATGTCTCATGACCTTCATGATGGAGAATCCGGAGGCCACTTTGTGGATGAAACTACAACACATAAAGTCGTGCAGGTTGGTTTTTATGGTCCCATGTTATTCAAAGATACTCATGCTTACGCCCACAAGTGTTTGGTTTGTTATAAATATGTTCGTTGAGAAGAGAAGTAAGCCACCCCATTGCAGCCTATCATTGTGGAAGAACCATTTAAACAATGGGGCTTGGATGTTATCAATGCGATTTTTCCACACTCATTGAAGCAGCATTGCTATATCCTTCTTGCTACAGATGACTTACGCAGTGGACAGAAGTGGTTCCGCTTAAGTAGGTGAATGATCAGGAAGTCTTCAACTTCCTTAAACGGAATATCATTACCGGGTATTGGAAAATGGTATTATATTGAAACATTCATCTAATTATTATACACAGGAAAACTCTCTTAATGATACTACCAATAAGAACCTCATTCGCATCATAAAAAAAATTTGTATTATATGAATAAAGTAACTGACACTTGGCTCTATTGAATTCCCTATGGGCTGACCAAGTCATCCCTAAACCCTCTCTAAATACCTATCATTACTTCCTAGTTTATGAAAAATAAATCATCTTACATCCAAGCATATATTTGCATGGCCTTAAACTCTAGAAATAATCTTAGGGTAATCCATGCCTATTGGTTCAAAGTAGGATAAATACACTTCTCAAGCTACAAGAATAAATAAATTAAGCTAAAGAGAAATTTTCCCTTCACGAGAGTCATATCAAGAGATGGTTTGACAAGAATTCTACAAGGAAAAACAAATTCAGTGTTGGTGACCTTGCCTTGAAGTGGGAAAAATCCCATGAGGACAAACATAAAAATACTAAGATCTATTCCCTATGGATCATACCATATATCATGCATGAAAATCTTGGCCAACACACATATCATCTCCAATATTTAGATGGGAAGATTGAATCTCTTCTTGTTAATGGCCAAGACTTAAAACATTATTTTCAATGATGGTATAGGGTTGTGTCGTACCCTATGTACATAGTCTCTTATATTTTTGTTTGTTTTTTTTAGTCTTGTATTTTTGTTCTTTTCATTCATGGAAGTAAGTGTCGTGTATAAACATAATTTTTGGCTTCATTGGATGTGGATGAATTTGCAAGGAGCCTTGTGACACTACAAGGTTTGGCCAACCTCCAGTCCTTCTTATAATTTTTGGTTACATCTTTTCGTCAATGATTTTTTGATGGAAAATATAATCCTTCCATAAGGATAGCTCTAGTTTGAACGGTAATATCCATGCCTACTGTGGAAACCTTACACCCACACTTGATTCTTTATGCTTCGGTGTTTTCTATGCTTATCCAATCAAGTAGAGAAGGAGAAGGGGAAAACATAAATGAGAAGACCAAAATAAGAGCTCTTATATATTCTTCTTTGATGTAATAACCTCTTCTACTCTCAATAAGTCGAAATCCATCTTCCCATGAAACGAATAAGTGCTTATGAACGGTCCTATATAAAATAAATAAATAAATGACAAAAGAAGATAAAGGCTTCCTACACTGGGAGGTGAACCAAGCAACTCCGTCAGGGTATTATCTAGAGTTAGTAGCAGAGAACAAATGTTTTTGTTCCTGTAGTTACTCCACTAGGGTATTTTCCCAACATGATGGCAGTAGAGAAACACTAGAGATGAAAAATATACTCTAAAAATCGAAATATTGTGACCTAAACTACCCTTCCATGATTCAAAACTTTGTGATATTAATAGTATCGTGTTTTTCTTTAACCGATAAAGGACAAAAGGAACTAATTTTTTTCATGGGGTAAGTGGGGAAATCGGAGTGGTTTGAGTGACGAATCAATACTTCCTAAAGAACTAGACCCTGCACAAAAGAATCAACTAAGGCAGAGAATTGGGAATTCTGTTGGTGTGTCAGTAAGTGTTATCAATGCACAACACCCTCCAAAATTTTGTCCTACACCCAAATTATGGATCCGACCTTTAATTTTCATGTTGTAAATGCAAACATTAACAATCATCACATGTGTTTTTAGTTTTTAACCCTGAACATAAATTATCTACACATGAATCTTATAATAGAAAATAAACAATAGCGAGAGCATAAAACATAAAACAGATAAACACAGAGATTTTCCTCTGGATCCCAAATCGGGACGACCAGCTTGATTTTTCATTATATTCCTTTTAGTGTTACAACACATATATATACATGCCAAAGCATACATGAACCCTAATCCATTAACCCTATATTAGAACATAACCGTAGTTCCCTTGACCGGATCTACAAAAATACTAGGGGCCGAAAAGCATCGTACCCCAAAACCATGTGCATTACCATGCACAAAACCATGGGCGTGGACTACCCACCGAAAATTAAGGACCAAAAAATTTTCGCCAGGGCATTGCCCCAGACCCCTTGCGCCTAGCGCAAATGGGCATCTATCGCCCCCCTCTTACCCCCCTCTACATGCTTAGTCGTGGAAAGAATATAACACATACCCAACATTCTCCCACTTGTTATTTTCTTTCCGCAGAGGGCCATAGGAGATTTTAGTCATTGGCCCAATTCTTCAACACCCATTGTTTCTCTACACCAAGAGAACTTCTGAGTGCTCACAGACTTCGTCAATGCATCTGCAATGTTCTTCAAAGTGTTCACCTTTACTAGCAACACCCTTTTAGCCTCAACCATATCTCTAACAAAGTGATATTGAACATCAATGTGCTTTGTCTTTGAATGATAAGAAGGGTTCTTAGCCAAGAAAATTGCACTTTGGATATCACAGTCTATCCTTATAGCTTGCTGTACCAACCCCATACTTGAACACAATCTCTACAACCAAACTGCTTCCTTTCTTGCATGAGTGGCTGCTATGTATTCTGTCTCTATAGTTGAAAGAGCCACTACAGACTCTCTTTTACTCATCCAACTGACTGTGCCTCCAAATAGGCTAAACACATACCCACTTGTAGATGTTCTTTGGTCCAGATCTCCAGCCCAGTCTGCATCAACAAAACCATGAATTTCCAACATTCTTTCCAATCCTATTCTTCCCTGGTAGCACAAGCCATAATCACTAGTGCCACGTAAATATCTGAAAACCCACTTCACTGCTGTCCAATGCTCCTTCCCTGGGTTTGACATAAACCTCCTCAATACTCCCACTGCATGTGCAATGTCTAGTCTAGTACAGACCATTGCATACATCAGGCTACCCACTGCACTTGCATATGGAACACGAGACATATCCTTCTCTTCTTCTTGTGTCTTGGGACACTGTTCAACAGATAGCTTTACACCTATAGGAATAAGAACATTCACTGGTTTACTATCCTCATATTGAACCTCTGCAATAAAGTCTCGACATACTTCCTTTGGTTTAACCAGAGCTTCCTCTTTGCCCGATCTCTCTTAATTTCCATGCCCAAAATATAGTTTGCAGCACCAAGATCCTTCATGTCGAACTTGGAGAACAGTTGGGTCTTCAAATCTTGGATAATTTCTTTGTCATTTCCAATCAACAACATATCATCCACATACAATACCAAATAAATAACATGGTCACCAATTAATTTAAAATAAGCACAGTGATCCTCCTTGCTTCTGGTGACGCCAAGTCCCTATATATAGGTGTCAAATTTCTGATACCACATCCTTGGTGACTGTTTTAACCCATAAAGAGACTTCTTCAACCTGCATATCAGTTCTTTCTTACCCTTCACCATAAAGCCTTCAGGTTGCTTCATGTATATTTCCTCTTCTAGATCCCCAAGAAGAAATGTTGTCTTCACATCCATCTGTTCTATCTCAAAATCAAATGCAGCAGCAACAGATAAAAGTAATCTAATAGAAGTAACTTTGGCAAGAGGAGAAAAAATATCACCAAAATCAATTCCCGACACCTGGTAATAAGCTTTTGCTACCAACCGAGCTTTGTATTTCTCCACCTTGCCTTCTACATTCATCTTGCTTTCAAACACCCATTTACTCCCAATGGGCTTCCTTCCAGCTGGAAACTCCACCAGATCCCATGCCTCATTTTTGTGCAAGGATGCCATTTCATCAACCATGGCCTCCTTCCAGAGTTTTCCATCCTCTGAATCTACTACCTCCCTGACAGTTCTGGGATCGTCATCAGTTATAGTTAAGGAAAAATTTGAACAGAAAGTAGATGGACTATACCTTTCTGGTTGTCTTCTTTCCCGAGCTAATCTTCTCACAGCTAGAGTTTGTGGCTCTTCCCCTTCTAATTCTTCCTCTGTTGTAGAGTCAGATTCATCCTCCTTTAGCTCAATGTCTATCTTCTCAGGTTCCTTTTGTATGAATTCATGTTTAACAACATCTTTCACCTCTCTAAACACCACATCTTCGCTATACACAACCTTCCTTGTTTCCAGGTTCCAAAGCTTATAACCTTTTAAACCATCCTTATACCCAATAAAGATGCACCTTTCAGATTTATTATCCAACTTGGTCCTTTTATGATTTGGAACATGTACATATGCATCACATCCAAATACCCTTAGATGTGAAAGAGAGGGTTTCTTACCAGTCCATACCTCATGTGGATTATTATCCTCCAACACTGATGAAGGTGATCTGTTAACCAGATAGCATGCAGTCTCCACTACGTCTGCCAAGAATTCTTGTCCGAACCCAATACCACTGAGCATGCTTCTTGCCTTTTCCATCAGTGTTCTGTTCATTCTTTCTGCAACTCCATTTTTTTGAGGTGTGTATGGAGTATTCTTCTGTCGTGCTATACCACACTTCTTACAGAACTCTTCAAATTCCTTCTTGCAAAACTCCCCACCATTATCTGTCCTCAGTGCCTTTATCTTCTTCTCTGTCTGGTTTTCCATTAGAGCCATAAATTCTTTAAATCTGTCAAAGACTTCAGATTTCTTCCTCAAGAAATATATCCATGTATTCCTTGAGAAGTCATCTATGAATGAAACATAGTACACAGACTTTCCCAGTGAAGGCACTGACACAGGTCCAAACACATCACTGTGCACAAGTTCTAATATGTTGTTCGCCCTCTTAGCACCACAAGGAAAACTCACCCGATTCTTCTTCCCATATACACAATTTTCATAGAAATCGAAATCCAGAGAGCAATTAGACATACCTTCTACCATACCATTTCTATGCAGTATTCGAAGGCCCTTCTCTCCAATATGTCCAAGCCTTTGATGTCATAGCAGGGTATTTTCTCCAGAGACAGCTAGGCTTTCCGCTCCACTTTCAGGGACCATAGAACTATTACACCCATCAATAACAGTGCTACCTTGTAGCTTGTACAGAGTTCCAGTACGAACTCCCTGCATTAATACCAGTGCTCCCCGAACCATCTTGCAGGCATCTTTCTCGAACACTGCTTTTACACCTGCATCATCCATCTTGCTTACAGAAATCAGATTTATGGCCAATGCAGGAATATGCAGAACACCAGGAAGTGTTCTAATCCTTCCACCTTGCAGCTTCAACTTGACCTTTCCACATCCAAAAATTCTGGCCTTCCTATCATCCCCTAGGAAGACATCACCACCATCATATTTCTCATACTCGCAGAACCACTCCCTATGGGGAGTGAAGTGAAAGGATGCACTTGAGTCAATCAACCATGACTCATGATCTACATTTGTATTTGAAGAAGAAGCCAAATACACATCCCCACCTTCATCCGAGGTGGTTTTTTCCTTTGAAGAAGGAGCATAATTAGATCCCTTTCCTTTCTCAGGAGCTTTAGATCTGCACTCCCTTTTGTAGTGCCCTTCCTTTCTGCATTTCCAGCATATGTTTACAAACTTTCCAGGAGATTTAGATCTCCCTCTAGATTTGGATCTCCCACTCGAAACCTTATTCTTTTTTCTGTTTTGGGACCTTCCTCGTACAGATAAGGCATCTCCATTCTGGCCCTCCATATTTCTCCGTCTCATTTCCTCCGATAACAAGGCTAAGACAATGTCATAAAAATTCAAGGTAGTTGTATTGCTACCTATTGCAATAACCAGACTGTCCCACAAGTCTGGTAGAGAACACATCAAACTGATGCACTTATCTTCATCTGAGATTTTAATATCAACAGATGATAGCTGACTTACCATAGTATTGAAGGCGTTCAGATGCTCTGTCACCAGGTCTCCATCCTTCATCCTCAGGTTATACAGATTTTTCCACAGGAACAACTTATTCACCAGAGACTTAGATTGGTACAAAGTCCCAAGTTTTTCCCACAAATTCTTCACCATAGTTTCCCCAGATACATTCAACAATACTGAATCTAAGACACACAATCGTATTGTGCTCTTAGCCTTCCGATCCAGTTTCTTCCAATCTTCATTTGACATTATCGTTGGTTTAGTACCTAGATCTACCGCGATCCACTGATCTTTATCCACCAGTAGATGCTCCATCTTGAGCTTCCATAACTAAAAAATATGACCATTAAATTTCTCGATCTCTATCTTCACACCGCTCGCCATCTTCTTTCACCGCAATAATCGATCCCGCAAATCTCCCACTGAACAGGGTCTACCTCAGGCCCGAGCAAAAAACCCTCAGCAGAAAAGGCATCCCCTTGAAGCCGAAACAGCTCTGATACCAAATGTAGGTTTCAACCCTAAACAGAATTTATCTACACATGAATCTTATAGCAGAAAATAAACAGTAGCGAGAGCATAAAACATAAAACAGATAAAAACAGAGATTTTCCCATGGATCCCAAATCGAGACGACCAGCTTGATTTTTCATTATATTCCTTTTAGTGTTACAACACATATATATACATGCCAAAGCATACATGAACCCTAATCCATTAACCCTAGATTAGAACATAACCGTAGTTCCCTTGATCGAATCTACAAAAATACCAGGGGCCGAAAAGCATCGTACCCCAAAACCATGTGCAAAACCATGCACAAAACCATGGGCGCAGACTACCCACCGAAAATTAAGGACCAAAAATTTTCGCTGAGGCATTGCCCCGGACCCCTTGTGCCCAGTGCAAAGGGGGGGTTATCGCCCCTCCTCTTACCCCCCCTCACGTGGAAAGAATATAACACATACCCAACAGTGTTTTCTCTAAGTCTTTTGGTGCCATTTGTGAGAAAATCAAAGTGTCATATTTTAGTATGTTAAGTTTCACACCTTGTATACAAGCTATTTTTGTTGTGCTTAGGGTGTATTTCTTGTGAAAATGCATTGTACTTATCATGAAAGCACATGTCACACTCGTTTCCAAAGTTTCAAGCACTGTCATACAAGTGTCGTCATGATCATTGCAAAGTGTATCTTTAGTGTCACGCTTGGTGTCAACCATCACAAAGTTGTCACATTGAGGAAATTATGTTATTCATGTGTTCTCATTGTTCCTTATTGCGTCTTCAAGTAATCTAAATGTTATATCGTACTCATAGTATTTTGTTTTTCATATTTATTTCACTGATCTAGCACTTAGTCAAAATTTGGAAAACTCCCCGACTAGGCCACTCAACCTCTTTTAGCTAGCCTAAATTGCACATTGTATAGTCTCATCCCTCGAGCAATAACCTTTCCTCTTGGCACTATGCAATGTGTAATTTCTGCCTAGCAGAACTGCACACTGCATAATCTCTATGCTCAACCCCAACACTTGAGCTCCAAAACTATGCAATATTTCTCTCCAGCCAGGCCTGAATTATGCGTTGCATAGTTTGAGTCTTCAAGCCTCAACCTTGAGCTCCAAAACTTCACAATTATGTAATCATCTCACCTCTGTTTCCCTCTGACACTGCATAGTGGGAAAAAAAGTGGTTAACCCCTTAACCTGACTCCCTGAATCCCTCAACTGTACAAAATTTAAGCCCAGTCCATCTAAAACTAAGAATTGCATAGTCTCATAGATCATTCTTGACCCTTGAATACCTGAGTTTCACTATTTCATATACCATGAGTCTCTCCCTCACACTGCCACCCAATTCCAGCTCATTCAGTGGATCATCATGTAGCATCTTATAGTAGGGTTTTATTGAACTCATGTGATCTTATAATAAGTTAATTATAGATGAAAGTACTTTTTTAGGCCTCGTAATTCCGTTTCCACAACATAGGGGGAAACCACCTGGTCCAGACCTTAAACCAGCTCCTTTTCGGTTTGGTGTGGTGGCTCCAATTGGGGATAGTGGGACCAATTTCCCAATAAGGATGATTTTGGGGTGTTTTTTGATTATATAACATGCAATGGAAAATGATTCTAATCTATGATGTGCATCTATAGAACACTATCTATTCTACTATATTCCCGATGTGTTTCTTCCTTTATTTGATCTAAAGAGATATCCTTCAACTATTAGTAATGTAGATTATTTAATAGGTCAAAGTGATGAAAATTATGTAAATATGATTCTTTTAACAAAAAATTTTGATTAGAATAATTTTGAGAAGTATATCGCATACATATGTGCGATTATACATCCAATAAGAAATCACAGACAAATATTAGTAAAGTAGTGCATTTAATACTCATCTACGATGACGTTTCAAATATATAATGCAATAAAAATATGAATGTCAATCTAGAAAGCAAAACTTAATACAATTGAATAGAAGTACCATATGTACGAATTCCTACTCATGTAAACTGAGAATATATTATCTAATCCTCTTCACATTCAAGAAATTTGAAGAGTACAATAGTGAAACATCAGCTAAACAGCTTCAAATGTAAAAAGATAATAGACTCTGTTCCACTAATTCATCAAAGCATTCACAAACTTACAAAAGTGCATTATTTGAAAATGGTTTTGACAAAAATCTGGACCCTTCTCTGAATGCACGAGAGGGGTTTAAATAATGAACTAAATAAGTTTAAAAATTTATTATTACATAAAAATAGAAGAGGTTTCAAACAATTATCCTTGTAACACAAACTTTATCTACAATCTAGGAAAATAAAGTAATGATATAACTATCAATTATGATCTTTCATTTGGATTCAATCCTGAAGTTGAAAAATATATAGCATGGGTTTAATCTGAACTGGCTGTGGAATCATCGATCTAACGGGTCCCTTGAATACCTCATTTGGGAGTGTTGGCTACGATATTTTTGTTGAATCCTTTAAATACTGCAGGGTCTGGTACTGAACTGCAGAAAATTCCAATAATTTTCTTAATCAAAATTATTTACCTTTTTAATTATTTCTTCCTGCATTTCTGCCTTTTTTTTCCACTGTGATTCCAGTTTCTTGACTTCTGAGAGCACTTCAGATATGCACTCTTTGATAAGTTCTAATTTCAAAAGTTGTTCACATACAAATTAAGTAATTTCCTTCGTCAACCTTGGTGCTTTCACTGTAGTTTTCTCTGCTTGCTTTATCTATGTTTTCCAATCCTTAAATAAGATCTCCTTGTGGAATTTATCTACTTGGGGTAGATCAGCTTCCTTGCCTGGGTCTGATGCTTGCCATTAAATGTGTTCATTGATTTTCTTCTCAATCATCTCACACTCAAGTTTTTGGATAGCCACTTTTTGGATCATTAGTTCACTTTAGTCACAATAAGAGCTAGTGATAGAAGCTTGTTGGAAAAATTCTTATTGTTGTTTCTTTAACTTAGCATTCACATCCAATTCTTCCTTTATCATTTTCGCTAGCTATGGCTAGCTTTGTAATTTGTTTGTTGTTGCTTCTAGTAGTGTTTTATTCTCAGTGAGTTGTACCTGATGCTACAAATTTAGAATTTCAAAATCCTTTTGAAATTGGGACATCTTCAATTCCATTTGCTCGCTGGAGTTAGACTTTTCTTTCTCTAATAGTATCTCTAAACCTTGTATTTTATCTTCTTTCCACTTCAGTAACATTTTAACTTCAGTGGCTTTATCAATAGTGGTAGTAGCATATGCCCCTGCAAACTATGATAGCTTAGTTAAATGTTCAGTGGTATTAGATAGAGGATCCTTCTATAAAACGTCAACAAATTCATTTGTAAGACATGAAAAAATGTCATCAATTCTTCTCCCTTTTCTTCTCTTTACTACAACCTTATCACTAGGAATGTAGAATACATCAAGCGAAGGGATTTCCTCAACTTGTAACACTATATGCTCTGTAGGATAAGCCGGAATGATCTTTCAATCATGAGTTTCAAGAACTTGTTGTATTGGAGTAATAGTTTCCACTAATCTCTGAGAAAGTTATGGCATCTGAAAACTGCTAGATTGATCAGTATTAGGATTTGTTTGAGTAGTTTTTATTGTTGTAGAAAACTTATCCCATTCATTCTTCAAATCCTTTGGCTGATATTTTTCTGAATGATCAAGTGTATCTTGATTGTGCTGAATTTATTAGGAAGATGATTCTATTCCATTACTTCTTCATTTCTCTTGCATCTCAATCTCTTTGATTACTTGATTAATTACCTTTTCTAGGTTCTCATTTTTGTTTTCAGGTTCATTTTCAAAATAATCTGAATTCTAAGATTGATGTTTTGATTTCCCTGACTCATCTTCAGACATGTCTTCAATTTCATTATCTAAGATAATACTTGGAGTTGGTCTGGTTTTTAAATACCATTTACAACAAGCTGGTAGGAAGTCTCTCTTGTAAGTAACTTGTTAGGAACATAATATGGTAGGACGTGAGGAGAAGCATAACTACCAAAATCTATGACACAAGTGAAACTTTCCACTACAAACCATCTAGAAATGGACAAAATGTTTGTACTAACCTCTTTGAAAACCCTATGGGATTTCTCATTGAATATAATATGGTGCATTGGCAACATGACTTTATGGAAAATTTTGTAAACATGCAGATGAAAATATGATTCCCAAAGGGCTCTATGGTAAATGTGGTTTGGAGTGGGGCCTTGGGTCGTCCATTTCCATCCCATGGTAGGAAAACTATAAGAAAAGAAAACTGTGTCCTTGACATAGACACTCATGTAAAAGGGTGGTATTTCTCTAGATGAAACAATTTTTTTACTCCTATACTCCATCATATTTTTGGCTAAATTATCAGATAGGATATTTTCCCAATTCAAAATTAAGGAATTGACGATTGCATCAATTAATGGGACCCAATCTACAAAAAACTTAATTACATTAGGTTTTGAAAATAATCTACACAACATACTATCAGCATAGCAGTAAGGGGAAAGAATTTGTGCTATTGGGTGTGTACCGATTTTATCTCGTTTAAGCTTTCCTTGGTCATCCTTCCATTCCTTTATGACTTTCATTAGGTCTAAATTTTTTGTGTTGAAGCTTTGAAGAAAAGCTTTGTCATATTTCTACTGCGAGACGAGTAAGTGGTATATATTTTTCTTTTTTTCTCTATCAACAAAAACATCCATATTGGATCGAAGAGATGAAATATACAAATCAAGTTGAAATTCTGAACTAGGAACTGATGTGGCAAGAATTTTCTTGAGAAATTTATTAAATATTGACTTAAAATATTTTATTTTCTCCCATGTTTTAGCCTTTAGATTTGATAGATCATTGATGAGCGTTGCAGTTGTCATGTCATAACCAAAATTATTTAGAAATTTTTCTTCTAACATATTCCAGATAGTTATAGAGCGAGTAGGCAGTTGAAAATACCATGATCCTACATATCATGTGATAGTATTTGAAAATAATCTTACAATACAATCCTCTTCAACTACCTCTTTTAAATTGATGGCTAACATATAACTATGAATGTGTTCTTCTGCCGGAAGACCATCATCAGGATTAAATTGAGGTAACCATCTTCCAGGTGATTTTGGAAGAGCATGAGGAGGGGCGGGCATATTTACGACCCGTGGATTTTTCCATGGGTGTACATAATATGGAGGTACTTGGTTTGCCATTTGACCTTGGGTGGATGTGATGGATTGAGTTTGAGTGGAAGAAGAGGTTGGATATGTTATCACCCTACTAATTCTCAAGTTGTGGATGGGGATTTTTGTAGTTAAGAAAACTAGGGGTAACCAAGAACCTCTTTGGGAATTCAGGATCTAGCCCTCCTGAGCTCCGGAGAGGGATCTCTCTTAAAGATTTAGCTTTGTTTTGATAAAGGGTTTTAGGCTAGCTATGAGTGAGCAATAGGACTGATTTTGAAAGAGTGGTGGGAATAAAAAGTGTTTCAAGGCAAACCAGAGGGATCTACCAGAGAATTTGGCTATGGAGTAAACTTTCTAGGCAAGCTGAGCTAGGAAATAAGACTTAAAGATGCAAATGTACTAAGGGCAAGATAGATGACCTTCTAAGGCTTTGAATAGGCTTTGTTGATGGAATGGGTGAAATTTAAACAAAAGGGCACTTAAGGATCCTTAAGTTACATAAAAGAGGAATGGAGGAGGGAAATCAAACTGGGACCTAGAGTAATTAATAATTCTATAGTCTGGTTATCAAGTAGAAAACATACAAATTCCAACTAGTTTAAAACAGGGAGCTTATTATCACTAATCCTGTTTAATTTCTCCTTAGTTTATCATTAAAGAATAGAAACACATTAAATGAATGTATGTAAACTTTTAAAGAATAATACTGAAAACAGGAAAATATACGAGACTTATCTTGTCACCACGAGAATCCTTAGTTATGATGTCTCTAATCTCGTTTCCAGTTTGCTGCTTCGCTAATTGACTCACACCAACTTCAATATGTCCAGCAAAATGACTATAGTATTCTTGAGAAATTTTATTCCACACTTAATAATTCGAATTATGAAGTATTTATACATATAAATTGTTTACAAAATATCTTATATTTTGAGATAATGTTTTAAGGAAAAATAGGAAATGTAACATAAGAAGAGGGATAGCAGCAAAACAGTTTGCAAGGTGTCCTCTTTTTCAAGGAAAAATAGAACTGTTTATCTAATTTAAACTGATTTTTTGATTAGCTGGAAACGTTGCTGGCAAGTGAGACATTATCTCGTGGGAGATGACTTGTAGAATACTCTTCCTCTTCATCTTCTGTTCTGATACTATTTATCTCTGTTTCTCACTGTTTCACTGCTGTAATTGAAAAATGACCAGCAGTAACAATTTAATTTTACCGATACACTTTGACACTGATTTTTTTACCATAAAGTAACAGTAGAATATGAATTTTTTATGTGATTTTCTTGCATCTTTACCTATCAAATTCACATCAGATCTGTGAATTCTTGCCACTGTTCAACAGTGGGGATCTTCATATTCTTTAATTTCCTGTAACTTTCATCAGCCTCTGTATATTTAGCAAATTTTGGCTTTACTGTGAACATATTCTTGATTTCATTTTTCAAAAAGAACAAATTTTCAAAATATTGAAGAAGTACTTTGCCACTTGGAGATCCTTGTGGCAAAGGTTGTTTAGCTTGCTCCTTAGCATGAGCTCTGATTTTCTGGTCATAGTCCTTTTGTGGCATTAATTTTTCATTCAATGCATGAATGTCTGGTAAACCTGCTTCTGATAATACTTTGTATTTGACCCAAAATCTTGTGATGGCCAAGTTCATATCTTTACACCTGTCTTCCAAATTATTTATCATGTTTCTCTTATTCAAGACTTTCTTAATTCGAAGGATGGCCTCTGTTCTGTAAGAAATTTTCAATTCTTCTAATTCTTCCCTGTTTTTGCTGTTAAAAAATGCTATGAGTTGAACTACTTGTGGTGGCTTATTTTCAATTTCTTTCTTGGATTTATCAACTTCTGCATTTGTAGCCTGTAGCTACTCTTTCTTCTCATATATTATCTGAATCGAAGGCCATTGTGAGTGAACGCCTTCAATGATTTTTTTCCATAAATGTTTTTTTATGTATGCAACCCGATCTGAAATATTCACCTGTTGTTGAAGAATTTTCACTTGTTCTTGTAATCTATCAGCCCTCTGTTCATGTCCTTTGGAAGTAACTAAGGCATCTCTTTTAGAAGTTTCCATATTTTTAATGGTGTCTTTCAAACTGAGTACTTCTTTATCTTTTAAAGACATATCTTCCATGGCTCTGATTATTGAAGCTTTGTCCTCTATTGTGTTTATCTGTGAGATTGATGAAGAAGAGGTAGAGATGTCATGAGAAGTGAATGGAACTGCAGTTGCCATTACTCCTTGTGGTGCCAAGTGTTCTGCCAATGTAGATGGAACAGTTTTACTTACAGTTGGGATCACTGTAGGAATGAAAACCTGTTGAGCTTTCTTTAGATTTTCATTTTCTTGCATGAAAGCTTCTATTTGGCTTTCCATTTCCTTTATCTGGGTTGTCATTTTTAGAACAAGTTGTTTTAGTTCAACATTTTCTATCTTCTTCTGAAGGATTTCTTTTTCCTGAGGATTTTCACTTTGATGCAATTTTAGCTACGTTCTAAGAGCAGCTATGTCTTTATTTTTCTACTTGATTAAAGCCTTTGCAACTTCAATTTTAGTTGGATCAGCTCCTACTTCAATCACCAAGTCTTCTAATTCTTTGATTCTAAAGTTATTTTCATATAATGAGGCTTTCTCCAATTTCATTTGATTTTTAAGGTTTATCAGTGTTTTCTCAAGCCTGATAGAATTCATAGTCTTATTGACTATCTTAGAATACAACATCTCTGTATTGCTCCTATGGAATTCTATTTGGTCCAATTCATGGACAGCATCTGCATCAACTTCAAGGTATTTTTTTGAATAATCTGCAATTGTTTTTGGATCAGCCACTGTGGGCTTGAGAAATGACATAACCAATTTGTTTGAAGAATAATCAAAAGCTGAGAGGATTCTATCTTTATTCCCAGGCTTTTCTTTAAGGAACTTGGAATATGCTTCACTTTTGATTTCTTCATTATTTTCTTTGATTTCTCTGAACCTGATTTGAATATCTGACTCTGTGTTGTCAGGTTCTTTAGAAGAAGAGGGCATATCAACTTTGGTTTGTTTATCAACCATGACTGTGTCTTTTTGCTGTGCTCCAAGTTGGAGATTTTGAAGCTTTTTTAGTGTTTTAGTTACTATCCTCGTTGCTTCATCATCAGTTTCATGACCATTGTTATCTTCAACATTGATAGCTTTATCCCTTTATTCATTAGTCAATTTACTTTTCTTACTATAGGGAATTATGAATCTCTTATCTAGAATAGTTTCAGCAGTGAAACTATCTTCCTTTCTGCTTCTTTTATGATGAATTTCAGCTTCTTTTTTCACTGTTACCACCTGTGTTTGATCAACTTGTTTATATTTTCCACCGTTTCCCTGCATGCCTTGTGAGTTATCATCAAATAAAGTATTTGGCTCCCATTCAAATTTATTGGCATATTTTTCAATTGGGGGCTTGGGATCATGCAAGAAGGCGGACAACTTGCATTTCAATCTTATTGTGCTTAAAATACCATGAGGATCATAATTCCACATAAAACTATATGGGAATTTATACTCTTTCAACTTGACATTAATTTCATTTGTTGCTTCTCTGTTATTCTTAATGAATGACCCAACTTGATTTTTCAGTTTGAACTGAGTCTTTTTCCTAGAAGCTATGAAATTGACTTCATCTGCATTCAACAGTTGCCTCAAATATTCTAAAGAAAATATCCTTGTTGTTACAAGTATTGGCAATTTATATGGGGCCAAGAGTGCACGATATACTCTGATCTCTATGTAATTTTTGTATAAGTACCAATCCCCTATTTTACAGCTCTCAGATAGCTCTAAGATCCTCTTTGTTTCTTCATTAATTCTAGGGGTATGTTCTTTATTCAATAAATACATAGCAGGTACTAAAAACAAGTCATTGAAGTCTGCATAGGTGAATTCCCTGTTCCATTTTCCCAGAATTGATGACCAAAACACAACTGAAAGTACATTCCCTTCTGGATCTATCTTATGAAACTCAATAGGAAACTTATCTGCTTGATAATACAAAAAGAGACGAAGTAGATATGAGATATATCTAAAGACTCCTTCTTCTAACAATCTGGATAATTGGTAGTGCATGTTTTCTTCAATGAACTTGGCAAAATTGTACACAATGGATGGAGACTAGCTAGGACTCAGAGTAGACAGAAAACCTAGGATAGCAACATCAGTGAATTCATCACTGTTATATCCCAATATGAATGAAAGCATGGAGACAATCTGTCTGGTTTCATTTGGAAAATCAAAAGTATCAAATGGAGGATTGAGCTTAGGGATATCAACCTGTTTGGGACAAAAAGTCTGGAAGACTTTGAACTTAGAAGAAAAATCAAGGTCTAAGTAAAGCTGAGTTAATTCCTCTATTGATAATGAAGCAGTATTAGGGTCAAGGTTTAATTGCAACATAGATTTTATGGATTTTGCATTGATGTAAAATATGACCTCTCTGTCTTTATTGACAATGCACCTTTGGTCTGGAAGATAATAGGACTGACACAATCTGAAAATATCAGGGGCTGAATGAGTAAGAGGGACAATGTAATTTGGCAGCTTGGAATCCCAAACTGGTATATATTTATCACCTTTCTCTATCGATTTACCAAAACACCAGTTATAAACATCAAGTAAATTGAATTCTACTGAAGGGTCCAGTATTTTGTAATCAAGTTCAACCCGAGGACTATTCTCTTGTGAAGTAACTGGAGGTTGGACAGGCCTGACAACTTCTGTAGAATCAGCAGTGAGTGCAGGGGTTGGTTTTTCAAGTTTAGAAGACTTAGGCTGAGGAATTTTAGCCGAGGCTTATTTCTGAGGTTTTGGGCCTCCTGATTTTGGGGTTACTTATTTCTTTGTCATTTTTTAATTGAAAAAAGCAAGCTTAGACTATTTTCTAAGTTCTTCTGTTGGAAACAAGGAACTTTTTAGAGAATTTCTCTGGTAAAATAGGGTTCTGAGCAGGGTTTTAGATGGAAAGAGGGTTTTAATGCTCAGAACAAAGGTCATGATAAATTCCAGCAGTGAAAATGACCAGTGTATGGAAATGAGGGATTATGGAGAAAATTTGATAGAGTTTCCCCTGTATTATGGATGTTTTTTGTAATTTCCATATAGGTAATTCAGATAATTACAGGCAATAATCTAAAAATTGGTGCTTTTTCTTTTGGAATTGAAGTTTTTGTGGATAATTTTGATGAAAAATACCTTTAAAAAGGTATAATTGTGGTCGACTAAGTTGTAGATTGTGCATAGTCTTAAATTCTGCTGAATTGGTCCATCAGAGGATACTTTGCATCTTCATGGTTGAATTGTAGGAAAAATGGCTTATTAACTGGTCACTGGTTTAATGGAAAGCTTGAAAATGGCACTTGGAGGTTTGGTAACAGACTCGCGGAGGTTTTCAGGGGTTTAAATGGTGAAACGGGATGAAAATTAGACTATGTGAGGTTTGAAAGCTTTACAAGCACGAATAGGTGAAAATTCATTGAAATTCATTGAAATAGATTAGATCGTCCAATCTGGATCTGATGGAAAATCCAACGGCGGTCATGCTACGCAATAGGAGAAGGGATGGGAATGTAATAAACTATCGTATTGATCTTTAACCATTGGATTAAATGAATGGAGGGGATCAGAGGGTTGATATTAAGTTCGAAAGCGTAAATGGATTTGGTTAGTTTATATATAAAAATGACTTTTTTCAATGGAAAAAGTGATCGGGAGGGATATTCAAGACTTTAACCAAGGTTAGGGACTGTGGTAATGGAATATATATTGTGGGGAAATGGTTAGGTTATAGCTTTAACCTAAGGTTAAGGGAGTCGGAGGAGGGATAATAAACAGGGAAATGGGTTTGAAATTTAGTTTAAATAAAACTTCGGGATTCTTTTTGTTTTAAACACATATAAAATATGTTTAAAATATTTTTGAATATTTTTATTATATGGCTAATTAAACCAGGGCGATTTAACTACCATAGGGGCGGGATATATATATAAGGATATACTTTAGCCAAAGGGAGTTATAATGTTGGTTTTTATTAAACATGTGGGAATTATAAACTTCGGCTAAAATTATAATAAGTGGGTTTTTGGGTTTATTATATAAAAATGAGTTATATATTATAGAAAAAGGTCATTTCTATAGGGAGTTAATATATAAATTAAAGTTAATATAAAAATAGGACAAGGTGTACTCAAAACACATAAACATAACAATTAAAGTGAGGTTTAAAAGATAATTTGTATTAATATTATCACTTAACTTATGATATAATGTTATTTTGAGGGTTTAATGCTTTCAAATTATGAAGCAAATTAGTCAGATGGAAACTATAATGCCTTTAAGTAAAAATGGAATTTTACTTAGGATTATTTAAGGGGATAAATGCATAAATGGTAAACGATGTGATTTTTAGGGATTAATATAGACATTTTACACTTTCAACTGATCAGTCATAGAGCCTTGGGTCCAGTCCCAACAAAAGTCAAGGAAATTCCTTGAGCCTTTCTGACTGATAGTTTAGAATGTTTCATGACTATGGGAAGGGGAAGTTAGTTATTTAGCAGCCCATGATGAATGATATTTACATTGAGACTTTTCACCTTCTTCTACCTACCCATATTACCATGCTAACATTTTTTCTTCCTTTGTAGTAAGGCGGAATTAAGCTAGCAACCTTCACAGCATTTATTTTTTCTGAAAAGCAAGTAAAACTATCAAATTCTACACTTATTTCATCCATGAATCCATATTAAACTGTTGTATTCACTTATTTCTCTACCTAACTACTAAATTGTCATGATTAAACTGTATGACAACTCATTATTCTCTATCTACAACAAGTGAAATTGAAAAATGACAAGTTAAGATTAAATTGTTTAACTCACCATGGAATATGGCATTTATTGACACTTTGCCATAGTCAAAAAGTAAAAAGTAGAGGCACTTATGCTTGCACACTTTCATCTTTATTCATTTTTCTTTTGGGGTCTTTTATTTTTTCTAAGTCCTTTGATTATTCTTTTAGGACTTTTTACCCTCTTTTTGATTTTTTACAAAATATGTGAATACAACTTGCAGAAGGAAAGTTATGTATAGATTTACAAGATTACCAACAGTCAAGTCAAAATTATCACCCCTATATTATAGGTTTCTAACATCGGCTTCACTTGGGGATGGATTTTCCTTGTGAAATACCAAGAATTCTGAGATTAGTAGCCTTATCCATTGACCTTGTTGATCCTGTAAATGTCTTCTATTTTTTGCAACAATCATATTTATGATATCTTATACTGCAAAGATCAGGGCCTTCTCTTCGGGGTTCAACTTTGTAGATAATATATCCAATCCAATCTACACTCTGACTATGAATATTTACAATGATAAAGTAAATAAATGTAACTGTCAAGTGACTTGTGAGGAATAGTAATGTTTCAACATCCTTCCATTTACTGGTCCTTCTTGAAGCTCGGTTCCATCCAAATTCATGATGAAAAAGGAATTATTGCCTCTGTAACCATATATTACATAGGGTCCCTGCCATAGAAAGTCAAACTTCCCATGTTACCTTTATCCTCTCTTCTTGCATTCCATCTTAAAACTTGATCTCCTATGAAAAAGTCATCTTCCTTAACTCTTTTATCAAAAATATTTTTGATTTTGTCCTGTAAAACTTGTGAATTTTCATAAAATTCATCTCTAGTTTGTTGAAGGTGTATGGTCTCATTAATTATTCTTTGAATATCATTAGTTTCCACCTGTAATTCCTGGATAATCTTCATAACTGGGACACCCAAGGAAGAAGGGAAAATTGCATATGTACCATAAACAATTTGATATGGTGAAGTTTCTATAGACTTTTTTGTAGTAAGTCTATCAGCCTAAAGGGCATAGACCAGTTGCTTGTTCCATGTCTTTTTATTGTCTTGGAGTATTTTTTTGATGATGTTGACTAAAATTTTATTTGAGGATTCGGCTAGACCATTACCTTGGGGATAATATGTTGTGGAATGACCTAAGGTAATATGGTATTTATGGCAGAAAGCAATCATCTTCTTAGATTTGAAAGCAGTAGCATTGTCTGTGATAATTTTTTGTGGGCATCCAAATCTAGACAAAATATTACTTTCTATGAATGATATAATAACTGAGTCTGTAGCTTGCCTAGTGGGAATTGCTTCTATCCACTTAGTAAAGTAATCAGTAGTAGTTAGAATCCATTTGTGTTGACCTGAAGATGGAGGATGAATTTCACCTATGAAGTCTAACCCCCATAGTTGAAATGGTTTTTCAGTGGATATTGGTTTCAGAGGTAATGGTAACAGTTTCTTTTTACCTTCGAAAATTTGGCATTGATGGCAAGAGGTAACAAAATTTTTAACATCTGAAAATAAAGATGGCCAGTAAAAACCAGCTCTGTGTATTTTATCAGCTGTGCTCTTCCAGTATAGATGGCCTCCACAGTCACCTGCATGAAATTATTCAAGGTTCTTGTCAGCCTCAAATTTTAATAAACAATTAAGTAAAATCCTAGTACTTTCTCTCCAATACAGTGCATTATTTAAGATACAAAACCTCATTGCCTTTTGCTTGATTAATCTTGCCTTGGTTTTTGTCAGTCTAGGAGGAGCTTGTAAGTTTGTTAGTACAAATATTATATTAGAGTACCATGGTGAGTCTTGATAGGCCTCACTGATCAATGGAGTCGCCATCTCCTCCTGTTCATCTACTTGTGCAATGAAATTAATATCTAAGGCATTACAATTTGATTCAGCCATCAACCTGGCTAAAACCTCTCCTTTAATGAGTTTAGTTGGTTTAATTTCCAGATCATATTCGGGGATTGTGGCTATCCACTTTCCTCTCCTACTATCTGGTCCATCTTGAGTCAAAATTTCTTTAACTACTGCATTAGGGACATATTCAATGATGTGTGAATGAAGTATATACACTCTGAAATATTTGATAGCTTTAACCAGAGCCAAAGCCTATTTTTCTGTTATGTTGTATTTCAGTGGTGCATCTTTGAGAGCTTTACTAAAAAATGCAATGGGCTGTTCAAATCCTTGATCATTTTTCTGCAGAAGAACTGCAGCTATGGTATGTTCGGATGCAAAGGAAAAGATTATGAAATATTTTGTGTAATCTGGACTGGTGCTTTAGTTAAGGCCTCTTTGATAGATTCAAAAGATTGTTTGGCCTTTATTGTCCATTTAATTGAGGAGTCCTTTTTAAGCATGTTATTAAGATATTTTATAATATCAGCTAGATTTGATATGAATCTTCTTAGAAAATTGATATTTCCCAAGAATTCTTGGAGTTCTTTAATGTTCCTTGGTGGTTGAATGTTTAGAATTGCTTCAATTCTTGCAGGGTCTATTCTAATGCCTTATTTTGAAATGATGTGACCTAACAATTTTCCTTCTTCTAGCCCAAAAAGAGTATTTTTAGGGTTAAGAGATATACCATATTTTCTACATTTAATAAAAAAATTTCTCAGATGATCCAAGTGTTCATCATTTGTTTTCGAAAAAATAGTAATATCATCCAGATAAATGACTAGAAACTCATGAATCTCCTTGGAAAAGGCAATATCCATGGCCCTTTGAAATGTAGCTCCTGCATTTTTTAACCCAAAATGCATTTTCACATACATGAAAGTGCCCCATAGAGTATTAAATGCAGTTTTGGTTTGGTCATCTTCGTGAACTAGAATCTGATTGTAACCAGAGAAACCATCTAATAAAGAGATTATGGAAGAACCTGCTACCCTCTATAAAATATGGTCCATTTTTGGCAAGGGGTAGTTATCCTTCAAGGATGCTTTATTAAGATTCCTAAAATCTATGCATAGTCTAATTTCTCCTGTGTTTTTTCTGGTTGGCACTAAATTAGATATCCAGTCAGAAAATCTGACTAGTGCAATTATCTATGCATCAAACATTCTTTTGACTTCTTTTTTGATTAAGGGTAACAAAACCGGATTAATCCTTCTGAGTTTCTATTGAAAAGGTTTTTGGTTTTCTTTTAAAGGAATTTTATGTTGGATAATGTCTGTGTTGTAAGTTTTTAAGTCTTCATAGCTCCATGCAAAGACATATTGAAATTGTTTTAAAAGTTCAATGTATTTAGCCCTTTCATCTGATGATAAGGATTTGGATAATTTGATTATTCTTGATTTTTCATCTGTCCCTAATTTATACTCTTCTATGTCAGACTTAACTGGCTCCATTTTTGGCCTTTTGGGCACATCATTGGAGTCAAATAAATCTTCTAGAGGAGTTAAACCTCTGGGTAAAATATTATTCTTTAAATCAATCAAATCTATTTCATCTTCAATCAATTCCTCTATGTCTACTTTTTCCATTTCATCAATGTCACTTTGAGTAAAAATAGTAGGATTTTCAAAATTATGTACATCTAAATTATCTAAATCATCTATTTGAAAGAAATTTAAATCTATATCACAAGGTGAATCTATGTTATAGTCGTTATCAATTTGAAAATTTTGAAATTCATGCTCATTATTCAAAAAGTGATAAATTTGTTGATCCTCTGAAAAAATTTTCCAATATTTTAAATTATCAGGAACAATAGGCCTATGTTTAATCTCAGCAGTGTATTTTTGCAATGGTGAAAAAGGAAATTTACAACTGCTGGAAAAAGTTTCTAAGCAATGGGCCTGTATGTTCTGATCTCGATTGATGATAGCAAAACTACCTTCTAACAATTCCTCAAGCAATTCCAATATTGTTTCTCTGTATCTTGTAAGTCTGGGGCTGTGAATTGAATACTCTACGTTTATTTGCTTTATCACTAGTTCAGAATCACCCATGACCATTATTCTTTTTCCTCCCTTTTTTCTAATAATTTGCAAACCTAAGATTAAAGCTTCGTATTCAGCCATATTACTGGTGCATTTGAAGTTTAATCTAAAATCATGTCCTTCATAATGGCTTCTTTCAATGTTTGCAATCCAAACACCAGTTCCAGTTCGAAATTTATTAACTGATCCATCAAAATCTAAATTCCACAACGCTTCATGACCAATATAATCATCCATGATTTTAAGTTTTTTATCAGTGAGTCCAGTTCGATTTTCATTCTGGTCAGAGTTACTGAGAATAAAAGAATCAAGGTCAGTGGGAGTAGCATAAATTGGATAATTTGTAGGTATTTCTGCACTACTGATCATGTACTTCATCAAGGTTTCTCTATAAAGCTTTTTAGGCTGTCCAAATACTGAGATAGTAGAATAACTCATATCCAGTTGTAGATATCCGTGCAACTTTTCCCCCCATGAGTGAGAAAGAAGAATGCCATACCTTGGCAAGATATTGGACTAGGTTAACACACAACATCAGCTACCACAACATCCATGATCATATTTTTACCAGGATATTGGACTAGGTTAACACACAGATCTTTAATCAAACCAATACATTGGACTTTGGATGAATCAAATGAGAATAGGTCCTTATATGGTCTGGTTATATCTAGATTTAGGGTTTCCATTATAGCTCTGGGCATTAAATTGTGGGAAGCTCCAGTATCTAGCATAGTATTGTGTAATATTTGGTCATGTATAGTAAGACTTAAATAAAATGGGGGTACCGACCCATCTGAATTATTTCCATTTACATTGGGACCAAAAATCAATTCAAGCCTATCTTCATTCATGTTAATTGTATCTTCATTCTCATTCACATTCAATACATCAGAAATCATAGATCTACAAAAATCATTTTTAGCTAGTTCTACCAAGGGAACAGTTATTTTTAATTTGGATATTTCAGACTGCATATTAAATGTTGGCTGAAATCTAATGGTTTGAATCACTTCTTCTTTGGGAACTGTGGTTTGTGATGAATTTTCTTGAGTTTCTATTATTTTACCTTTGTTCTACGCTTTTCTCTTGTCTTCTGTCCGAGTTTCTTGGTTCCTGCTATCTTAAGTAATTTTTTCAAGAATGATTTGAGGATTAACATGAGTTTTATCAGATTTAGGATTCTCAACAGAAGGTTTAGGATCTGATATTTTAAAGTCAGTAGGAGTCTTTCTTGGCTCAATGACTGTTGTTGAATTGGTGGCTTTGGGAGAATTAGCTTTTGGAACATCTTTGGAATATTGTGCCACCTCGTCAGTAATATCTACAATTTTTGGGCCATGCTACTTTTTAGGACTGGTCGGGTTTGAACTCTGTTTGTTATCTTTAGGAAGAATTTGCAAGAATTTTGATTTAGAAGTATCAGTCTTCTTTTTGTTTTGTTCTTGTTGGTTTCGAGCATTATTATTTATGACAAGTTCATTGGTTTTCTTGCTCCTAAGGTTGTATTCACTGTGAGTTTCGTTTATTGAAAAATCATAACCTTGTGTATAATCATAGGATTCTCCAGATTCTACTTTGAACTGTTGAAGTTCAAAGAGTTCCTGGTCCTCCTGGGTGAGAAAAATGGTATTTTTTTCATCAATCCCCATAATATTGTTGATGTCTTCCTCCTCGTCAACACTGTTTTGTGAACTTTCTGCAAAGTTTTCTTGGAATGGGGTTCTTATATTTTGATCAATGGAAGGTTCTTTACCTTTCCTAGGGTTGTTGTTTTTTCTGTAATTGGGATTCTGGATCTGGGATTGATTGTCCCATTGTGGTTTTCTTACAATTTTATCCAGTCTATCAACTACTTTTTCTAGTGCTTTAGTAATGAAATCAAACTTACCATCTAAGTGAGATGCTTCTTCTTTAATAGTAACCCTTCTTTCATTTCTCAGTCTGGCCTTCTTTGCAAGTATGTTGATTTATACTCCTACAGCGTTTTTTTGCATTTTTTCTAAAGTACCTGCATCCCTTTCCCTAAGTTGTTCAGCCATGTATACATCAAAGCAATCAGGGAATTTGAGTAGCACGGAATATGGGGTGGGTTTAAGGTCTGTAGGAATGGCATTGTAGACACTATTATATCTTGTGCAGAAGTCTTGGACAGACTCATTTGGGGCTCTCTTGACCGCATCAAACTCAGATAGTATTTGCACAGGGTTCTTCTTTTTCTCCCATTTATTTAGGAAGGCTCTATGGAATGCAGCTAGGTCTGTTATGCTACCAGCTCCTAAAATTTTAAACCAGGTTTTTACTTCTCCAATTAGACTTTGAGAAAATGACCTCATTTGGACATTAGTTTCATCTATCTCATAGACTTCCCAGAAATCATTCATTCTAGTAATATGTTGTTGTGTTGTAATCTTTGAAAGATTATCAAACAGTGGAATATCTTTTTGGTAGTTTTGGGGCATGTCATGGATATTTTGAGGTAGGACCAAGGGGCAGAGGCAACTCAGGGCTTATGGGCTCTTGAGGTGAACTGACAGCAGAATCAGTAGATGATCTGGCAGCATACAGAGTAGAATCTGATGCTGGAAAGACTGTTGTATATAGCTCAGAAACTGGGGGTTTAAATTTAGACAAAAAAATTGCTAACTTAATAGCTTCTTCAATGTCTTTAATTTTTGAGACACTTACCCTTTTTACTAGACTTTTACTTTCATTTTGATCTGATTTAGTAGGAACAGAAATAATTTTGCATTTTTCACTCACATAGGAAGTAAAAACTAGATCTAAAACAATTTATTTTAAATCCGATTCAGATTTTGTTCTAAACTTTAAGTCAAATTCAATGTCTGATAAGCTTACCAATTCTTTGGGTAAAGAATCAGCTCTTCTCAGAGGTATCTCAGTTTCAGAACTATCAATTTGTTTTTCTTCTTTTTTCCTATCTAGTCCAGATTGTCTGCTATCTCTGGAGGATTAGGATCAGGGTTGGATCTAGTGTAGTATAATTTCTTGGGAGCCAGAATTTTTATTGGGTAAAATACCCACAACCTTTAAACTCAATTTTAAAGTAGAAAAGATACAGTTAAAGATCTTCCATCAAGATTAAATTTAAAACTAGAGAGTGGTTAGTTCCCCAGTATGGTCGCCAGTATGTTATCACCCTAGTAATTCTCAGGTTGTGGGATGGGGAATTTTTTAGTTAAGAAAACCAGGGGTAACCAAGAACCGCTTTGGGAATTTAGGATCTAGCCTTCCTGAGCTCCGGAGAGGGATCTCTCTTAAAGATTTAGTTTTTTTTTTGATAAAGGGTTTTAGGCTAGCTATGAGTGAGAAATAGGACTAATTTTGAAAGAGTAGTGGGAATAAAAAGTGTTTCAAGGTAAACCAAAGGGATCTACCAGAAAATTGGGCTATGGAGTCAACTTTCTAGGCAGGCAGAGCTAGGAAATAATACTTAAAGATGCAAATGTACTAAGGGCGGGATAGATGACCTTCTAAGGCTTTAAATAGGCTTTGTTGATGGAATGGGTGAAATATAAACAAAAGGGCACTTAAGGATCCTTAAGTTACAGAAAATAGGATTGAAGGAGGGAAATCAAACTGGGACCTAGAGCAATTAAGAATTCTATAGTCCGATTATCAAGCAGAAAACATAAAAATGCCAAGTAGTTTAAAACATGGAGCTCATTATCACTAATCCTTTTTAATTTCTCCTTATTTGATCATTAAAGAATAGAAACACATCAAATGAATGTATGTAAAATTTTAAAGAATAACACTGAAAACAAGAAAAAATACGAGACTTATCTTGTCACCACGAGAATCCTTAGTTAGGATGTCTCTAATCTCGTTTCCAGTCTACTGCTTCGCTAATTGACTCACACCAACTTCAATATGTCCAGCAAAATGACTATAGTAGTCTTGAGAAATTTTATTCCACACTAAATACTTCGAATTATGAAGTATTTATACATATAAATTGTTTACAAAATATCGCAGATTTTGAGATAATTTTTTAAGGAAAAATAGGAAATGTAACATAAGAAGAGGGACAGCAGCAAAACAGTTTGCAAGTTGTCCTCTTTTTCAAGGAAAAATAGAACTGTTTATCTAATTTAAACTGATTTTTTGATTAGCTAGAAACATTGTTGGCAAGTGAGACATTATCTCATGGGAGATGAATTGTAGAATACTCTTCCTTTTCACCTTCTGTTCCGATACTCTTTATCTCTTCTTCTCACTGTTTCACTCCTGTAATTGAAAAATGACCAACAGTAACAATTTGATTTTACTGATACACTTTGACACTGATATTTTTACCATAAAGTAACGATAGAATATGACTTTTTTATGTGATTTTATTGCATCTTTACCTGTCAAATTCACATCAGATCTGTGAATTCTTGCTGCTGTTCAACAGTGCGGATCTTCATATTCTTTAGTTTCCTGTAACTTTCATCAGCCTCTATATATTTGGAAAAGTTTGGCTTTACTGTGAACATATGCTTGATTTAATTTTCCAAAAAGAACAAATTTTCAAAATATTGAAGAAGTACTTTGCCACTTGGAGATCATTGTGGCAAAGGCTGTTTAGCTTGCTCCTTAGCATGAGCTCTGATTTTTTGGTCATAGTCCTTTTGTGGCATTAATTTGTCATTCAATGCATGAATGTATGGTAAAACCTGCTTATGATAATATTTTGTATTTGACCCAAAATATTTTGATGGCCAAGTTCATATCTTTACACCTGTCTTCCAAATTATTCATCATGTTTCTCTTATTCAAGACTTTCTTAATTTGAAGGATGGCCTCTGTTCTGTCAGCAATTTTCAATTCTTCTAATTCTTCCGTGTTTTTGCTGTTCAAAAATGCTATGAGTTGAACTGCTTGTGGTGGCTTATTTTCAATTTCTTTATTGGTTTTATCAATTTCTGCATTTGCATCCTGTAGCACCTCTTTCTGCTCGTATATTATCTGAATAGAAGGCCATTGTGAGTGAATGCCTTCAATGATTTTTGTCCATAAATGATTTTTTATGTATGCAACCCGATCTGAAAGATTCACCTGTTGTTGAAGAATTTTCACTTGTTCTTGTAATCTATCAGCCCTCTGTTCATGTCCTTTGGAAGTAACTAAGGCATCTCTTTTAGAAGTTTCCAGATTTTTAATGGTGCCTTTCAAACTGAGTATTTCTTTATCTTTTAAAGACATATCTTCCATGGCTCTGATTATTGCAGCTTTGTCCTCTACTGTGTTTATCTATGAGGTTGATGAAGAAGAGGCAGAGATTTCATGATAAGTGATTGGCACTGCAGGTGCCATTACTCCTTGTGGTGCCAAGTGTTCTGCCAATGTAGATGGAACAACTGTACTTACAGTTGGGATCACTATAGGAATGAAAAATTGTTGAGCTTTCTTAAGATTTTCATTTTCTTGCATGAAAGCTTCTATTTGGCTTTCCATTTCCTTTATCTGGGTTGTCATTTTTAGAACAATTTTTTTTAGTTCATCATTTTCTGTCTTCTGCTGAAGGATTTCTTTTGCCTGAGGATTTTCACTTTGATGCGATTTTAGCTACGTACTGAGAGAAACTATGTCTTTATTTTTCCATTTGATTAAAGCCTTTGAAACTTCAATGTTAGCTGGATCAGCTCCTGCTTCAATCACCAGGTCTTCAAATTCTTTGATTCTAAGGTTATTTGCATATAATGAGGCTTTATCCAATTTCATTTGATTTTGAAGGTTTATCAGTGTTTTCTCAAGCCTGATAGAATTCATAGTCTTATTGACTATCTTAGAATACAGCATCTCTGTATTGCTCCTATGGAATTCTATATGGTCCAATTCATGGACAGCATCTGCATCAACTTCAAGGTCTTTTTTTGAATAATCTGCAATTTTTTTGGATTAGCCACTGTGGGCTTGAGAAATGACATAACCAATTTGTTTGAAGAATAATCAAAAGCTAAGAGGAGTCTATCTTTATTCCAAGGATTTTCTTTAAGAAACTTGGAATATGCTTCACTTTTGATTTCTTCATTCTTTTCTTTGATTTCTCTGAACCTGACTTGAATATCTGACTCTGTGTTGTCAGGTTATTTAGAAGAAGAGGGAATATCAACTTTGGTTTGTTTATCAACCATGACTGTGTCTTTTTGCTGTGCTCCAATTTGGACATTTTGAAGCTCTTTGAGTGTTTCAGTTACTATCCTCGTTGCTTCATCATCAGTTGCATGACCATTGTTATCTTCAACATTGATAACTTTATCCCTTTATTCATCAGTCAATTTACTTTTCTTACTGTAGGGAATTATTAATCTCTTATCTAGAATAGTTTTAGGAGTGAAACTATCTTCCTTTCTACTTCTTTTATGAAGAATTTTAGCTTCTTTGTTCACTGTTACCACCTGTGTTTGATCAACCTATTTATCTTTCCACCGTTTCCCTACATGCCCTGTGAGTCATCATCAAATAAAGTATTTGGCTCCCATTCAAGTTTATTGGCATATTTTTCAATTTGGGGCTTGGGATCATGCAAGAAGGCAGATAACTTGAATTTCAATCTTATTGTGCTTAAAATACCCTGAGGATCATAATTCCACATAAAAATATATGGGAATTTATACTCTTTCAACTTGACATTAATTTCATTTGTTGCTTCTCTGTTATTCACAGTGAATGACCCAACTTGATTTTTCAGTTTCAACTGAGTCTTTTTCCTAGAAGCTATGAAATTGACTTCATATGCATTCAACAATTGCCTCAAATATTCTAAAGCAAATATCCTTGTTGTTACAAATCTTGGCAATTTATATGGCGCCAAGAGTGCACCATATACTCTGATCTCTATGTAATTTTTGTATAAGTACCAATACCCTATTTTACAGCTCTCAAATTGATGTAAGATCCTCTTAGTTTCTTCATTAATTCTAGGGGTCTATTCTTTATTCAATAAATTCATAGCAGGTACTAAAAACAAGTCATTGAAGTCTGCGTAGTTGTATTCCCTCTTCCATTTTCTCAAAAATGATGGCCAAAAAACAACTGATAGTATATTCCCTTCTGGATCTATATTCTGAAACTCAATAGGAAACTTATCTACTTGATAATACAAAAAGAGATGAAGTAGATATGAGGTATATCTAAAGACTCCTTCTTCTAACAATCTGTATAATTGGTAGTGCATGTTTTCTTCAATGAACTTGGAAAAATTGTACACAATGGATGGAGACTGGCCAGGACTCAGTGTAGACAGAAAACCTAGGATAGCAACATCAGTGAATTCATCACTGTTATATCTCAGTATGAATGAAAGCATGGAGAAAATCTATCTGGTTTCATTTAGAAAATCAAAAGTATCAAATGGAGGATTGAGCTTAGGGATATCAACCTATTTGGGACAAAAATTCTGGAAGAATTTGAACTTAGAAGAAAAATCAAGGTCTCAGTAAAGCTGAGTTAAATCCTCTATTGATAATGAAGCAGTATTAGGGTCAGGGTTTAATTGTAGCATAGAGTTTATGGATTTTTCATTGATGTAAAATATGACCTCTCTGTCTTTATTGACAATGCACCTTTGGTCTGGAAGATAATAGGACTGACACAATCTGACAAAATCAGGGGCTGAATGAGTAAGAGGGACAATGTACTTTGGAAAATTGGAATCCCAAACTGGTATATTGATGCAGGAAAACCCTGCAAACCCATAATCTCTCTCAATCTCGTTGATATAAAAATGCATCTCAATAACTACCCACATAAAACTTCAATGTCTGGGCAATTTCATAACTTTTACATTCGCGGAATCTAATAACATCTGTTCACAAAATTTTATGGTTTATGAAAACCATACCTCAAATCAATTCTTGAAATCAAACCCAACATTCATATAATTAACCCTCAAGGCTTTTCATTCACATATCGACCATAACAAATATCCATACCCAAATCTAATGTTATGAACATTTAATAAGATTTTAAAACTTACCACTCCGCTTGTTTGATACCCACACACCAACTACCGGCTATGGAAATTCAAAGCCAGACTTTCATTTGAAATCGAATACCAACACATCGATTTTTAATAAACCAATTTCCATTTCAAACAACGCAACCCCGCCTTATCTGCGCCCCTGAGATTTCACTCCAGCGTTTATGTAACTCTGTTCAAGGAATTATTGCCTTCACTTTATTTCAAGGTTCGAAACCTTAAATAAGTCGACTCCTCATTCAACAATCCACTTCAGTATTTATATTTTCACTGAGGTAATGCCGCTAAAATTCATCGTAATGGACCGCTGTTGCATTTCAAACATATATATATCAGTAATACGTAAAAAAAAAATACTTACGTATCAATTTCACTGGAATTTGTCCCCATCTTCAGCGCGGCAGTCCGCCCAATCTCCATTTTAATCCGATTACTCTAACTCCACAATTTCACTACGCCCTCCTGGAAATCGACCTCTTCAACACTGCCAATCAATTATCCTTCAATCAATTACCCAGTCTTTTTGATTCTCTCCATGGACCATCAACTACTCAAGTTTGAATCGGCCTGTGTTCACTCTTACAAATTCAATGTAGCATTTCAACGATAAATAACAATCTTAAACCAGATGCGTTTAATACAACCCCACCATTGATCGATTTACCTTTGCCAATTCCAACACATATTTAACTTTCAGCCACCCATCAACATTAACAATGCGTCTGGCCTATTAACTTACCATTCTTGGCTTAAAATTACCCAACAAAAGTCGACTTTCGATCTCTGCTCTTGATCATCCAATTGATGAATACCATCCTGCAACTTCCATTTATGCCAACCATAGTGTTCAATTAGTAACAAAACAATACTTACAAATCTCGTCCCACTCTCAACGCTACGTTTTCTGCTAACTTGGGCTTTTAAAATCGATTCTCATGGCCATCAATTTCAGAACCCCAACCTCTTATTATTCCAAAAAAAATATGTCTTCGATTTCTATTCAACTTATTATGCGTTTACAACTCCGTGCCAACATCTTCACACCAATGATACAGCTCTTCAGCAGATGTAAATCCCATGGTGACAACTACGGAAATTAAACCCATGCACATCGCAGAACTAACATGAAATCGACTCTCGTCAAGTATGTTCAATTCAATATATTAAACAGTTTCAACCTTATCATTTTACTATTTATGCTCAAGAATGCGTGCGTTGAGAATACAATTTCAGTTATACCATATGTTAAATTGCCATCAGCCCTCCACCAATAGATAATGGATTTCCAAAAAGATAGGAGTCGCTACACAGGCTTTAATTCTATACCCAAACCCGTGGACTCAAATACATTGAAAAAAAAAACACCATTCACGTAAAGATTCATTGCTTGATTTAACGCCTTCTACCTTCAACAATTTTTCATTGTGGGTTTAACAATATCGACATCGATTATTCAAATCGAACTGCCAATATTTTACAAAATTCAATTAATTCAATTGTATTCGAATTCATAACCGACAATCTCATAACCATGTAACGAAAATTAACTCAAAAATCAAATTCTTTCATTAATCATGCAAACCTTACATGGAAGTCCTCCTTCTTGGCCTGATTTCCAAATTATTGGCCCTTTACAAAAGCCTGTAGGCTTACAAACTTGGTTGTCCAAACCTCAACTCTCAATCACTCTATCCTACCTGATCTATTTTGCCTTTGAGGCATATCAATTTATACAAATTTAATTGAACCAATTTTGGTTCATATCCCTTTGATAACTCAACAAATCCTCAAATATCTCAACACCCCTAAAGTCTAGATCTTTATCCCTAAAACCTTGAAACTAAATCTAACTTAGGCTCATAATTATCTCTTAGATATCTCTCATCTAATTTCTCTCATGTTTTCCAATTATTTGGAAACATTTACAAATTCTCACATATAATTAATTAAAAATATAATTTAATCACTCAAAAATAATATTAATATTTACATGAAATTAATAATTTCTCAAAAACATGAGACCCCTAGGTTTAATAAAATACAAGGTATTTTCCCGGGTCTAATGCTCCTGTATCATATATCTTTATCACCTTTCTCTACTGGTTTACCAAAACACCAGTTATAAACATCAATTAAATTGAATTCTACTGAAGGGTCCAGTATTCTCTAATCAAGGTCAACCAGAGGACTATTCTCTTGTAAAGTAACTGGAGGTTGGACAGGCCTGACAACTTCTGTAGAATTAGCAGTGAGTGCAGGGGTTGGTTTGTCAAGTTTATAAGACTCAGGCTGAGGAATTTTAGCAGAGGCTTTCTTCTGAGGTTTTGGGCCTCCTAATTTTGGGGTTACTTATTTCTTTGTAATTTTTTAACTAAACAAAGCAAGCTTAGACTGTTTGCTGAGTTCTTATGTTGGAAACAAGGAACTTTTTGGAGAATTTCTCTTGTAAAATAGGGTTCTGAGTAGGGTTTTAGATGGAAAGATGGTTTTAATTCTTAGAAAAAAGGTTATGATAAATTCCAGTAGTGAAAATGACTAGTGTATGGATAAAACTTGCAAAAAATGGAAATGAGGGATTCTAGGGAAAACTTGATAGAGTTTCCCCTGTATCATAGATGTTTTTTTTAATTTCCATATAGGTAATTTAGATAATTACAGGAAATAATTGAAAAATTGGTGCTTTTTCTTTTGGAATTGAAGATTTTGTGGATAATTTTGACGAAAAATACCTTTAAAAAGGTATAAGTGTGGTCAACTGAGTTATAGATTGCGCGCAGTCTTCAATTCCGCTGAATTGATCTATCAGAGGATACTTTGCATCTTCGTGGTTGAATTGCAGGAAAAATGGCTTATTAACTGGTCACTGGTTTAATGGAAATCTTGAAAATGGCACTTAGAGGTTTGGTAACAGACTCACGGAGGTTTTCAAGGGTTTAAATGGTGAAACGGGATGAAAATTAGACTATGCGAGGTTTGAAAGCTTTACAAGCATGAATAGGTGAAAATTCATTGAAATTTATAAGTTTTATGAATTAACCATAGTTTAAACCATAGTTAATTCATAATTAAACCATAGGTTGGGCAGAAGTGTTGGCAATATGATGCAATTTGTTGTCCTTGATGGCAACCTACTTGATGAAGTTGTCCTTGATGGAAACCTACATGATGAGTTGCCTATGATAAGCAACCTATGTAAGGATGATGTATCTACAGAGAAGTTCAGATGTGACAAGAGAAAAGAATTCCAGTAAGTGGCAGAATAAGATATGTCACAAAGCATACGCGGGTTTGTAAGTATGTACGCGGAAAAGTACGTACCAAGTAGCGTATGCCTATTTGCACTCTAAATTTATAAAACCAGGGGACATTACCATGGTATTGATCCACTGTATTGAGCATTGGATTATCTATTTGATCCCGTCCAGGAATACCATCAATGGTTGAGTGGTTTTGACTCATAGTATTGACAAAGGCTAAATCTATATAAGGAGAAGAAGATCATAGTGCAAGGGTGTGCATGTGTAAGGGTTGTTAATGAATAAATTTCTGTAAGGAATATCTGCATGGATGAACTTTGTTCTTAATTTATAGATCTGAATCTATGATGCACCTATGGATATAATGATGGTTGAAGATATCTAGATCTAATGATGATGAATCTGCAGAATGACCTACTGAAGGAATGATGAAGAACTGGCACAAGTCTGCTGAATCAATTGAATAAATCTGGGTAAGTCTTATAGATCTGGTTTGTTCTGCAAAATTTACTTTTTACAGATCTATACGCTAGTTGGTTTCAACAAAAGCGTGTATATACGCGGGTTCTCTTCATGAAAAGAGCGTATGGCAGTTAGGGTTTTTGAAGTATAAAATACATAGAAGTATATGCCGGTTGATGTGTAGGAAAGCGCATATGTACATGGCTTCAGTGAAGAAAAGTAGCGTATGCTATTTGAATTAATGTCTATTCAGGGTTGAGTTTGTATCTGCATATCTATTCGGAAGTCTGGGTTTTAATGAATACTTCACTCTGAAGGATTTCTGCATGAAATGGGTAACAGTTTATTGATTGATCTGAATTAATATGATGAAGAGGGATCTCTAGATCTGAAATGACTATGTATTTATCTGGTTATGGAATGTTTAGATCTGTGATCTTGTGAATCCTTGCTGAAGTAAAGGGTAAAATCTGAGTTATCTGTTCTGAAGAGCTGCATAGTTATGAAAAGTTGCAGGTCTATATGCATGTTCATCTCAGCGAAAGCGCGTATATACGCAGGTTCGTTTCATAAAAAATGCGTATATGCAGGTTTGTCTCCGTGAAAGCATTTATATACGTAGGTTCAGTGAAGTAAAAGCGCGTATGGAATCTAGGGTTTTGCTGAAGTGTGTGGAATGAAATGTCTGATCTGTTTTGCTATTTTACTGCTATCTGTCAATGATGTATTCATACAGTTCTGGGTTGTTTGAATGTTGAATATGCTGCTGATTATTTTGATTGAAGATCAAGTTGCTGGTTGATTGGTTGATGGAGTTATAAGTTTCAGTTTGATGTATGGAGTGGGTCCAGTCTGAAAATTTGATGAAAAGTGGCCTACAAGGTATGTTGTGTGGAAGCAGTTGGATCTAGTATGAAAATTGATGAAACGTGGTCCATGGTGGTGCTGAGGGTCGAAGCCTTCAAGTGAGGGGGGTGGAGCTCCCTTCTAGTAGTGGCTGGAGAACGAGAGAAGGTTACATCCTTCTGCAGGTGGGTTCCTGCGTACTGGTATAAGTCTGCACCAGTACAAAGATTTAAGAAGTTTTCTTTATAATAAATATTAAAGACAGAGACGACAGCAGCGGTGGTTTTCTCCCGAATTGGGTTTCCACCTTAAATACTGGTGTTCATGTGTGTTGCTTATGTGTGATGGTTTATTCTGTTATTACTGCACATGCTTACTGCTTACTAAACATCTGATGAATTAATGATGCAATGATATAAGTAAAGTATTAAATGCATAATAAGATCTCTGGACATATGCAAGTTTTATTAAGGATATCCGCGTGTATACGCGAGTTGGGTTCAGTAAAGTAGCGTATGGTTTTAAAAGGTCAAAAATTTTCAGTCAGCTCTAAATACTGATTCACCCCCCTCTCAGTATTTTTCCCAAACAATTGGTTTCAGAGCAGGTCCTTCTGAAAAAGCTTAGCCGCTAGAAGGAAGATCAATCAAGATGAGAAATCAAGATGGAACAACATCTATCAGGCCTCTGCTCTTCAATGGAAACAATTTAATCTTCTGGAAAACAAGGATGAGATCCTATCTTCAGTCTCTGGGAGCAGATGTATGGACTATTGTTGAAGGAGGATATCAATATCCAGCCACAGTACCAACAGATCCAACGGAAAGAAAGAATTATGAAACAAATGGAAAGGCGGTCAATGCTCTATTGGGAAGTATAACTAAATCAGAATTTGTTAAAGTCATGCAGATGGATACAGCAAAGGCAATATGGGACAAAATCATTCTAAGTTATGAAGGTGATTCAAAGGTAAAAAGTTCTAAACTCCAAACTCTCAGAATTCAATATGAGAATCTAAAAATGCATAATGAGGAGAGCATTGCAAATTTATTTTTACGTCTTGATGATATAGTAAATCGTATGAGAAATTTGGGAGAAACAATAACCGAATCTACTTTGGTTGAGAAAGTTTTAATATCTCTAATGGAAAAATTTGAGTCAAATGTTTCTGCTCTTGAAGAAAATTAGGATCTTCAAAATCTTACTGTGTTGCAACTTCATGGCATACTAACTGCATGTGAAATGAGAAGAGGAGGACCATCTGAAGTCAAAGAAGCCGTATTTAGAGCTTCTACAAAAGGGAAAGAAGTACAAGAGACAGAAGGATCAGGGTATATCTCAGAAGAAGATGAGGTAAATTTTGTAAAGAAACTCCAACTTGGTACAGGATGGTTTAGAGGTAAGCTTCCTTTCAAATGTTTTTTCTTTGTGGAAGAGTAGGCTATTATGCATCGAAGTGTCCTCATAAAGAAACACATGAAAAAGGGGAAGGAAGTAGCAAGAAGGAATAAGAATCGGTTTAGCACTAGAAAAAGCACATACTCATGAAGACAAAGGATGGGTTATCTGATAGTGAGGAAGAATGTGAACAAGATCTTAGACTTCTCATGGCATTTGAACAAGAATCTAGAGAAGAAAAATATACTTTTATGGATGCTTTAGAGTACAATGATTTTCTTGATGAATTCAATAAACTAAAAATATGCTTAGAAGGAAGTAAAATATGCATAGAAGAAAGTAAAATATCCATAGAAACTCTGAAAAATCAGCTTGAAGAAAAGGAGAGACAGAATGAGAAATTGGAATGTGCATTAGTAAGTCTAAGAAAGAAATTGAGAAAGTGAAGACTTTGAATCTTAGATTTGCTAAAGGATCTGAAACCTTAGATGAGATTATCAAGGTACAACGGTCTCCTCTTATAAAGACAGTCTTGGATATATCAGTCTTGGATATATCGAGAATCTTCTCAAGCTCAAAGACCAAATTATCTAAAAGCACGTACAGCCGCATACAACATCTCCGCTTACCTCAAGAAGGGAATAAAGAATTTTACAAAGCATGACCATCTCAATTCAAAGAACACTAACAGAATACCTTCAAAGAAACACCAATCAACAAAAATTCAAGTAGAAGATTTCATGATCGTTAAATTTCTTCTTCAATGGACAATGTTTCTCATGTCAGCATTAAGAAGGAGAACATAACCGAATGTTGCATATAAAACCATCATGACAAGAGAAGCAAGAAAGAAAATGATTGATATTGGAACAAATAATAATACATATAACAAATTTTCTCCTCTTCAGAATGAAGTTGAATGTGCTTATTGCAATAAATTTGGTCATGAAGAATCTGAATGCAAGAGCAAAGTTCAGCCAAAAGAGAATTTTCCTTCAAGATCCAAAGTGTGGAAAAAGAAGGAATTACAGGTTGAAAATTGTGGCATAGATTTATTTGCAGAAGGTGAATAAAATCAATGGTACATTGATAATGGATGCTCAAAACACATGACAGGTGACAAAAACAAACTTCTTGCATATAGTGCTCTAGAAAAATAAAAGAATGTTACATTTGGAAATGATACTTCAGTTGTCATTAAGGGAAAAGGGTCTATTTTTCTAAAAGAAAAGGTGAAAGCTAATAATGTCATGTATGTGGATGGATTAAAGCATAACCTGTTAAGTGTACGTCAAATGTGTGATCAAGGAACTGAAGTTGTCTTTAGTTCAAAATAATGTGTGGTTCGTGATATTGATACAGGTAAAACAATTATAAAAGGAAACAAAACTCCAAGCAACTTGTATGTATTAAAGAACTGCAAATAACAATGTTACTTGAGTAAATCTTCGAAACCTGCCATGGCATAGAAGGTTAGCATCCGAGCTTTCAAATCAACAAATCAAGCAAACTTAAAGTCACAGATTCCTCTCCTAATATTACTTCAATTAAAGTATCATATGCAAATCTTGCCAATTCGGTAAGCAGACTAGAGTACAATTTAATGCCAAAGAAGGATCATCAAGTAAGCCTCTTGAACTCATTCATACTAACATATGTGGACCTATGAGTAAAAAGTCACCACGTGGGGAAGAATACTATATCTTATTTATTGATGATTACTCTAGAATGTGTTGGATCGGGTTGATTAAACACAAAGATGAAGCATTTGAAAAATTTCAGATCTTCAAAGCATTGATAGAAAATGAATTAGATCTAAAAATCAAGTTTCTTAGATCTGATCGAGGAGGATAATATACATCAAATGAATTCTTTGAATTTTGTGAACAACATGGCATAAAAAGACAGTTCTCTGTAGCAGGCACTCCACAACAAAATGGTGTAGCAGAAAGAATGAATAGAACAATTCAACAAATGGCTAGAGCTATGCTTGATGATTCCGGAACACCTGACACTTTTTGGGGAGAAGCAGCACATACAGCGGTAAATATTCTTAACAAGGCACATGTTCGTGTAAATAGTGACAAAACTCCATATGAACTCTGGTATGGTAATCCTCCCACTGTGAAGCATTTTAGAGTTTTTGGAAGCAAATTCTTTATCAAAAATAATCGTGAAAAACTTGGCAAGTTTGAACCCAGAGCAGATGAAGGAATACTTCTTGGTTACTCCTCTAGGAGTAGAGCATATAAATGTTACAATAAAATACTTCGGAAGATTGTTGAATGTATTGATGTTGTTATTGATGAGTCTCCTGCAGCTTCAAAAGAAGAAAAACAAACAACAGATGAAGAAGATGATGACATATATCCTTCTACATCAAATAGAAATGATATAGACAGTGAACCCAATGAAGAACCCGAAGATGATTTATCTGAAAAAGCTCCATCCAGATATGTTCAAAAGAATCATCCAGAATCTCAAATTTTGGGAGAAAAGGGATCGGGTGTACAAACAAGAAGGACTCTTGTGGGATCTTCTAGCAATCTGGCATTTCTGTCCACTATTGAACCTCACAGTGTCAGTCAAGCTAGCAAAGATGAATGTTGGATTCAAGCCATGAATGAAGAGCTTGATCAAATTGAAAAGAATCAAACTTGGGAATTAGTACCAAGACCTCATGACAAAAATGTCATTGGAACTAAATGGATATTCAAAAAAAAGTTAAATGAGAATGGGGATGTTATAAGAAATAAAGCTAGACTTGTTTGCAAGGGGTATGCTCAACAAGAAGGTATAGAATTTGAAGAAACTTTTGCTCCTGTAGCTAGACTTGAAGCCATAAGAATGTTTCTTGCTTTTTCAAGCTTCCAAAAAATCAAATTTTATCAAATGGATGTTAAATCTTCTTTTCTCAATGGTGATCTAGAAGAAGAAGTTTATATAGAACAACCAGAAGGATTCATTTTGGGAAATGATGAAAAAATTGTTTGTAGACTTAAAAAGGCTCTATATGGTCTCAAACAAGCTCCAAAGGCACGGTATTATCGTCTTGAAAAATATCTTCATCAACAAGGATTTTCAAAGGGGTCTGCTGATAGCAACTTATACACAAAAAATGAAAATGATAAACTATTGATTGTAGTTGTATATGTTTATGATATCATTTTTGGAAGCAATGAAGAGTCTATGAGTCATAAATTTGCTTCTGTTATGTAGCAAGAATTTTAAATGTCTTTACTTGGGGAACTAACATTCTTTCTTGGCTTGCAAGTGAAACAAACAAAAGATGGCATATTCTTATCACAAGCAAAATATCTTAAGCAAATTCTGAAGAAGTATGGCATGGAAGAGTGCAAACCTGTAAGTACACCAATGATAATCGGATGTAATCTCAGTTCTCATGATGATTCTCCCATGGTGAATCAACCGGAATACAGATCTATGATAGGAAGTCTACTTTATCTCACTGGGACAAGACCAGACATTATGCATGTAGTTGGGATTGTTGGATGATTCCAAGCTAATCCAAAAGAGTCTCACCTTCAGACTATAAAAATAATATTCAAATATCTACAAGGAACTCAAGACTTTGGACTATGGTATCCAAAGAATGTTGATCTTACTCTTCATGCTTACACTGATGCAGATTGGGCTGGAAATGTTGATGATCGAAAAGCACTAGTGGTGGTACATTCTATATGGGGCCCCGATTAGTGTCTTGGTTCAACAAGAAGCAAAGCTCTATTGCCTTATCTACAGCAGAAGCAGAATATGGGGCTACCGCATCATGTTGCACTCAACTTCTTTGGATGATGCAAACCTTACAAGACATTCAAATCAAATGTTCACCACCTATCTCCATTATGTGTGATAATACAAGTGCCATCAGTATCTCAAAGAATCATGTTATGAATTCCAAGACCAAGCACATTCCCATCAAGTATCACTTCTTACGTGAACAATTGCTTGAACAAAAGGTGAAGTTGGAGTATGTTCCCTCCAAAGAACAAGTTGCTGATATATTTACCAAACCTTTACCCAGGGAAGCATTCGAATATCTCAGACAGAAGCTGGGAGTTGTCTCTGCCTCTCAGAAGGTCAGATCTTCTTAAATTCAAAAGATTAAATTGGATACACGGATTTCCTAAAGGAAAGTTGCGTATATACGCGAGTTTATAGATAGAAAACTGCATATGGGTGTTTGCTGACAAAAATTTTTTGGGTCATCATTCTTCAGCACAGCTGCAGTACTGTTGGGTATCTCTGGTGATGTTCCAGCTCTCATATTTCTATTTCATTCTGTAATTCTTCTGATGAATATGCCTTGATGATTTGTTGTTGAAAGTGTTCAGGATGCATAGGCTAAGGGGGAGAATTGGTCATGTGGAAAGGATGCATTGTTGGCATTCTAATTATTTGTTGTAGTCTGATCTCATGCTTGAGAATCTTTGATCTTGATTGTATAAGTCATTTCTGTAATTGATGAAAAAGGTCATGTTGAGACCTATGATGTAAAATTGAAATATTCAGTCATGTAAGGACTTGTTCAAATTTGTAAACCCACTTGGTTGGGTAGTTGAGTCAAAATGTGTAAACCCACTTGGTTGGGTACTTGAGTCACATATGTAAATTCACTTGGTTGGATCATTGATGTAAGTATGAGTCCTTGGTGATAGGAAAGGTCATAGAGTCATGTACTTCATTGAAAAATATGTTTGAAGATTCAGCGTGAACTCATGGGGAGCATGGTAACTTCAGTGCACATCAGATCTACAGAGCTCTTCTTTCTACAAGAGAAGAAAAACCTTGTTTTTGTTTTGATTCGCCCTTTGCCCTTGATGTCAAAGGGGGAGAATATCATGGTGTTTGAATAATGGCTATAATCAATGTATCTATCTACTGTGATGATCAAACACCATCATGGTTGCCATCAAGTCCAAAGGGGGAGATTGTTGGCAATACGATGCAATGTGTTGTCCTTGATGGAAACCTACTTGATGAAGTTGTCCTTGATGGAAATGTACATGATGAGTTGCCTATGATAAGCAACCTATGTAAGGATGATGTATCTACAGAGCAGTTCAGATGTGACAAGAGAAAATAATTCCAGTAAGTGCCAGAATAAGATATGTCACAAAGCATACACAGGTTTGTAAAGGAAAAGTAGCGTATGTATGCGGAAAAGTACGTACCAAGTAGCGTATGCCTATTTGCACTCTAAATTTATAAAACCAGGGGACATTACCATGGTATTGACCCACTGTATTGAGCCTTGGATTATCTATTTGATCCCTTCCAGGAATACCATCAATGGTTGAGTGGTTTTGACTCATGGTATTGATAAAGGCTAAATCTATATAAGGAGAAGAAGATCATAGTGCAAGGGTGTGCATGTGTAAGGCTTGTTAATGAATAAATTTCTCTAAGGAATATCTGCATGGATGAACTCTGTTCTTAATTGATAGATCTGAATCTATGATGCACCCATGGATATAATGATGGTTCAATATCTCTAGATCTGATGATGATGAATCTCCAGAATGACCTACTAAAGGAATGATGAAGAACTGGCACAAGTCTGCTTAATTAATTGAATAAATCTGGGTAAGTCTTATAGATCTGGTCTGTTCTACAAAATTTACTTTTTGCAGATCTATACGCTAGTTGGTGTCAACAAAAGTGTGTATATACGCGGGTTCTCTTCATGAAAAGCGCGTATGGTAGTTAGGGTTTTTGAGGTATAAAATACACAGAAGTATATGTGGGTTGATGTGCAGGAAAGCACGTATGTACACAGCTTCAGTGAAGAAACGTAGCGTATGCTATATGAATTAATGTCTGTTCAGGGTTGAGTTTGTATCTGCATATCTATTCTGAAGTCTGGGTTTTAATGAATACTTCACTTTGAAGGATTTCTGCATGAAATGGGTAACAGTTTATTGATTGATCTGAATTAATATTATGAAGAGGGATCTCTAGATCTGAAATGACTATGTATTTTCTAGATCTGGTTATGGAATGTTTAGATTTGTGATCTGGCGAATCCTTGCTGAAGTAAAGGGTAAAATCTTAGTTATCTGTTCTAAAGAGCTGCATAGTTCTGAAAAGTTACAGATCTATATGCATGTTCATCTCAGCGAAAGCGCGTATATAGGCAGGTTCGTTTCATAAAAAGCGCATATACGCAGGTTTGTCTCTCTGGAAGCATGTATATACGCAGGTTCAGTGAATTAAAAGCACGTATGGAATCTAGGGTTTTACTGAAGTGTGTGGAATGAAATGTCTGATCTATTTTACTGTTTTACTGCTATCTATCAATGATGTATTCATACAGTTCTGGGTTGTTTGAATGTTGAATATGTTGCTGATTATGTTGATTGAAGATCAAGTTTCTGGTTGATTGGTTGATGGAGTTATAAGTTTCAGTTTGATGTATGGAGTGGGTCTAGTCTGAAAATCTAATGAAAAGTGGCCTACAGGGTATGTTGTGTGGAAGCAGTTGGATCTAGTATGAAAATTGATGAAACGTGGTCCATGGTGGTTCTGAGGGTCGAAGCCTTCAAGTGAGGGGGTTGGAGCTCCCTTCCAGTAGTGGCTGGAGAATGAGAGAAGGTTGCAGCCTTCTGCAGGTGGGTGCCTGCGTACTGGTATAAGTCTGCACCAGTAAAAAATTGTAAGAAGTTTTCTTTATAATAAATATTGAAGATAGAGACGACATCAGCGGTGGTTTTCTCCCGAATTGGGTTTCCACCTTAAATACTGGTGTTCATGTGTGTTGCTTATGTGTGATGGTTTATTCTGTTATTAATTCACATGCTTACTGCGTACTAAACATCTGATGAATGAATGATGCAATGATCTAAGTAAAGTATTAAATTCGTAATAAGATCTCTGGACATATGCAAGTTTTATTAAGGATATCTGCGTGTATACGCGAATTGGGTTCAGTAAAGTAGCGTATGGTTTTAGAAGGTAAAAAGTTTTCAGTTAGCTCTAAATACTGATTCACCCCCCCTCTCAGTATTTTTCCCAACAAGAAGTGGTTTCGAAATACCATTGGGTGGTATTCGCGCAGCTCCAGAGCGATAAGCGGTAAATCTCTTTTCGAACGTGATCCAATTGTTTTGTGACACGTCAACGCGAGGTGGTTTGGGAAAACCACCCATATCACGTAACTTTTCAAAAACAATGGTCGTTTAATTTATGGGTGTGATATGAGGTATCGGCCATTGGATCTAACTTTGGAAAGCAAACGGTCATGATCAAAAGGCGAGGAGCAGGGAAATGAAAGTCATCAGGTTGCATATGGATCGTCCGATCTGGATCTGATGGAAAATCCAACAGTGGTCATGCTACACAATAGGAGAAGGGATGGGAATGTAATAAAATATTGCGTTGGTCTTTAACTGTTGGATTAAATGAATGGAGGGGATCAGAGGGCTGATATTAAGTCCGAAAGCGTAAATGGATTTGGTTAATTTATATAATAAAATGAATTTTTTCAATGGAAAAAGTGATCGGGAGGGATATTCAAGACTTTAACCAAGGTTAGGGACTGTGGTAATGTAATATATATTGCGGGGAAATGGTTATGTTATAGATTTAACTTTATATTAAGGGAGTCGGGGGAGGGATAATAAACAGGGAAATGGGTTTGAAATTTAGTTTAAATGAAACTTCGGGATTCTTTTGTTTTAAACACATATAGAATATGTTTAAAATATTTTAGAATATTTTTATTATATGGTTAATTAAACCAGGGTGATTTAACTACCATAGGGGCGGGATATATATATAAGGATATATTTTAGCCAAAGGGAGTTATAATGTGGGTTTTTATTAAACATGTGGGAATTATAAACTTCGGCTAAAATTACAATAAGTGGGTTTTTGGGTTTATTATATAAAAAGGAGTTATATATTATAGGAAAAGGTCATTTCTATAGGGAGTTAATATATAAATTAAAGTTAATATGAAAATAGGACAAGGTGTACTCAAAACACATAAACATAACAAGTAAAGTGAGGTTTAAAAGATAATTTGCATTAATCTTATCACTTAACTTATGATATAATGTTATTTTGAGGGTTTAATGCTTTCAAATGATGAAGGAAATTAGTCAGATGGAAATTATAATGCCTTTAAGTAAAAATGGAATTTTACTTAGGATTATTGAGGGGGATGAATGCATGAATGGTAAATGATGTGATTTTTAGGGATTAATATAGACATTTTACACTTTCAACTGATCAGTCATAGAGCCTTGGGTCGGGTCCCAACAAAAGTCAAGGAAATGCCTTGAGCCTTTCTGACTGATAGTTTAGAATGTTTCATGACTATGGGAAGGGGAAGTTAGTTATTTGGCAGCCCATGATGAATGATATTTACATTGAGACTTTTCACCTTCTTCTACCTACCCAGCTTACCATGCTACCATTTTTTCTTTCTTTGTAGTAAGGTGCATTTAAGCTAGCAACCTTCATAGCATTTATTTTTTCTGAAAAGAAAGTAAAAATATCAAATTCTACACTTATTTCATCCATGAATCCAAATTAAACTATTGGACTCACTAATTTCTCTACCTAACTACTGAATTGTCATGATTAAATTGTATGACAACTCATTATTCTCTATCTACAACAAGTGAAATTGAAAAATGACAAGTTAAGATTAAACTGTTTAACTCATCATGGACTATGGCATTTATTGACACTCTGCCATAGTCAAAAAGTAAAAAGTAGTGGCACTTATGCTTGCACACTTTCATCTTTATTCATTTTTCTTTTGGGGTATTTTATTTTTTCTAAGTCCTTTGATTATTATTTTAGGGCTTTTTACCCTCTTTTTGATTTTTTATTTTTTATTTTTTACTTTTTAGAAAATATGTGAATACAACTTGCAGAAGGCAAAGTATGTACAGATTTACAATATTACCAACATTCAAGTCAAAATTATGACCCCTATATTATAGGTTGCTAATAGGATGAGTGCTAGAACTAGTTGATGGGATAATAGTTTGAGTATTGGAACTAGGTAAAGTAACATTGATTGTTTGAATGGAAGTGGTGGAAGTGAGTGGAGGTAATGAAGGTGAATGGGATAAGATCTCGCTGGCGATTGACTCTGATTGAGTCCTCTTTATTCTCCTTCAAGAACTATCGATGGGAAATTCAAAAGGAAGAATTCTTGTCTTTTGACATTCTGATCGATTTAATATTATTTTAGGTTGTAAATAAGACAAAATACTAATCTCAGATGATTGAGAAGTTTCAGGATTTTCAGCAGAAATGGATACTCTCTCTAAATTTTCTATCAAAGACTAAACTTCAGGGGAATTTTGATAAAATTTAGGAGACAATATGGGTTGAGTATCACTAGGAGACTTAGGAGAAGGATGTTCAAATTTATATTTTAAATATTTAAATCTAGACAATTTTCTATAAGTTGATGGGGATCTAGAGGGAGAGAGACTTTTATATTGACCTTTAGATTGATCAGACCTTCTTTCCATTCAGAAGGCCCTCCTTATAGCACCAAAATTTTTAGGCCTCGGTATTCCATTGCCACAACATGGGGGAAAACCACCCAGTCTGAACCTTGAAGCAACTCCTTTTCCATTTGGTGTGGTGGCTCCGACTGGGGATAGTGGGACCAGTCTCCCAATAGGAATGATTTTGGTGTGTGTTTTGATTATATAAAATGCAATGGAAAGTTATTCTAATATATCACATGCATTTATCTAACACTATCTATTCTATTATATTCCCTGGGTGTTTCTTCCATTATGCGATCTAAGGAGATATCCTTCAACTAATAGCAATGAAGATTATTAAACAGTTGAAAGAGATGAAAATTATGTAAAGATGACTTTTTAACAAAATAGTTTGATTAGAAGAATTGTGAAAAGTATATCGCATTCATATGTATGATTATATATCCAATAAGATATCATAAACAAATATTAGTACAGAAGTGCATTTAACACTCATCTATGATGATGTTTCAAATATATAATGCAATAAAAATATGACTGTCAATATAGAAAGAAAAAATTAATACAAGTGAATAGAAGTATAATATGTACAAAGTCCTACTCATGTAAACTGATAGTAGATTATCTGCTCCTCTTCAATTTCAAGAAATTTAAAGTGTACAATCATGGAACATCAATAAAACAGCTTCAAACATCAAAAGATAACAAACTGTGTTCCATTAATTCAAAACATTCACAAACTTATAAAAGTGCATTCTTTGCGAATGTTTTCGACAAATTTTTGGACCCTTCTATAAATGCATGAGAGGGGTTTAAATAGTAAACCAAATCTGTTTAAAAATATATTATCACATAAAAATAGAGGAGGTTTCAAACAACCATCCTTGTAAGACAAACTTTAGCTATAATCTAGGAAAATAAAGTAACGATATAACTATGAATTTTGATATTTCATTTGGATTCGATTCCGAAGTTGAAAAATATCTAGCATGGGTTTGAGCTGAGGTGGCTGCAGAATCCTCGATCTGAAATGTCCCTTGAATACCTTATTTGAGAGTGTTGGCTATGATATTTTTGTTGAATCCTTTAAAGGCTATAGGGTCTAGTACTGATGATAAGGTTTGATAAAAAAATTCCAAAAATTTTCTTGATCAAACTTATTTACTTTTTTAATTGTTTCTTCCTGCATTTCCACCTTTTGTTTCCACAGTGTTTCTAGCTACTTGACTTCTGAGAGCACTTCATACATGCACTTTTTGATAATTTATGATTTCAAAAGTTGTTCACATACAGATTTAGTAATTTCCTTCGTCAACCTTGATTCTTTCATTGTTGCTTTCTATGCTTTCTTTTTATGTGCTTTCCAATCCTTGTGGAATTTATCTACCTAGGGTAAATCAACTTCCTTGCCTAGGTCTCATGCTTGACATTGAATGTGTACATTGAATTTCTTCTCAATCTTCTCACACTCAAGTTTCTGGATAGCCACTTGTTGTATCAGTATTTCACTTGAGTCACAATAAAAGCTAGTGATAGAAGCTTGTTCGCAAAATAGTTCTTGTTGTTGCTTTAACTTAGCATTCACATCTAGTGCTTCCTTTATGAGTTTCTCTAGTTGTCGCTGAATTTTCAATTTGTTTATTGTTTCTTCCAATAGTGTTTGCTTCTCAATGAGTTGTACGTGAAGATGAAAATTTAGACTTTCAAAATCCTTTTGAAATTGGGACATCTCAAATTCCATTTTCTCGTTGGAGTTAGAATTTTCTTGCACTAATAGTCTATTTAAATCTTGTATTTTATCTTCTTTATGCTTCACTAACATTTTAACTTCAGTGGCTTGATCAATAGTGGCAGTAGCATATGCCCCTACAAACTTTGATAGCTTGGTTAAATGTTTAGTAGGATCAGCCAGAGGATCCTTCCGTAAAACGTCAACAGATTCATTTGTAAGACGTGAAACTGTATCATCAATTCTTCTCCTTTCTTCTCTTTACTACAACTTTGTGACTAGGACTATAGAAGACATCCACCTAAGGGATTTCCTCAACTTGTATCACTATCTTCTCTATAGGATAAGCCAAAATTTTCTCTCGATCATGAGTTTTAGGAAATTGTTGTATTGGAGTAACAATTTCAACTAATTTCTGGGAATGTTCTGGCATCTAAAAACTGGTAGATTGATCAGTATTAGGATTTTTATGAGGAGTTTTTATTGCCTTAGAAAACTTATCCCATTCACGCTTCAAATCCTTTGGCTAAGATTTTTTTGATTGATCAAGTGTATCTTGATTGTGCTTAATTCTTAGGAAGATTATTCTGTTCCATTAATTCTTCCTTTCTCTTGCATGTCAATCTCTTTGAATACCTGATTAATTACCTTTAATGGGTTCTCATTTCTGTTTTCGGATTCATTTTCAGAATGATCTGAATTCTGAGATTGATGTTCTGATTGGCCTGAATCATCTTTAGACATATCTTTAATTTCATTATCGAAGCTAATACTTGGAGTTGGTCTAGTTTTGAAATACCATTTACAGCAAGCTAGTAGGAAATCTCCCTAGAAAGTAACTTGTCAGGATTATAATATGGTAGGATGTGAGGAGAAGCATAAGTACCAAAAACTCTAACATAAGTGAAACTTTCCTCTTCAAACCCTCTAACAAGGGGAAAAATGTCTGTAATGGCCTCTTTGGAAACCTTAGTGGCTTTCTCATTGAATATAATCTGGTGCATAGGCAACATGACTCTATGGCAGATTTTGTAAAAATGCAGATGAACATTTTATTCCCAAAGGGAACTGTGGTAAATGTGGATTGGAGTAGGCTAATTGGTCATCCATTTCCATCCCATGGTAGGAATACTAGAAGAAAAACAAATTGCGTCCATGAGATAGGCACTCATGTAATACGGGTGTATTTATCTCGATGAAACTCTTATTTTACTCCTATACTCCATGATATTTCTGGCTAAATTATTAGATAGGACATTTTCCCAATTCAAAATTAAGGAAATGATGATTGTGTCAAGTAATTGGACCCAATCTACAAAAAACCTAGTTGTATAAGGTTTTGCAAATAATCTACACAACATACTAGTAACATAGCAGTAAGGGGTAGGAATTTGTGTTGTTGGGTATGTAACGAGTTTATCTCGTTTAAGCTTGCCTTGGTTATCCTTCCATTCCTTTATGACTTTCATTAGGTCTGTATTTTTTATTCTGAAGCTTTGAAGAAAACCTTTGTCATAGTTTTGATGCAGGACGAGTAAGTGCTACATTGTCCTCAAATATTCTACCTTTAATGAGCCGATATTCTTGCCCTTTAAATACTTAAATTTTCTATATTCTATGTTCACGTGGTCAATTACCCACTTAACCATATCTATATAGGGGAGAATATTTGGCCTTGCTGCTACCTTATGGATGAATGATCATGCAATGTCAAAATAGTTCGGGTCTTAAGGAACTTATGCGCCTGCTATAGAAACTCTGATTATTATCCTTGACTTTTCATCCTCAAAGAATTGATACATTTCCTCCCATGTAGAACTTCCACAATACTTGTTTTAGGTGGTATCTAAGAATAGGGGACACATATATGAGCCTTCGGTAGGTGATGCTTGGGCAATATCTTTGCTTTTCTTTCTAATCTCTTTTTTCCTTGCTCCGTTAAGTGGTTTCTTGATTTCAAGTGAACAAATAAAACATTTAAAAATATAGAGAATAGAGAGGCTGATAGAATTAAAAAAAATCCAGCATTCAATCAGTTCAAACATGCTCCAAGTAGATATCAATCTATCAAACCTTACTCATATTAAATGTTTTTAATTATCAATAATATTTTAATCAAATATCTTCCACCTTCACATGAAATGTCTATTGATTGACTTAAGACATTATATTTTATATTCAGTTTGATTTTACATGAATCATTTCGCATGCTTGATCAATTAACTAACATTCATCGCATATTGCAATTTATAGCTATTTCCATTTTTTATGTTACCAATCAATCTCACGAAATGCAATATACGCAAATCACACATCACAATTTTTATGTCATAAATAAACTTGCTTTTAGTTATGTCCTATGAAATATGAAATGCACTTCTAGAAATCATGTCACTGCGCTTTATCAGACACTTGGAACTTTATGTTTATTTTTTTATTGGTTCGTCGGGTTCGTTTAATCGCAACTTTTACTGAATTGCTTTAAAATTTAGATCACTTTACAAGGCATGATGCGATTTTCGTTTATAACGGTGTTTAAAGCATTTGCAATGAGAGTTCAAATATAACTTTAGAAAGGGTTTATTGCATATCGTAGCCCACATGACTTAGTATGTTTTAAATTCTTTAAGCTCGTAAGCTATGTGAATTGCGATGCGCACTAAGGAATGAAAGAAGAAAAGAAAAAGAAACTTTATTTCCTAAAGTTATTTGAATTAGGCTAAAAATTAAACAAAATAAATTTCCTATTTATTTTTAAAGGGTCCCCGTTTAGTAAAAACAAATGGGGGGTTTTGTATAGCACAACAATTGGCAATTCACTTGCGAGAACTAGCTATCTCTAATTAAATTTTTGAAATTTCTAAAAACGTTTTTGAAATAAAAATAGTTGCAAAAATGAATTTCAAATAAATAATACCTCACTAAATAAGAAAATCTCTCTTAATTTTAATTAATAACAATTCCTCTTTAAAATTATAAGTATGAGAATCTATATCAGTCTTTACTCAGTTAAAAAAGAAAAAGCAGGTGGATGTTTCAGAGTATCTTTATAAATATTTACTCTTTTATCACAGCTAGAGCCCCTGATCCAATAGGAAATTTAATCTCTTGGAAGGGTTACCTTTTACCCGGTAATGATTCATTGTCCCATCCAGTATTTCTTACAATTTTCGAAAATAAATTCCAATCTTATACGCTTCATTTTTTTTCTTTTAACTTGTTTTTTCATTTTTGTAATATTTTTGTTTATTTAAAATCCATTGTCTATGCTTGGTAACCAAATGTTGACAATTATATTCACTAGTTGTAATTAAAATCATCAAGTTGGCTCTTGATGAGACCCCTTGTCCTCTTGATATAATCTCAAGTCATTACCTTGTTTTGGTAGGCAATATTGGTAATGTCAGTTCAACTATTTTCCTATGAACATGGTAAACAAGCTCGTTATGAGACCTATTATCTTTTAATTTTTCTAGTATAATATTTTTTGAATTTATTTCTAAAATTTGATGAGTTTTCCCGGATGGGGTGAATCATTGGTGCTTTTGAGGATTCTGGATGATAATTTTTTGAGTTTTAGATTGCTTCTCTGTAAAACATTCTTTAGTATGTTAAAGATTATTTTCTTGACTTATAACATAATAACCCTGATTTATAAATATTAGAGTTCATCAGAGAATAAATAATTTCAGTGAAACTGCATCTTTGAGTGAAAATAGAATCTATTTTCCTTTCAAATATTTTGATTGTTTCCTTAACATTTCTTATTTCTATAAGCAATAAATCAAAAATATCATCTGAGATGTTTATTTTAAAAGCCAAAAATCAATACCACTCAACTTTTATTTTCCTAAGGAAAGAAAAACACAATAGTGTACATGAATAGAAGGGGTTACCTCCTATGAAAAGTATTTCTTTAAAATCTTCCCATTAACGGGCAAAGAATCTCTTTTTCCTAATAGATCTTGCAATAAAAATGTTGATGGGCCGATTTCTTCAATTATTTTAAATGAACCTAGCCAAAGTTTTTGAAATTTAGTGTTTTTACCTTTTTCCTCATGCACTTTGTCCCATTTCAGTACCAGATCACCAATTTGAAAGTTTTTTGGAGTAGCATAAGTTGAATCAAATGAAACTTTTACTATATGTTGATGATGTGCACGAGTATGCTTAGCTTTTTCTCTTTATTATGCAAGTTTAATTATTTGGAATTGTCTTACTTGTAAGGAGGAAGAAGGAGATTCATCAATAAATTGAACTAAGGAAAGAGAATGAATAAATACATTGGTAGGAAGAACAACTTCTTTTACATAAACCAGATTGAATGGAGAAGTGATAACTGAAGCTTTCTAAGTTATTCGGTCTGCCCAAAGAGTAAATATTAATGACTTATGAAAATTTCTTTGGTTTTGATCAACGATTTTTTATTATTCTAATAAGGTTTTTATTTTTGGATTCTGCTAAACCATTTCCTTGCGGATAACAAATTTTAGAATACTTAAGTTTAAAGCCTCTTTTGATTGCAAATTCTATCATGGCAGTTCCTCAGAGATAAGATGCATTATCGAACAATAAATCTGTAGGTAAACCAAACCTGTTTATGATAAATTGGTCAATGAAATAAACAATATTCTCAGAGTTGACTACCTTAAATGGAATTTCTTCCACCCATTTAGTAAAATAGTTTTTAGCTATGATAATATATCTATGTTGTTTGGAAGAGTTAGGAACGATCTCACCAATTCTATCTCATCCCCACTGTTCAAATGTTTGTTCAATATTAACTGGATTTAATGGGAAGGTTGGCTTCCTTTGTCTTCTAGATGCTTGCTCCTCAACAGATGAATAATTTAGCTCTGCACCTTACAAATTGGAACTAAAAAATGATATTGGTGCTTCAATTTGTTGGTCATTAAGATGTGTTAAAACAACAGTGTATGATGTATCTGATGAAAAATTATATAAAGTAAAAGGATTAATAAAATTGGGGGTAGTTAAGGATTGCGCATTGATAATGGATTTTTTGATCAAATCAGATGACTCTCTTTCATTATGTCCCCATCTAAAGACTGAATTTTTGTTAATAATGTTTTGTAATGGTAAAAATATTTGCGAAAAGTTGGGGACAAACCTTTTTACAGATTTTATTTTTCCAAGAAACGACTCATAAATTTCTTGTTATGAGGGAAAGGAATTCTTTTAATCTCTTCAATTCTTTCAGGATCAATATATATACCTTTCTTTGACATGATGAATCCTAAAAATTTTCCTTCATCTAAAGCAAAGAATGACTTATTTGGGTTTAATGAGATCCCATACCTATTACATCACTCAAACACTTTCTTTAGGTCTTTCACATGATAGGTTGCTTGTTAAGAAAATACTATAATGTCATCTAAATAAATAACCACTGATTTATTGATGAGCCCCTAAAAAATGTGTCCATAGCTCTCTGAAATGTGGCACTTGCATTAATTAACCCAAATGACATCTTTTGATAGGCGTAAGTTCCCCACTTAGTCTTGAATGTAGTCTTTTAACTATCATCTGGATGTACGAGAATTTGGTTATATCCCGAAAATCCATCTAGAAAAGAAATAAGTTTAGAACTAGGTACTTTTTTATGGGTGTGGAGCTTGATTTTCATCCTGATTCAGAGATCCTTACTTTCGCCAGATGTATACCCCAGGAAAATTTTACACCCTTGTAGCGGGGGGGACTTGTCCCCCTTGCGGGGTCCGGGGGGGCTAAACCCCCCCGATTGGGGGGTCCGGGGGCCAGCAGTCCCCCGGTGAGGGTTTAAGGGGCAACTCCCTCGAAGCTAAAAATAGATGTAAAATTGCTTTGTAAAAGTATAGTAATTTCTAGTCAGTCTGGGTTGCTCATTAGGCAGATGATATGACAGTAGAAGTTATGTTTAGTTTAGGGTTTTTTTCCCTAGAAGGCAACCCTTTTCTTTTATGAGGGTATTGTATTGCGGCTGTGTAATTTGTTTGTATTCTCAGGGCGATAAATAGGCAGGGAGACTGTGAGAGACAACAGAGGATATTATAGCAGATCTGCTGTAGGTTGTCTCTTCATTTTGCTGGATAATAGAAAGGAAGGACTGGTTTTTCAGGGTGGACATAGGCCAAACTGGGTGAACCACGTATATTTGTGTCTCTCTGGTTTTTATGTGTTTTGTGTGTTTGTGTTTTCCGCATATTTTATGTGTTGCATTGCTCTGTAATATATATAATTTTCTAACTTTTTTTTCAGTACTTGTTCTGTGGTTGGTAATGGAAATTTTTCCTTTTGACATGTTTTGTTTAAATTCCTAAAATCAACACAAATTCTAATAAAACCATTTTTCATTCTAACGGGAACCAAATTTGAAACCCATTTAGAATTTGAACTGGAAAGATGATCTCCGCTTTGAGGAGTTTGTTCAGTTCTATCTTGGTTTGATTTTCAAAATTTGGGTGAATATTCCTCAATTTTTGTTGTATAGGTTTCTCATATGAAATCATAGGAATAATGTGTTGAATCACAAAGGTGTCATTTTTTTTTAAGATCAGTGTAATCCCAAGCAGAAAGACTTTTGTACATACTTAATAACCTGACAAATGATAATCTCTCGTCGGAAGATATACCAAGACCTAAATTGACATTTTGAGGTTTATCTTCAGTTCCAAGATTCACTAACTCAAATCTTAATGTAGAACTTTGATTTTTTGAGTTAGTAAGTATTTTAAACCTATCTTTCAAATCATAGAGGTCTTCTAATTTGACAACTAACTTAGAAATTAGATTTTCATCTTCCTCTTCCTTTATATAAATTTCATGCTCATTTTCATCCAAAATTTGACTATCATAAGATCCTTCAGATGTTAAGAAATCTATGATATCTGAATCATTATTGAATACTCTCCAATTGGTAATATTGTCAAGAAAAAATGGACTAAAAATCAATTCAATGGAAAATCTATTGGGACTAAATTCTTCAGATGGAATTAATTTCGATGCTACATTAGCCAATAGATCTGCACTAGCATTCTATATTCTAGGCACATAAAAAATATTGAAGGATAATAAATGAATGGTCAATTCTTGGACTAATGATTGGTAATGTTTTAAATGTCCATAATTACAATGAATGGTATTTCTTACCTATGTAACAATGATCTCTGAATCTCCTAGGACTTTCAAATATTTGATGTTAAGATCAATTGCTTTGTATAAACCTTGGATTAATTATTTGTATTCGGCTATATTGTTTGTGCAATCAAATTCAAGTCTAGAGTCTAACATAGTTTTTTCTCCTTTTGGGCTTATTAAAATACACCCAGATACTGCACCATATTCAAATTTAGAACTGTCGAAATAAAGAGTCCATAATAAAGAATTAACTATTGGTTTATCTACAAAATTTATACATTTTGAAATGTCTGTCAGGGAAAAATTCTCGATCTGAGAGATAACTGCATTATCAAAAAAGGGTGATGGTTCAGCATTAAAATTTCCCAAAAATGAATCTGCTAAGTAGTTTCGAATAATAATATTATTGAATGCTACTGGCTCATTTATTCCTTCAATATCAGTTACTGTATGTTTAATGAACTTTTCACGGTCTACCCGAATTTGCTTTGGATTTCCATTGTATGGTAGCCACATATGTGACCAGTCCATTGTAAAATATCCATGAAGTTTTTTAGACCAATCTCTTCTTAACACTAAACCGTAAAACTCACGAATATCAGCCTCTAATATATTGATTATCTGAGAAACCTTGGGGTTTGATGAAAATCTGATAGAAATAGAATTTATTTCTCCCACAACCTCTACTTTAGTTCTATCAAGTTATATTATATGAACCAGAGAAATTTGAGGAATGTTCAACTTAACACAGACTGATTTTGGCATTATATTAGAGGAATTCCCTGAGTCTATTAAACAATTATGAAATTTTTTATTATAGATCTCATAGGTTAAGAGAAATGGAGGAGTATGAGAGATGGATTAATCACCTACCATAATCAAATCTGTAGCATCTATTTTAGTTGAAGGAGAAGGTGGTTTACACATTTCATTAGAAGCTTGGACTACTACTGGAGTAGGTAAGGATGAAGCAGGAACCACATTCAAATCTCTAAGTAAGATTTTATGTTGCTGCTTTAATTTAGTAAGCTCGTGAATTGAAATGTTGGCCCTGGTATTTTTCATATCTTAAACTACATTATACTCAATAGTGTCTGAGAATACCATTGTTTTTTATGTAGGTGGAGTGTCTGAAGTAACATTAATTGTTTTTGTAGCCTTACAAATAGACATTTTACTTATTGTTTTATCCTTAGCAGGCGTTGAATTTTTTGTTGTTGATTTGGTTGCGTTCCTTCAATAGTCTTTTTGCTCCTTGTGCTCACTGGTAAAGCTTATTTTTGTTCTTAATTTGGTAGGATAAAATCCCACATTCCATTTAGTTCAACTTCTTCTTCTTCTTCATTTTATTCTTCCTCTATATCTTGATCAAACTCGGCGTTAGATATGATATTTGGTTGTTGAGTATTAGAGGACTAATTTTTCTTATAGGGTCTGAAAGTATTTTTTGAACTAAAACTTTCATCGACTTGTTTCTTGATATCTACCATCTCATTTTCATAGTCTTCAAAACTTTCTGAATACTTTCTACATCAAAAGGGTCTTTAGATGGCTTCTTTTTTTAATCATATTTGAAGGATACTTTCTTTGATTTTCTGTCTTCTTGGGAATTCTTCTTCTCAAGAGCGATTATGTGTTTCTCTACAGATAAAGATTCCTTCATGTTTTCTGCAAGTGTAGGCCATTTTTCTCAATCAACAAAAATGGCTATATTGGATGGAAGAGATGAAATATACCACTCAATTTGAACTTCTGCACTAGGAACTGATGTGGTAGGAATTTTATTGAGAAATTTATTAAATATTGATTTAAAATATTTTATTTTCTCCCATGTTTTAGCCTTTATTTTTGATAAATCGTTGATGAGAATTGCAGTTTTCATGTCATCCCCAAACTTATCTAGAAATTTTTCTTCGAACATATTCCATCTAGTTATGGAGCAGGAAGGCAGTGAAAAATACCAGGATCTTGCAGATCCTGTGATAGTATATGGAAATAATCTTACAACATAATCCTCTTCAACAACATATTTTAAATTGATGGCTAACATATAATTATGAATGCGTTCTTCTGCTGGAAGACCATCATTAGGATTAAATTTAGGTAAACATATTTCAGGTGATTTTAGAAGAGCATGAAGAGGGGCGGGCATATCTAAAGCCCCAGGATTTTTCCATGGATGTACATTTGGTGGAGATACTTAGCCTGCCATTGGACCTTGCGTGGATGTGATGGATTGAGTTTGATTTGAAGAAGGGGTAGGCTGAGTGCGAGAACTAGTTGAAGGGATAGTATTCTAAGTATTGGAACTAGTTAAAGTAACACTGATTGTTGGAATGGAAGTGGTCAAAGTGAGTGTAGGTAATGAAGGTGAATGGGAAAATATCTCGTTGGCGATTGACTCTGATTGAGTCCTCTTTATTCTCCTTCGAGAACTGTCAATGGGAAATTCAAAGGAAAGATTCATGTCTTTCAACTTTCTGATCGAGTTAATATTCTTCTAGGTTGTAAAGAAGATGAAATAGTAATATTAGATGATTGAGAAGTTTTAGGCCTTTCAGCAGAAATGGATAATCTCTCTAACTTTTCTATTAAAGACTAAAAATCAGGGGAATTTTGATACAAATTGAGAGACAGTATGGGTTGAGTATCACTAAGAGACTTAGGAGAAGGATGTTCAACTTTATATTTTAAATATTTAAATCTAGTTAATTTTCTGGAAGTTGGTGGGGATCTAGAGGGAGAGTGAATTTTATATTGACCTTTAGATTGATCATACCTTCTTTCCATTCACAAGGCCCTCCTTCTAGTGCCAAATGTTGAGTCCTCAGAATTATTTTGCCACAATATGGGGAAAAACCACCCGGTCCGGACCTTAAAGCAACTCCTTTTCCATTTGGTGTGGTGGATCCAACTGGAGATAGTGAGACCAGTTTCCAAATAAGGATGATTTTGGGATGTGTTTTTATTTTATAACATGTAATGGAAAATTATTCTAATATATCACATACATCTATCTAACACTATATATTCTACTCTATTCTCATGGTATTTCTTCCTTTATGTGATCTAAAGAGATATCCTTCAACTATTAGTAATGAAGATTATTTAACAGTTGAAAGAGATGAAAATTATGTAAATATGACTCTTTTAACAAAATAGTTTGATTAGAAGAATTGTGAAAAGTACCTCACATTCTTATGTGTGATTATATATCCAATAAGAAATCACAGACAAATATTAGTACAAAAGTGCATTTAACACTCATCTATGATGATGTTTCAAATCTAAAATGCAATAAAAATATGACTGTCAATCTAGAAAGAAAAATTTAATACAAGTGAATATCAGTACCATATGTGCAAAGTCCTACTCATGTAAACTAACAATAGATTATCTGCTCTTCCCTTTGAAGCAATTTAAACAGTACAATAGTGCAACATCAGTTAAACCACTTCAAATGTCAAAAGATAACAAATTTTGTTCCATTAATTCACCAAATCATTCACAAACTTACAAAAACGCATTATTTACAAATTATTTTGACAAATTTCTGGACCCTTCTCTAAATGTATGAGGGGGGTTTAAATACTCAACTGAATCTGTTTAAAAATTGATTATTACATAAAAATAGAGGAGGTTTCAAACAACCATCCTTGTAAGCCAAACGTTAACTACAATCTAGGAAAATAAAGTAACGATATAACTATGAATTCTGATATTTCATTTGGATTCGATCCCGAAGTTGAAAAATATCTAGCATGGGTTTGAGTTGAGTTGGCTGCAGAATCCTTGATCTGACTTGTCTTTGAATATCACATTTGAGAGTGTTGGTTACGATATTTTTTTTGAATCCGTTAAATACTGCAGGGTCTCATACTGATGATAAGGTTTGATCAGAAAATTCCAATACTTTTCTTGATCAACTTTATTTACATCTTTAATCATTTCTTCCTAGATTTCTACCTTTTATTTCCAATGTGTTTCAAGCTGATTTACTTTTGAGAGCACTTCAGACGTGCACTCTTTGATAAGTTCTGATTTCAAAATATGTTCACATACATATTCAGTAATTTCCTTCGTCAACCTTGATTCTTTGGCTGCTACTTTCTCTGCATGCTTTATCTGTTCTTTCCAATCCTTAAATAATATCTCCTTGTGGAATTTATCTACCTAGGGTAGATCAAATTCCTTTCCTAGGTATGATGCTTGACATTGAGTGTGTTCATTTATTTTCTTCTCAATATTCTCACACTCCAGTTTTTTGATACCCACTTGGATCAATATTTCACTTGAGTCACAATAAGAGCTAGTGATAGAATCTTGTTGGGAAAATACTTCTTGTTGTTGCTTTAGCTTAGAATTCACATCCAATGCTTCCTTTATCAATTTTTCTAGTTGTGGTTGGATTTGTAATTTGTTTATTGCTGCTTCCAGTAGTTTTTTCTTCTCAGTGAGTTGCACCTGATGCTGTAAATTTATACTTTCAAAATAATTTTGAAATTAGGACATATTAAATTCCATTTTCTCATTGGACTTAGACTTTTCTTGCTCTAATAGTCTCTTTAAATCTTATTTCATCTTCTTTTTTCTTCAGTAACATTTGAACTTCAGTGGCTTTATCAATAGTGGCAGTCATTAGGGTATTTTTGAGGTCTAAAATGGGCCTCCTAAGAAAAGTGTACAACCAAAATAAAATTTATAAGAACCAGTAGGATTCAAGATGATGATACCAACCATGTGGGATAATTCACCATTTTTTTAATTAAAAGGGTAAAAAAATTTAAAAAAATAAAATAGTAAAACTACTTTTTCAACTCGTATTTTCAACTTATCTCTGAAAGTTTATACTCAAATTTCGAGCAGCAATACTCGTTGGATGAAAAATTTAATTCCTCATCCATGGAGTACCCATGTTTCATACTTTCGATGGACCCTGCTACACGAAAAATGAGAAATATATGAAAAAACGTGATTGCAGTCATGCTTTTCATGTATTTCTCATTTTTCGTGTAGCAGGGTACATCGAAAGTATGAAACATGGGTACTCCTTGGATGAGGTATTAAATTTTGCATCCAACGAGTACTCCCACTCGAAATTTGACTAAAAAATTTGGGAGATAAGTTCAAAATACGAGTTGAAAAAATAGTTTTTTTCCTTTTTCCCTCTAAAATTTGATGATGTAATCAAATCTTATTTTATTATTTCCACTATTATTTTATAATTTCCTTAGGAGGCCAATTTTAGACCTCAAAATTCCCTTAATGAGCATATGCCCCTGCAAACTGTGATAGCCTAGCTAAATGTTCAGTAGGATTAGCTAGAGGATCCTTCCATAAAACTTCAACAGATTCATTTGTAAAACTTGAAACTGTATCATCAATTATTCTCCTTTTTTATTCTCTTTAATACAACCTAAGACTATCTAAGACATCCAACAAATGGATTTCCTCAACTTGTAACACTATATTCTTTGTAGGATAAGCCGGAATCATCTCTCGATCATGAGTTTCAGGAACTTGTTTTATTGGAGTAATAATTTCCACTAATTTCTGAGAATGTTCTCGCATCTGAAAACTGGTAGATTGATCAGTATTTGTATTTTTTTGAGCATTTTTTATGGCCTTAGAAAACTTATCCCATTCATTATTCAAATCCTTTGGCTGAGATTTTCCTGACTGATTAAGTGTATCTTGACTGTGATGAACTTCTTGGGAAGATGATTCTATTCCATTACTTCTTCCTTTCTCTTGCATCTCAATCTCTTTGATTACTTGATTAATTACCTTTTATGGGTTCTCATTTCTGTTTTCAGATTCATTTTCAAAATGATCTAAATTCTGAGATTGATGTGTTGATTTCCCTCACTCATCTTCAGACATGTCCTTAATTTAATTATCCAAGCTAATACTTGCAGTTGGACTTCTTTTGAAATACCATTTACAACAAGCTGGTAGGAAATATCTCAGAGCAAGTAACTTGTCAGGAACATAATATGGCAGGACGTGAGGAGAAGCATAACTACCAAAAACTCTAACATAAGTGAAAATTTCCTCTGTAAACCCTCTAGCAACAGGAAAAATGTCTATAATAGCCTCTTTGGAAACCCTAGGAGCTTTCTCATTGAATATAATTTGGTGCATAGGCAACATGACTCTATGGAAAATTTTGTAAAAATGAAGATGAAAATTTGATTCCCAAAGGTCTTTGTGGTAAATGTGGATTAGAGTAGGGTCTTGGGTCATTCATTCCATCCCATCGTAGGAACACTAGAAGAAAAGAAAATCGCATCCATGACATAGGAACTTATGTAAAAGAGGGGTATTTCTATGTATGAAACACTTCTTTTACTCCTATACTCCATGATATTTATGGCTAAATTATCATATAGGATATTTTCCCAATTCAAAATTAAGGAAATCACTATTGCGTCAATTAATGGGATCCAATCTATAGAAAACTTAGTTGTATCAGGTTTTGAAAATAATCTACATAACATATCAACAGCATAGCAGTAAGAAGAAGAAATTTGTGCTATTAGGTACGCACCGAGTTTATCTCATTTAAGCTTGCCTTGGTCATCCTTCCATTCCTTTATGACTCTCATCAGGTTTGGATTTTTTGTTTTGAATCTTTGAAGAAAACCTTTGTCATAGTTCTGCTGCGGGACAGGTAAGTGGTACATTTTCCTCAAATATTCTTCCCTAAATGAACCGATATTCTCACCTTTTGAACTCTTAAATGTTCTATCTTCTATGTTCAAGTGGTCAATTCATCACTTAACCATATTTGTGTAGGGGAGAATCTTTGGCCTTACTGCTACCGTATGGATGAATGAGTATGCAACGTCGATATATGTCGGGTTTGAAGGAACTGGTGTGCCTGTTGTAGCAACTCTCATTACTACCCTTGGATTTTCATCCTCAAAGAACTGATACATTGCCTCCCATGAAGAAATTTCGCAATCATTGTTTTAGGTGGATAGGGGAGACATATTTGAGCCTTCGGTAGGTAATGCTTGTGTAATATCTTTGCCTTTCTTGCTCATCTCTATTTTCCTTTCTCCGTTAAGTGGTTTCCTCATTTCAAGCGAAGAGAGAAAACATTTAAAAATATAGAGAATAGAGAGGTGGATATAATTAAAAAAAATACGGTGTTCAATCATTTCAAACATGCTCAAAGTAGATATGAATCTATCAAACCTTACTCCTATTAAATGTTGTTAATTACCGATAATATTTTAATCAAATCTCTTACACCTTCACGTGAAATGTCTATCGATCAACTTAAGACGTTAGATTTTATATTCAGTTTGACTTCACATGAATCATTTCGCACGCTCGAGCAATTAACTACCATTCATCGCATATCACAACTTATAACTATTTCCATTTTTTATGTTACTAATAAATCTCATGAAATGCGATCTGCGCAAATCGCACATCACAATTTTTATGTGGTAAATAAACTTGCTTTTAGTTATGTCCTGCGAAATGTGAAATGCGCTTTTATAATTCATGTCGCTGCACTTTATCGGACACTTGGAGCTTTATGTTTATTGCTTATTGGTTCGTCAGGTCTGTTTAATCGCAACTTTTACTGAATTGCTTTAAAATTTAGATTGTTTTACAAGGCGCGATGCGATTTTCGTTTATAATGGTGTTTAAAGTGTTTGCAATAAGATTTTTAATATAACTTTGGAAAGGGTTTAGTACATATTGCAGACCACATGACTTAGTATGTTTTAAATTGTTTAAGCTCGTAAGCTATGCGAATTGCGATGCACTGTAAGGAATGAAAACAGAAAAGCAAAAGAAACTTTATTTCCCAAAGTTCTTTGACTTAGGCTAAAAATTAAACAAAATAAATTTCCTATTTATTTTTGAAGGGTCCCCATTTAGTAAAAATAAATGGGGGATGTTGTATAGCACAACAGTATTATACAAAGTTCATCAATCAAGATGAAGCAAAGGGACATCAGTTTGCAACAACTACTCAAGATTTGATAACACTAAATACTCCTCATGTGGAGGTGGAAGAAGAAATCATCTGCAAGAAGTCGTTAAGAAAGACAAAACAAAGAATGACTTGAAATTTTCATGTCATTATTTAGTCTATGTCTTCAGTGCCATGTCATGTCATGTCACATTAGTGGAATTTTGAGGTCAAAAATGGCATATTTTAGGGGATGGCATCATCCCCCATGGTTGAGGTGGCGTTGCTTGAGTTAAATTTACTTACTTGTCACATTCTCAATGACGGATAAAAACTCATGATTAACCATGATAGTATTCTAAGTACTTTTAAATTCACAAAGTACATTACTCATAATAAATGTCCTTTAACACTTTTTGAATAAAATATTATTATTTCCATTTCATATTTTTTGAAAGAAACAATGCATATCCCTATACAATCTTCATGTCTTTACACACTTTTCATATATCATATTAATTTTTGTATTATATATTATTTATTCTTATGTTATAAATCAAATTAATTAAATATGTAATATAAAATTAATACATAAAATAATATATTACATTTATTTTATTATTTTATTTTATTTTTATATAGTATATTAATTACATGTTATTATATAATTTAAATAATATAAATTTTAATTAATGGCATGTTGTACAACTAAGAATTTATGAATTTATATAATTTATTTTAAGTTATTTCAATACAAAGTAAAAATGCACTAGGTTTTCAATGATAATGGTTTTTTTCTTGAAAAGCCCATTTTTATTTAGTCACATCAATACAATTTTTTATATTAATTTTATTTTGGTACAACTTTTCAATTGAATTTAACCATGGTTACATGGATTTTAGCGCAAAAAGTGAATTCCAATTCGTAAATATTATTTTATTGGTTTATCTATTATTTTATTATTTCCTTAGGAGGCGCATTATAGACCTAATGTGAGTCATCACGTGCCACATCATTTCGTGGATTATTGTAAATTCTTATTTGAAAATGTCATTAAAGGAAATTTCATCCTAAAAGTAGCCTCCTAAGGAAAAATAATAAAATATTAGTTAAAATAATAAAATAAAAGTTAACAAGTTTGGAGGGAAAAGAAGAAAACCACTTTTATAAACTATATTTTTGTCTTATCTACTTATATATTTACTGAAATTTAAAGTGTAGACACTCATTGGATGCAGAACTAAATTCCACATCCAACGAGTACCCATTATGCATACTTTTGATAATACCCACATTCATACAAATTTAAGATACATTAAAAAACATGTTCAACATTCTTTTTTAATGGATACTCATTTTTAATCAGTGTGGGTCTTCTCAAAATTATGCATAATGGGTGCTCGTTGGATGTAGAATTTAATTCTGCGTCCAACGAGTACCTACACTTGAAATTTTAGTAAACCTATAAGGAGATAAGCCGAAAATACAAAAAAAAAAAAAAAATAGCTTTTCTTCTTTTCCCTCCAAAATATTTACATGAACCTATTTTTAAATTTAAATGATTTTCATTGCTTTACATATTATGGCATGGAACTTATGGGAAAATTTGATGGGCACTTTTAGGCTGAAATTTCCTCTAATGATTGTGAAGTGTAATTCTAAAGGACATGTATGGAATGTAAAGGGAGATGTGAAAGTTGAAAAGTGATAGGAAGCGAAATAATCATGAGGGTAGTCCAAGAGTTACAAGGGAGGTGAAGGATCACCCCATTTTTTATATATACATCCTCATTGTATAAGTAAAGGACTTTTAACCTTGGCTTCTCCCATAAGGCACTAGAGAGATAGAGTTAGTTCTTTTGGGAAGAAAGTACTCGCTCCAACACTTCATTATTGGAGTTAGTGGTGTTCATTATATTCATGTGTCTTAGGACATTTAATTAATATTTTAGTCCTGATAGCCAACACATTATTCATGCATAGATTATGAATATTTGTAAGATTGTTATGTAAATGTTTTTAATTCATTTTTTTTCCATGTATACTAATGTAGTTGAACTATTTTTGTTATTTTATTGCTTGTCATATTAATAATGTATTGTAATGGTTCTAGCGATCATCATGAATTTATGGAATATTATACACTATGTTAGATGAATCTTTCATGTTTTAATGCATATGTACTAGGGTGGTAATATTGCCTCTCTCTTAGAGGCTCACCTTATTTTCCATATGCAGTAGAAGAACCTTAACAAGCCTACAACAAAACATTCACCAGGCACACATACTTACTTTTCGAAGGAATATATGCAATTCTATCTCTTCCTTATAGCTAAAGCCAAGGAAAATATTTAAGTAGACAACAATTGGGTCGTGTACGTCCTATACCAAGCAATGTGAGGTATGATTGGGACGACATATGGCAGAGACCCCTTTGAATGTTGACAGGCCCAGAACTATAAAAAATCTATTTTTTCAGGTGTGAGTGTTGGGAGCCTTTCCCTATTTTCTATTTTTCCTTCCCTTATAAATTCTCGTTGAACTATGTCATATGGGACCTTCAAGTTTTCTTCCCCGAGAGCATCTATATTTTTGGGTAGTTTTGGAGATTTGGGTGAAGGTGATATTATCTAAATTTTGAGGTATCGTCTTGTGATTTAAGTTTCAGAGGGATATCCTAGAGGCTTAGGTCAACTCCTGGTGCTTGGCCTTTCAAGAAAATGGAAGGGGATAAAATCCAATATTTCTTTGGCTAAAGTCATGGCCGATGAGAAGTTGGCTACAAGAAGAAAATCATATATCCATCGGATGCTTAGAGATTAGTAAGCCCTTCAGGACGTTCCCTAAAGTAAAACTTAGCCTTTTAATTTTGAGGCTTGGCTAGTAATCCAAAAAAATTGACCTTTAACAAATTAGTTATTTTGGAAAATCTCTATGGTGTATTTCCACAAGAAACTCCTAGGAGGGGAGACAATATAAAATTATAATTATAATCTTCATGCATTATTGTAAATATATTTTTCTTAATATCTGAGGTTGATTTAGGGGTTTGGATTTGGGTTAGGATGCTTGTAATATTCAACTAATAATTTATGGAGCTTTTCTTCAAGTCCTGGCCTTGTGGGTTTTTCTATGGAGCTAGATCAAACTATTACTTTTATGAATAAATATGTTCCTATTCAAGAAAGGGTCTATTTTTGGATTACTTTATTTGAAAAATATATATTGAGTTCTTAGAATTTAATAATTGGTGGCGACCTAAATGTTTCTATGGGAGGTACAGAATCTTATGCCCTCATGCTTGGGTGATCCTCTCTTAGCCTTTTTTTTCACATAAGATTTCATCTAGTCACCTCATTTATATTTCACCTATATATGATCCAGATCTTGGGGGGAGGCCCCCAATATCTACAAAATTTAAATTGCAGAAGAAAAGAGGAGAAAACTTAGTAAACAAAACCACAAAAAACCATTTTTTTATTAAAACAGGGAATAACTGTAAAAGCTACATTATTGTGGATAATTTGTCCTTTTATAAAATGAGACTTGTTACTTATAGCCTATTTTATTTCAAATACCATAGGTAAATTATATCGATGGGTAAATGACATGGGTGAATGAATCCCATTGGTGGACATCACTTACAAAACCATGGGTGGATAAATACAATGGGAGAATAAATACCATAGGTGGATGCTACTTACAATACAATGGGTAAATACCATGGGTGAATGAATACCATGGGTGGATGCCACTTACAATACCATGGGTGGATGACACTTTCCATTCTAATCAGTCCTCCCTTCTTAAGGAGAAATTGTCCCCATTGCGTGAATTTCCCTCCTGACAAGCCTTTGTTGAATATGAAGAGCCACGAAATAGAAAGGTTTAATGTGGTTAACCCATAACCATGATGAATGAATATTCAAGGATAGAGATACCCTGTAATTCTTGTGAACAGTTGTGACAATGAAAATGTATGGCATAGCTAATGGACTTCGATGAAGTGTGGGTTTGTGGACGACCCCTAACTATGACAAACGAAGATGTGAGAATAGAGATACCTTGTAATGCTTGTGACCTGTTAGGGTACTATAAATATATGATTCATAATTTTGAATTGACTTTTGATAGTCTTGTAAAATATGTACATACCTTTCTTTCTGCAAGTTGTTTTCCCATATTTTGAAAAAAAAATAGAAAATACAAAAAAATCAAAAAATCAAAAAGAGGGTAAAAAGTCCTAAAAGAAAGATCAAAGGACTTAAAAAATACATAGACCCCAAAAGAAAATAGATGAAAATAAATCATGAAAGTGTGCAAGTTCAAATTCCACTAATTTTTACTTTTTGCAAATGATTATGGCAGAGTGTCAATAAATGCCATAATCCATGATGAGTTAAACTATTTAAACTTGACTTGTCATGTTTTCAATTTCCATGTTTAGATAGTGAATAAAGTTTTTTCAGACAGTTTAATCCTAACAAATCAATAGATAGGTAGAGAATAATGAGGAGCTCATCAGTTTAATCTGAGCCCTCAGATGAAATAAGGTAGAAATAGATATTTTTATGATTTCAAAAGAATAAAATCTTTCAAGGTAGCAAGCTTAAATGCACCTACTAAAAGGAAGAAAAAATGTTAGAGTAATGTTGGGTAGGTGGAAAGAAGTGGGAAAAAGCATGTAAATATTCTTCACCAGAAAAAAATTGCTAATTTCCCTCCCCTTGTAGGTATTCAATATTCTATACTGTCATTCAAAGAGGCTTAGAGCATTTCTCTGACTTTTGTTGGGACTGGACCCAAGGCTCAATGACTGGATAGTGGAAAATGTTGAATTCTTATGATAAAATCCCCTTTACCATTATTTTATCCCGCATTCATACATATAAGTCATCTTCATAAGTAAAGAATCCATCTTACTTAAAGAAACTTAAAATCCCATTTAAATAACTTCCTTCATTCATAAAAATACAAAAACCCTCAAAAAACACTTTATTCTAAGTAAATTGGTGAAATGATGAAATATTAAGCTATGCTTTTATTAATTCCATTTACTTCCTCATTTAGTGTATTTTTGTGTATTCATTTTCCCCTTGTCATATTAACTTCTAACTTATGCTACTAATTCCCTAAAAATAGCTTATCATATCTATATAATTCCCTTTATCTAAAATACCCCCTAAAACCCACTATTATATAGTTTTTAGACCAAAGTTAATATGCACATGTTAAATTCAAAACCCAAATAAACACCGTTTGGACTAAAACTAACATTAACTAAATACCCCACCCCCTATAGTGTTAAACCATTCACAAGGTTTATGGCTATCTAATACAATAATCGCACCAATGAGGTTTACCCCACTCATCAGAGTTCCTAGCCTAAGTTTCTGAGTAATATTTTTTCATTTTATAAGGGTTAAAACGTTTGGAGTACCACCATGCTAAACTCCGCCTTGCACAAACAAAATCATTCCTCCTCACATATTATTAATCCTATGTTTAATTAAAATAAGCCAAGGTTTATTTTAAATAAACATTAAAACCCCACCGCGCCTTTGTAAATACACTCACCATCCCTCCCCGAATAAACTTAAAGCCTTTTACCTTTTCCCGTTATATGAAACCTCACGTTTTATATAAAATTAACCCAAGGTTTTTATCCCCCAGCGCATATCATTTACCCTAGTCCCATCGTCCTTTTGACTGCAACTTCCCACAAAATCCGACCATTTGTTTTCTTTCCAATGATCCAATGGTGTAAGATAGATATCGCACTAATAAACCGAAAAATCACTCAATGCTCAAACGAACACGAAATGGGCAGTTTTCCCATTTCTGCCTCCCGTGACGTGGCGCAATTTCATTTGATCACGTTCGTTTTAGAAAAAACTGCTTACCACTAAGATCCAATGCAAAAAAAACTGATGGTTTTTCATTTTGAAAGGCCAAACCCCGCCCGCCAGCAGATTTGACCTGCATTGAATGCATTAAATATGATTCATATATTAAAAATAAAACCTTTGAATCATTTTTTATATTTATCCTTGCATTTCGACTGATAAAAACCCCCCCCGACTGTGTAAAAACCCTTTTAGCCCACTTTTCAATTTTATACCCTAATAAGAGCCGAATTCAGCCAGAGATCCCTTGTTTGAAGATCGGAAAAGCCATTTTCTGTTCTAACAAGCCGGACCAGAGCTCAAATTCGACCTCAAAAAGTCTGAAAACCCTTCCAACAGTCAAATACCTACGTTCAAGGTATTTTTCGACATATAGAACCTGAAAATTCAAATTTTAAGCCATCCATAACTAAAATAGGCTTTTAATTAGAAAAATTCATCAGGAGATTGCCCAAAAATGCCCTAAAATGGGCCAAACCCTACCCAATTTTTCCCAGAAATTGTTGTGTTCATCAAAGCATCTATTGAAGCCAATTTCCTCAACTTACGACCTCTGAAGATAAATTATAGAAATAGGAAAAGGGTTTAAAACATACAGTGTCTTAAAAACACCTTTTTTACAGTCCAAATCATTCAGAAAACGCTCGTTTTCTGTCTTATCCCAGTTTCATATCCCCTAATAAAGAAAATTAACTCTTGGAAATAGTTTAAGATTGCAGAAGTTAGCAAAAAATGACTATAAAAAAAATCACAGTTAAATTTGGAGGTTCTAAACCAACCAAACCTGGAGGATCGAAACCCCCTAAACCTGTAACACCTAAAGATGTTAAAGCTACTCCAGCCCTCACTGCTAAATCCAATGTGTTAGTAAATCCTCTCCAGCCACCTGTAGCTGCTGAAGAAATAATTCCATTAACTGATATGGACTACCAAATTGTTGACCCTGTGGTAGAATTTAACCTTTTGGAAATCCATAATTGGTGTTATGATAAATATTTAGACAAAGATGAAATGCCTATTTGGGAGACTCATTTTCCCCAATATGTAGTTCCTTTGTCTCATCATGGACAAGATCTTGTTAGACTATGTCAAAAGCATTATGAACCAGACCAAAGGGCTATTTTTAATCCAGATAGAGAGGTCCTTTTTACAATCACAGCAGAATCCATAAATAAAATGCTGCAATTACAATCTGATCTCATTTAGTCCCCCTTTCTATTCAATATTTAACCCAGTTGTACTTAAGCCTCGATTTCCCAAAGAGGTTTATGATATTTCAAGACTTTATGCCTTCCCATGTTGACATCCCTAAGTTGAACCCTCCTTATTCAACTGCCAAATTTCCTGAAGGATCAAGGCATATTATTTCCATGTTATATTTTATACTGGAATATTTCACAGATGGATTCACTGATGAATCCATTCTTGGCTTTCTATCCACTTTATCTCTAGGTCAACCCCCTACACTCATTTTTTACTATGCCACTTTTATAGCAGAGAGTATTCATCAACAGCTTAGCAAACTACCCACTGAAGGTGTTTTCAGATACTCTTCCTACTTATTTCATTTGTTTTTATTCTTCCAAGCTAACAATTTTCCAATTGCTTTACAAAAGATGGACTTGGAGCGTAAGCCATTATCTATTATCTTCTGGACTTCCTTGTTAGGGAAATGAAACAATGAATTCACTTATAAAAACCTCTCAGATCTTTTCCTCCATACAACAATGAATATTTTGTACAAAGCAAAGTAGCCCAGGGTCAATGAAGAAATGAAGAGGATATTACAACTATCAGAACAGAGAAAAAAGGGAGACTGGTTGATTTATGAAAAACATACTGAAATAAGAATTTTTGGATCCAACTTATTACCTTATAAGTTACCAAAATACATGAACATGAGAGTTTTTGTATTGGAATATCTAAGGCAGATTTTAAATTCTGACTCTATCAACTTCTTAGCTGCAAGAAAAAAGACTCAATTCAAGTTGAAGAACCAAATTGGTCCTTTCATCATCAATAACAGAGAAGCAGAAAAAAGAAATTTCCAAAAGGCTAGTATAATTCAAATTTCAACAGATTTTTCCATGGAACTATGATCCTCAAGGGATCCTAAGTAATTTATTGGTAAAGTGTAAACTTACACCCTTCATACATGAGCCCAAACCAGAAATTGAGAAATTTTCCAATCAAGAGGAATGGGTGGAAAACACACTGATAGATACAATCATCAATACAGAGGTAGCAATACAAGTGGTTACAACACATGCCCTGGAAGTTGTAAAGCCACTAGAAAATTCAGCTAAAGGAAGCAAATAATAAGGAACATATATAGCTCAAACAACCACAGAAACAAAAATCAAGTTGATTTACAATAAAAGGCTCAAATTCAGTTCCATAGGGAAACAAAAGGTAATTGATGTTGAGGATGTTGGCAATATGATGCAGAGTGTTGTCCTTGATGGCAACCCACTTGATAGAGTGTTGTCCTTGAATGGCAACCCACTTGATAGAGTGTTGTCCTTGAATGGCAACCCACTTGATGAAGATGATGGAAACCTACTTGATGAACTTGTTAAATGATGTAAATCTGATGTATCTACAGAGAGTACAGAAGGTAATAAAGAAAGGAATTCAATATGTGCTAGATCTATGATGAAAAGAGTATGTCTCAAGGAATACGCGGTTTTGTCTAGGAGAAGTCGCGTATGCACACGGGTAATAACGTTCCAAGTCGCGTATGGGAAAAAGCGCTCATAAAGTGCAAAACCAGGGGTAACCACCATGGTATTGACCCATTGTATTGGGTAATGATTCGTCTAAATGACCCCGTCCGGAATACCATCGGAGGTAATGTGGTTTTGGCTCATGGTATTGAAAAAGGGTAAACCTATATAAAGAGAAGAAATTCATTGTGCAAATCAGGAGTGTGGGAGCAAGATGTATGAGCTTGAATGAATACTTCTCTCTGAAGTATATCTGAATGGAAAGGGTTACAATTGAATGATAGATCTGAATGCATGAAGCACCTATGAAGAAAATGATGAAGAAGGGAATATAGATCTGCAATGTATTTGCTACATATGTTTATGGAATGATTAGATCTGAGAGGAGGTGAACATCTGTCTGACGTAAAGGGTAAAATTTGTGTGATGTGTCTGTTCTGAAGAATTGCAATGACCTAAATGTCTGAAGAACCATACACTAGTTTGCAGCAGAAAAAGTGCGTATATACGCGGCTTCGCTGAAGAGAAAGCGCGTATGCGTAGTGAAATTAGCTCTGTAATATGTACAGAAGTATACGCGGGTTTGTATGGTAGAAGGCGTGTATATACGCGGGATCAGTGATAGAAAAGCGCGTATGCAAACTAGGGTTTGCTGAAGCATGGGGTATGAAATGTCTGATCTGTTCTGCTGTGTTACTGCTATCTGTATTCTACAGTTCTGAGTTGTCTGCATCAGTTTGGTTGTATGATTAAGCTTAAATGTGTAGAGTGGGTCTAGTCTGAAAATATTATGAAACGAGGCCTACAAGTTGTACTCTATTTGAGTTGTTGGATCCAGTGTGAAAATTGATGAAACGTGGTCCATAGAGGTGCTGAGGGTTGTAGCCTTCAATCAGGGGGTCGTAGCTCCCTTCCAGGTGAGGCTGGTAAACGAGATCGGGGGGTCGTAGCTCCCTTCCAGGAGAGGCTGGTAAACGAGAGCAGGGGGTCGTAGCTCCTTTCCAGGAGAGGCTGGTAAATGAGCGCAGGTGGGTGCCTGCGTGCTGGTAGGAGGCTGCGCCAGAACATATGTTGTAAGATGTTTTCTCTATAATAAAATATTGGAGGCTGAGCAACTGCAGCGGTGGTTTTCTCCCGACTTGGGTTTCCACCTAAAATCCTAGTGTTCATGTGTGATGCTTATGTGTGATGGTTTATTCTTTTTTTACTGCATATGTTTACTATTTATTGAACATCTAATGAATGAATGATGGAATGATATAAGTGAATAATTAATGGCATAATTAGATCTCTGTGTATACGCGAGTTTTATGAAGGATATCCGCGTGTATACGCTAGTTGGCTTCAGCAAAGTAGCGTATGGGTTTTAGAGAGTGAAAAAGTAAAAGTTTGATAAAGTCCTAAATACTGATTCACCCCCCCCCCCTCTCAGTATTTTTCCCAACAATTGGTATCAGAGCAGGTCTTTCTGTAGAAGCTTGATCGCTTGAAGGAGATCCGTCGCAATGGGAAGTCATGAAGGAGTAATGTCTCTAAAACCACCTCTATTCAATGGAAGCAATCTGATATTCTGGAAGGTACGAACAAAAGCATATCTACAAAGTCTTGGTGCAGAAGTATGGGCAATCGTGGAAGAAGGCTATCAATATCTGGCAAGTATTCCTACTGATGCGGCTGAAAGAAAGAAGTATGAAATCAATGCCAAAGCAGTGAATGTCTTATTAGGAAGCATGTCTGAACCAGAATTTGCTAAAGTGATGCAGCTAAATTTAGCAAAAGAAATATGGGACAAAATCATTCTGAGCTATGAAGGAGATACAAAGGTAAAAAATGCAAAACTCCAAACTCTCAGAATTGAATATGAAAATTTTAGGATGCATAGTGATGAAAGTATTGCCAGTTTCTTTTTACATCTAGATGATATTGTAAACCGAATGAGAAATTTGGGTGGAACCATGGCCAATACTACTCTGGTGGAAAAAGTCTTAAGATCCTTGACTTCAAAATTTGACTCTAAAGTTTCGGCTATTGAAGAAAGGCAAGATCTGCAAACTCTTACTATTGTTCAATTACATGGTATTCTGACTGCTTTTGAAATGAGACAAGGAGGTCCTTCTCAAATAAAAGAAGTTGCTTTTAAGGCGTCTGCAAAAGGAAAAGAAAAGGAAGTTGTCAAGGAATCCAGCTATATATCTGAAGAAGAAGAAGAAGCAAATTTTGTAAGAAGACTCCAACTAGGAACCGGAAGGTTCAAAGGTAAGCTTCCTTTCAAATGTTTTGATTGTGGAAGAGTTGGTCATTATGCTGCAAAGTGTCCTTATAAATAAACATCTACTAAAGGAAAAGAAGTAGCAAGAAGGAATAAGAATCGATCTAGCACAAAAAAAAGTTACTATATTAATGAAGAGAGTAATGGGTTATCTGATAGTGAGGAAGAATGTGAACAAGATATTAAACTGCTCATGGAAAAAGAATCTAGAGAAGAAAAGGATACTTTTGTGGATGCTCTGGAAGACAATGATTTTCTTGAAGAAAACAATCAACTCAAAGTAAGCCTAAAAGAAAATAACATAATCATAGAGACTCTTGAAAATTATCTTGAAGCAAAGGAAAAACGCATTGAGGAATTGGAGTGTGAAGTAGTAAGTCTAAGGAAAGATAATGAGAAAGTAAAAACTCTCAATCTTAGATTTGCTAAAGGATCAGAAACCTTAGATGAGATTATCAAGATACAATGGTCTCCTCTTATAAAAACAGGTCTTGGATATACTGGGGAATCTTCCCAGACTTCAGCACCAAATTATCTGAAAGCAGCCACAGCTGGTTCACTACATTCAGCCACTCAGCAAGGGAACAAAGGATCTTTCCAAGTAAAGCATGATCATCTCAATTCAAGGAACACTAACAGGGAGATCTTTCAAAGAAGCTACAACCAACAGGTAAATTCAAATAGAATATTTCATGATCGTAGAAATTTCTACTTCAATGGACAATGTTTCTCATGTCACAATTTTGGTCATAAATCTGTTCAATGTGTTGCATATAAAACCATCATGACAAGAGAAGCAAGAAAGAAAAGAATAAATATTGAACCAAAGAGGAACACCTATAACAACTTTTCTCCTCTTCAAAACGAAGTTGAATGTACTTATTGCAATAACTTTGGTCATGAAGAATTTGAATGCAGGAGCAAGGTCCAGCCAAAAGAACATGTTCCCTCAAGCTCTAAAGTATGGAAAGAGAAAGAAATACCGGTTGAAAATTGTGGGATAGCGTTATTTGCGGAAGGTGAAGAAAATCAATGGTACATTGATAGTGGGTGCTCAAGACACATGACAGGTGACAAAAGAAAACTTCTTGCATATAATGCTCTAGAAAAGGAAAAGAAAGTTACATTTGGAAATGATACTCTTGTTGTAATTAAAGGAAAAGGGTCAGTGTTTCTAAAAGAAAAGGTGAAGGCTAATGATGTCATGTATGTGGATGGATTAAGGCATAACCTGTTAAGTGTAAGTCAAATGTGTGATCAAGGAACAGAAGTGGTCTTTAGTTCAAAAGAATGTGTGGTTCGTGATCTTGATATAGGTAAAATTATTATAAAAGGGAAAAGAAATCCAAGCAACCTGTATGTACTGAACGGCAAAGATCAATGTTACTTGAGCAAGTCTTTAGAAAATTGGCTATGGCATAGAAGGTTGGGGCATCTGAGCTTCTCTCAAATCAACAAAGCAAGCAGACTTCAAGCTGTTCGTGGTCTTCCCAATATTAATCTACCAGAAAGTATCATATGCAAATCTTGTCAATTGTTAAAGCGATTCGAGTACGATTTCATGCGTGAAAGAAGGATCATCGAGTGAGCCTCTTGAACTCATTCATGCGACATATGTGGACCTATGAGGAAAAAGTCACCACGTGGGGAAGAATACTATATCTTATTTATTGATGATTACTGCAGAATGTGTTGGATCGGGATCATTAAACACAAAGATGAAGCATTTGAAAAATTTCAGATCTTCAAAGCATTAGTTGAAAATGAATTAGATCTAAAAATCAAGTGTCTTAGATCTGATCGAGGAGGAGAATATACATCAAATGAATTCTTTGAATTTTGTGAACAACATGGCATAAAAGACAGTTTTCTGTAGCAGGTACTCCACAACAAAATGGCATAGCAGAAAGAATGAATAGAGCAATTCAACAAATGGCTAGAGCTATGCTCGATGATTCTGGAACTCCTGACATGTTCTGGGGAGAAGCAGCACATACAACAGCTAACATTCTCAACAAGGCTCATGTTCGGGTAAATAGTGACAAAACTCCATATGAACTCTGGTATGGTAATTCTCCCTCTATGAAGCATTTTAGAGTTTTTGGAAGTAAATGCTTTATCAAAAATAATGATGAAAAGCTTGGCAAGTTTGAACCTAGATCAGATGAAGGGATACTTCTTGGTTACTCATCTACAAGCAAAGCATACAAATGTTACAATAAAAGGCTTCGAAAGATTGTTGAATGTATTGATGTTGTTATTGATGAGTCTCCTGCAGCTCCTAAAGAAGAAAAAAAAACAACAAAAGAAGATGATGGTGACTTATGGCCTTCTACATCAAATAGAAATGATGTAAACAGTGGATCCAATGAAGAATCTGAAAATGATCTATCTGAAAAAGCTCCATCCAGATATGTTCAAAAGAATCATCCTGAATCTCAAATTTTGGGAGACAAGGAATCGGGTGTATGAACGAGGAGAACTCTGGTAGGATCTTCTAGTCATCTGGCACTTCTATCCACAATTGAACCACACAATGTCAATCAAGCTAGCAAAGATTAATTTTGGAAGCAAGCCATGGATGAAGAGCTCGATCAAATTGTAAAGAATGACACTTGGGAATTGGTACCAAGACCACATGATAAAAATGTCATTGGAACTAAATGGATTTTCAAGAACAAGTTAAATGAGAATGGGGATGTTGTAAGAAACAAAGCTAGGTTGGTTTGCAAAGGGTATACTCAACAAGAAGGTATAGACTTTGAAGAAACTTTTGCTCCTGTAGCTAGACTTGAAGCCATAAGAATGTTTCTTTCTTTTTCAAGTTATCAACAAATCAAAGTTTATCAAATGGATGTTAAATCTGCTTTTCTTAATGGTGATCTAGAAGAATAAGTATATATAGAACAACCGGAAGGATTCATTTTGGGAAATGATGAAAATCTTGTTTGTAGACTTAAAAAGGCTCTATATGGTCTCAAACAAGCTCCAAGGGCATGGTATTATCGTGTTGACAAATATCTTCATCAACAAGGATTTTCAAAGGGGTCTGCTGATAGCAACTTATACACAAAAGTTGAAAATGATAAACTATTGATTGTGGTTGTATATGTTGATACTACATTTTTTGGGAGTAGCAAAGAAGAATACATCGTCAAAAATTTGCTTGTCATGCAGCAAGATTTGAAATGTCCTTACTTGGGGAACTAACATTCTTTCTTGGCTTGCAAGTGCATCAGAATGAGATGGTATATTCCTATCTGAAAAATATCTTAGAAAATTCGAAGAAGTATGGCATGGAAGAATACAAACTTTTGTAAGTACACCAATGATAACCGGATGCAATCTCGGTTCTCATGATGATTCTCCCAAGGTGAATCAACCAGAATACAGATCAATGATAGGAAGTCTACTTTATCTCACTGGGACTAGACCAGACATTATGCATGCAGTTGGGATTGTTGGACGATTCCAAGCTAATCCAAAAGAGTCTCACCTTCAGGCTGTTAAAATAATTTTCAAATATCTACGAGGAACTCAAGACTTTGGTCTATGGTATCCAAAGAATGCTGATCTTACTCTTCATGCTTACACTGATGCAGATTGGGCTGGAAGTGTTGATGATCGGAAAAGCACTAGTGGTGGTGCATTCTATATGGGACCTCGGTTAGTATCTTGGTTCAGCAAGAAGAAAAATTCTATTGCCTTATCTACAGCAGAAGCAGAATATGTGGCTGCCGCATCTTGTTGCACTCAACTCCTTTGGATGATGCAAACCTTACAAGATTTTCAAATCAAATGTACACCTCATGTCCCCATTAAGTGTGATAATACAAGTGCCATCAGTATCTCAAAGAATCATGTTATGCATTCGAAGACCAAGCACATTCCCATCAAGTATCACTTCTTACGTGAACAAGTGCTTGAACAAAAGGTGAAGTTGGAGAATGTTCCTTCCAAGGAACAAGTTGCTGATATCTTTACCAAACCTTTGCCCAGGGAAGCGTTCGAATATCTAAGACAGAAACTGGGAGTAGTCTCTGCCAGTCAAAAGAACAAATCTGCTTAAATTCAGAAGATTAAATTGAATACGCGGTTTTGATGAAACACAGCCGCGTATATACGCGAGTATATTAACATACATCCGCGTATGGATAATTGCTGACAATTTTTGGTTGAGGGTCAGCATTTTTCAATACTGTTTGGTTATTTTGGTTATATGTATTTCTGACAGAGCATCTGATATGAAGAAGACAGGTACAGGAAGGACAAATTCAGGGGGAGATGAAGGAATGTGAAAAATTCTATGCTTCACTTTCCATACGCGGGTTAGATGAACAAAAGTCGCGTATACACTTGAGTTCCAGCAGACACAGTCGCGTATGCATTAATGATAAGCAAATTGGGATGACAGCTGAAGAACAAGAGCAGAGGTTCATGGGGAGCATCAGTCTGACTGCTAATGATTGTACTGTTAGCATTATTCTGGTTATACTCTTGCTAATGAAATGATACATGGTTTCTTATGTTGAAGATTATGGATGAGTCCTGTTTGCTTTTTGATGAAGAGTATTCATTGCTGAAATGAAAGTCTTATAATTCAGAGATAAGGGAAGATCATGCAGAGATTGTTGCCAATGACTTGCTGTTGAAGGTGTTCAGGTTGCACAAGCTAAGGAGGAGCCTTGGTCATATGGAAAGGATGTTTGGATGCACATTTTCAGGGGGAGCCCTAGCCTTGCTGAGTATAATGCATTGTTGGCATTATGATGGTTCTGATATATGATCTCTCTTGAGGTCTTTCTGGTATTGGTCATGACAAGTCATATTTGTAATTTGATGAAAAGGTCATGTTGAGACCCATGATGTAAAATTGTAATATTCAGTCATATAAGGACTTGTCAAAATTTGTAAACCCACTTGGTTGGGTAGCTGAGTCAAATTTGTAAACCCACTTGGTTGGGTAGTTGAGTTGAGATGTGTAAACCCACTTGGTTGGGTATTTGGGTCTCATATGTAAATCCACTTGGTAGGATCTTTGTTGTAAGTATGAGTATTTTGCGATAGGAAGTTCATAGAGTCATGTACTTCATTTGAAAAATATGTTTGAAGATTCAGCATGAACTCAGGGGGAGCTTGATCACTTCAGTATACATCAGATCTGTAGAACGTTCCTTCTACATGAGGAGAAAAACCTTGTTCTGGTTTTGATCTGCCCTTTTCCCTTGATGTCAAAGCGGGAGAGTGATATGGTGTTTGAATAAAGGAAAAGAATGGTGTCAAAGAATGGGGGAGAGTGACATGGTGTCATTGTGTCTTATTGTATCTATTTGTTGTAGTGATCAAACACCATCGTGGTTGCCATCAAGTCCAAAGGGGGAGATTGTTGGCAATATGATGCAGAGTGTTGTCCTTGTTGGCAACCCACTTGATAGAGTGTTGTCCTTGAATGGCAACCCACTTGATGAAGATGATGGAAACCTACTTGATGAACTTGTTAAATGATGTAAATCTGATGTATCTACAGAGAGTACAGAAGGTAATAAAGAAAGGAATTCAATATGTGCTAGATCTATGATGAAAAGAGTATGTCTCAAGGAATACGCGGTTTTGTCTAGGAGAAGTCGCGTATGCACGCGGGTAATAACGTTCCAAGTCGCGTATGGGCAAAAGCGCTCATAAAGTGCAAAACCAGGGGTAACCACCATGGTATTGACCCATTGTATTGGGTAATGATTTGTTTAAATGACCCCGTCCAGGAATACCATCGGAGGTAATGTGGTTTTGGCTCATGTTATTGAAAAAGGGTAATACTATATAAAGAGAAGAAATTCATTGTTCAAATCAGGAGTGTGGGAGCAAGATGTCTGAGCTTGAATGAATACTTCTCTTTGAAGTATATCTGAATGGAAAGGGTTACAGTTGAATGATAGATCTGAATGCATGAAGCACCTATGAAGAAAATGATGAAGAAGGGAATCTAGATCTGAAATGTATTTGCTACATCTGTTTATGGAATGATTAGATTTGAGAGGAGGCGAACATCTGTCTGACGTAAAGGGTAAAATCTGTGTGATGTGTCTGTTCTGAAGAATTGCAATGACCTAAATGTCTGAAGAACCATACGCTAGTTTGCCGCAGAAAAAGCGCGTATATACGCGGCTTCGCTAAAGAGAAAGCGTGTATGCGCAGTGAAATTAGCTCTGTAATATGTACAGAAGTATACGCAGGTTTGTATGGTAGAAGGCGCGTATATACGCGGGATCAGTGATAGGAAAGTGCGTATGCAAACTAAGGTTTGCTGAAGCATGGGGTATGAAATGTCCGATACGTACATTGTGTTGCGCTGGTTGTGTTCACATTGTCTGCATCGGTTGGTTGTATGATTAAGCTTAAATGTGTGAGTGGGTCCGGTACGAAATATTCGGAAACGAGGCCTACGAGTTGTGCTCTATTTCGTTGTTGTATCCGGTGAGGTGTTAAACGTGGTCCATGTTCCTTCCCGGGTTAGCAGCCTTCCCAGTCGGGGGGTCGTAACTCCCTTCCAAGTGAGGGTACAGTAGCGAGATCGGGGGGTCGTAGCTCCTTTCCAGGAGAGGCTGGTAAACGAGAGCAGGGGGTCGTAGCTCCCTTCCAGGAGAGGCTGGTAAACGAGCGCAGGTGGGTGCCTGCGTGCTGGTAGGAGGCTGTGCCAGCACATATGTTGTAAGATGTTTTCTATATAATAAAATATTGAAGGCTGAGACAACGGCAACAGTGGTTTTCTCCCGACTTGGTTTTCCACCTAAAATCCTGGTTTTCATGTGTGTTGCTTATGTGTGATGATTTATTCTGTTCTTACTGCACATGTTTACATTTTATTGAACATCTAATGAATGAATGATGGAATGATATAAGTGAAGAATTAATGACATAACAAGATCTCTGTGTATACGCGAGTTTTATGAAGGATATCCGCGTGTATGCGCTAGTTGGCTTCAGCAAAAAGTAGCGTATAAGGTTTTAGAGAGTGAAAAGTAAAAGTTTGATAAATTCCTAAATACTGATTCACCCCCCCCCCCCCCCCCTCTCATTATTTTTCCCAACAGAGGATACAAATGAGCCTGAGGTAAAAAATGATGAAGCCATAGTGATAATCAATGAGACTCTTTAAGAGATTGGAAAAGATCAAACAACAGGTAAAGATGATACTCAGATGATTGAGAAACAAAATATGGATGCATCCAACTACTTCAACACCAAAAATAGTAGCAGACTATAAAAAGGTTGAGTTTGAAGTAGATACTAAAAATGTGCACGAGCTATACCAAATAGAATTCCATAGAAATAGCTCTGAAATGTTATATTCAACTGTGGTGACAAAGGCTATGAGTGCTAATAAGTTGCAAAATACCATTATTAACATGCAGGATCAAATGAAGCTGAACAAAGGCTCTTTGTATGCTAGAGACCTAAGGATTAAAGCCTTGGAGGATTTGATTTTACAGGTGGGATATGATCCCTCAAATGATATTTTAGCTTTGAGGAAACAACTTAAGCTTCCTCAAAGTGAGCACCCACAGACTAAAGAGATCCTTCAAGAGCAAAGTGAAAAAGAAGAGATGATGAATCTCATCCTAAAACTAACTGCTCAGATCAAAGAAATGGAATCTCAAATGGACCAACTTGTCCAAGAGAAAGAAACTGTGAAAGAGACTGAGACTCCTATTATTCATTCAATAATAACATCGATTACCACAGTAGTAGCATCTACATTAGGAGAAAAGCTAGCACCAAAGGAACCACTAGAAATTGCAATGCTAGTGAGTTCAACAACTACTTCAAACATAGAATCTTCCACAACACAGGTCCAACACACAGATGGAGCAGGTTAGATTGTGAAGGCTATGGAGGAAATTTCCTTGAAAAATAATGAAATCAATAGCCTAAAGAAAATGATTGAAAATATTGAATCCACAAGTAAGTTAGATCAAATAAATGCTAAAACCCATGAGAAGAACACAATTAGACTTGGAGAGAAAATTAAGGGATTGCAGAAAGAGCTAACATTCACTGAAAAAATTTCATTTATCACGAATCATTTATAGAAAAACATAATTGAGGCCATTCACACTCAATGGCCATCAATTCAGATTATATATGGGTAAAGAGACTTATTGTTAGCAGCACAGGCAGAGATTCAGAAGACTAAGGATGAGTTAACTGATAAGCTAGCTCAGGCTTTAAAACTCATTACTTTTTTTAATAGCAAGAACAAAGCAGAGTTAGAAGAGTTACAGATACTAGATAGAACAAAGACCATTTTGCAGATTAAAAAGGTAGTTACAAAGAATAATTTAATGAACTACTTAGAAGAAAAGTGTGAAGCAATGAATATTGCCATAACAAAGTTTATGGTGAAATATACAAACTTGAGAAAGAAGGGCTTGCCAGACATTCATGTCTTCAATGAAAAAATAATGCCCCGGAAAGGTTATGATAACAAAATCAGATAAGTTTCCAAGGAGCAAGTCATTAAACCATTGCCACAAGGCACTCCTATAGGTAAAGTCCTCCTCGAACACTTTGAAGACTTGTTCTTTCTCCAACATGAGATCAAACATCTTTTTGTGTTTAAGCCAATTTTTTCTAAATATTCGGAGGCAGATGAGAATTTTAGAAAATTAAATAATGTAAAAATTCCCAGTGAAGAATAGTGGTAGGCATTTACAGATTTAATTTGAAAAGTAGAGGTAAAACAGTGAATAAATTACCTTGAAAACAATAAAGAATAAACAGTAAAGAAAAAGAACAATTTGTTGATTTTTTACTGCAAAAAGAAATATTTTTTACAGCAGTAAAATAGTAAAAATATCAGTCAAAAGTGTATCAGAGTTAAAGGGCAGTGTTAAAGAGTATCAGATGAAAGAGTATCAGCCAAGGCAACTCAAATGAAGATATTTTCTAATAGCCAGCAAAGCAGGACAGAAAATCACTCAAAGCTACTTGATTAGATAAAGAAGTTCTATTTATTTTGGATAAGACGATAGCTTGTTGATTTGTTAAGCAATTGTCCCTCTTATTTTGTAAAGATATTTTTTATTTCCTAAAGATATTCCTAAAATTTATTCTAGGATATTTGTAACTACATTTTGTATAAATACTTCTACATTTGAAGTATTCAGTGTGCAATAAAATTGCCATACTTTACTATAGACTTTTTGCTGAAACATTGGAGGCTATTATGTGTTGATTTCGAAGTAGCAGATTGGACAAAGCTAAATTGGCATCATAATTCGGGATCCTTGTGATAAACTGATGAGTAAAGTACTTTCTTCTTGTCATTGTTTTCTTTCCTGAGTTTCATGCATTCCATTAGATATGTTTGTTAAATCTTAATGAGTAACTAGTAATATTACTACAGGCTAGTCCTTTACTCCTTGTTTTTAACTAGTTACCATTTGAATGTTTTTTGTTGATTTCTGATGTTAGGAATTCTTAATTGCTCCTACTCCCATTTGACCCCTGCCTCCTTCCACTTTCTGGATCAAAGGATATTTCATATCCTTTTATCCTGATCATACCATTTCACCAAAAACACTTTTCCCAAATCTCTGAGGGTCATCTATCTTGCCATGAATACATTTATACCCTTTTGGCCTTGACTTCTAGTACTGCTATCTAGATTTAGACTCCATAGTCCAATGGACAAGTATATTTCTCTCTAGTTTACTTCTACGTGATTTTTCCCCACCAAAACATTTAAAAAACAAAACCAATTTTTCTATCATAACTAGCCTAAAAACATAAATAAAAAAACAAAGATAAATCTTAAATAGAGAGCCCTCTCTGAATTCTAGGAAGGCTAGATCCTAGGATTTGAAGTAGGTTTGTGGTTACCTCTAGTTTTCTTAGACTAAAAACTCAAATCCCACAACTTAAAGAATTACTAGAGTGATAACATACTGGCGACCATACTGGGGACTAACCAATCTCCAGTCATAAATTTAGTCTTAAAGGAAGATCTTTAAATTACCTTTTTACTTTAAGATTATTTTTATAGGTTGTGGGTATTTAAAACAGTGATTCTGGATTCTAGGAAAACCTACTATACCAATTCTAACCCGGATCCTAAGCCTGCAGTTATAATAGATAACCTAGAACAGATTGGAAAAAAGAAAAAACAAATTTTCAATTTAGAAACTGAAGTACCTTTAAGAAAATCCAATTCTTTACCCAAAGAGTTAGTGAGTTTAAATTATATTGATTTTGATATAAAATTTGAATATTCATTGTTTAAAACTAAATCTGAAACTGATTTGAAAAATACTATTATAGATCCTATTTTCCTTTCATTTTTTAATGCAAAACATAAAAATATATCAGTAGGAACAAAGTCAAGTAAATCTGAATATCAAAATATAGTTGAAAAATTTAATGTTTCATTGATTAAAGATATTAATGAAGCTATTGAATTAGCTCATTTGTTGTCTTACATAAAACCTCCATTTTCTCAATTGTAGACAATAATAATACCAACAGCAAATTCATCTTTATATGTTGTCACTTCATTTATAGATAATTCTTCAAGTTCATCTATATACAATTTCATTCATAAGTTGCCTTTGCAGCCTAGGATATTATTTCCTTCATTCACTCAATCCACTGCATCCACTACTTTGCAATCAGATTTTATAAGCACCTCATATTTATTTCCTAGCAATTCCATTTACATACCATCTTCATTTCCCAGCTCTTCAACTGCAATTGTCAATTCATCAGCTACCATATCCAGCACTGCCCCTATCATTACTGTTATACCTCCCAGCTCAGCAAAGCTTCAAGCCATGGATGCCAGGTATGCTCCCCTTGTTTTACCCCAAAACCTCCATGCTATGCCTCAAGACTACCAAAAAAATGTACCACTGTTTGATGGCCTTTCACAATATACTACTCAACAACATGTAACTAAAATGATAGATTACTGTGAAATTTATGAGATTGATGAGTCAAGTGTCCAGATGAGGTCATTTGTCCAAAGTTTTACAGGAGAAGTTAAAAAATGGTTCAAAAATTTAGCAGCTGGTAGTGTAGCTGATTTAGCTGCATTTCATAGAATATTTTTAAATAAATGGGAAAGAAAAAAGAACCCCCTTCAACTTTTATCTGAGTTTGATGCTTTGAAAAGATATCCTACCAAGTCTATCCAAGACTATTGCACTAGGTATAACAATGTCTATAATTCTATTCCTCCAGCTCTTAAACCTACACCTTACTTTGTACTACTGAAATTCCCGGATGGATTTGATAGAGATATGGCATATCAATTAAGAGAAAGAGATACCCAAACCTTAGAACAGATGCAATTAGATGATGTTAGTGTAGAAATTAACATTTTATCTAGGAAGGCCAGACTTAGAAATGAAAGAAGAGTTACAATTAAAGAAGAAAGTTCAAACTCAGATGTTAAATTAGGTTTCGTTGCTAAAAATTTAGAAAGGGTGGTTAAAATATTAGATAATTTAGATAGAAAAACTCAATGGGATAATCAACCTTAGATCAGAAATCCCTTTCAGAAAAACTAATAAGCCTGGAAAAGCTAAAGAAGCTGCTCCAGACCAAAACATTAGGCCCCCATTTCAAGAGAACTATGCTGAAAGTTCTAAAAATAATGATGAATATGAGGACGACATCAATCATCTAATGGGAATAGATGAAAAAAACACCATTTTCCTCACTCAAGAAGATCTGGAACTATTTGAGCTTCAACAACTCAAATTAAACTCCAGTGAATCCTTTGACTACAAACAGGGTTATGAATTTTCTATTAATGAAATTCACAGTCAGTATAACCTTAGAAATAAGAAAAATAATGAACCTTCTACTAAAAAGAATTCCCAAAATAAAAATAAGAAAAATGTAGAAGCCCCTAAAACAAACGTTTTGCAAATTCTCCCAAGGGAAAATAAGCAAAATTCTAATCCTTCCAGTCCTAAAAAATCAACAAGTCCCAAAATTGTTGATATTACTGATGAAGTAGTTCAATCTTCTAAATATTCACAAAAATATAATACTTATAAAGCCAATGATTTAGTAAAAACAACAAATTCTGATCCTAAAAAGATTTTTGTTGATTCTAAATCAGCAAATCCTAGAGCAGAAAGTTCCAAAACAACTGCTGATAATTCTAAGTCTGATAAAATTTATGCTGCCACACAAACAGTCCCTGAACAGAAAATTAAAAGCAGCAAAACTCGAGAAACTCAAACAGAAAATGCGAAGACAATTAAAGATAAGAATACAACTGTTGTAAATCAAGAAAAACCAACACAGATCACAGTTACTAAAGATGAATTAGCTCAAATTAGTAAATCACAATCCTCATTCAATATTCAGTCTGAAATTTCTAAGTTAAAAATACCTATTCTTTTAACAAAATTGGTTAAACATGACTTATACAAATCAACTATAATTAAAACTTTGAATATGAATGATGGTGAAGATGCCATTAATTTGAATGATGATCAACCTGAGTTGATTTTTGGCCCTGATGTGAATGGAAAGCATTCAAATGGATCAGTCCCTCCTTTCTATATCAGTCTTACCATCCATGATCAGATTTTAGACAATGCTATGTTAGATTCAGGAGCTTCCCATAATTTAATACCTAAAGCTATCATGGAAACTCTTAATCTAGAAATAACCAGGCATTATAAATATCTGTTCTCATTTGATTCTAGCAAAGTTAAGTGCTTAGGATTAACTATAGACTTATGTGTCAATTTAGTCCAGTACCCTATTAATAGTATGGTAATTAAAATTGTAGTAGCTGACATCCCACCAAATTATGGTATGCTTCTTTCTCACTCATGGGAAGTAAAGTTGCAGGGATCTCTACAATTGGACATGAGCTATGCTACAATATCAGTGTTTGGTCAACCCAAAAATCCATATAGGGAAACTTTAATGAAATTCATCATCAGTAGTGCTGAAAGATCCATAAATTACCCCATTTATTCTACACCAAATGATCTTGACTCTTTTATTTTGTGTAACTCTGATAACGATGAAATCCAAACTGAACTGATTGACAAAAAGCCAAAACCAAACAATGACAACATATTTCATGAGTCCCATTGGCACTTAGACTTTGATGGCTTTGTAAACAAATCAGGAGCAGGAGCAGGAGTATGGATTACACATATGGAAACTAATCATTCATAAGGACATGCCTTTAGACTCAACTTTAAATGTACAAACAACATGGCAGTGTACGAGGCACTTATTCTAGGCCTCTAGATAATTAGAAATTTAGAAGGAAAAAGAATACTAATCATGGGAGCTTCAAAATTAATCATAAAGAAAATAAATGGATATTATTATGTGTATAATCCTAGACTAGCCAGATACAAATATATAGCAATTGATTTAACTAATGATTTATTAGAATGCGAGTTTGCTTCTATACCCAGAAAACAAAATATTCAAGCACACTGTCTAGCAACTTTTTCTAGTACTTATAACTTTCCATTCCAACCAACTCATAGGTATACTGCTAAGGTTAAACATAGACCAATCATCCCAGACAACCTCAAGTACTGGCAGATTTTCTCTCAGGATGAACAGATTTACCATTTTTGGAATAATGAGGAAGAATTTCAAAATTGTAAAATAGATACGGACTGTAATATACATTCAGATTTTGATTGTCAAATAGATAACATAGATGTACATAAATTTAACAAACCAACTATATTTACTCACTCTGATATAGAAAAATTAGATAATATAGATGTTGAGCAAATCATTGAAGAAGAAATTGACATGTTAGATTTGAAAGATAAATTTTTTCCTAAAGGTTTAACCCCTTTGGAAGACCTTTTGATTCCAATTATGTGCCTAAAAATCCAAAAATGGAACCAGTTAGGTCTGACATTGAGGAATGCAACATTGGGACATAATTAAAACCAAAAATGATTAAACTGTCTAAATCTTTACCTTCACAAGAAAAGGAACAATATATGGATCTTTTAAAAGAATATGAGGATGTGTTTGCTTGGAGTTATGAAGATCTTAAAGCTTATGACACAAACGTAATCCAACACAAAATTCCCATAAAAGATAATCAAAAGCCATTCAAAAAAAAATTGAGGAGAATTAATCCTGTTCTATTACCTTTGATAGAAAAGGAAGTTAAATGCATGTATGATGCTCAAATCATTGCACCAATCAGATATTCTGATTGGGTTTCAAACCTAGTACCAACAAGAAAGAAAACAGGTGAAATTAGGTTATGTGTCGACTTTAGAAATCTTAACAAAGTGTCTTTAAAGGATAATTACCCTTTACCAAAGATGGATCATATATTACAAAGGGTAGTTGGTTCCTTTATAATTTCTTTGTTAGATGGTTTTTCAGGATACAACTAGATCCTCGTCCAAAAGGAAGATCAGGCTAAAACAACTTTTACCACTCCTTGGGGCATTTTCATATATGTGAAAATGCCCTTTGGCCTGATGAATGCAGGAGCAACCTTTTAGAGAGCTATGGACATAGCCTTTGCTAAGGAAATTCATGAATTCTTGGTAATTTATCTAGATGACATTACTGTATTTTCCAAAAAAAATAATGAGCACATGGATCATTTGAGACAGGTTTTCATTAAATGTAGGAATTTGGCATCTCTTTAAATCCTAAGAAAAGTCTCTTTAGAATAAAGGAAGGTAAGTTACTTGGACATATAATTTAAAAATAGGGAATTAGAACTGATCCTACTAGGATAGAAGCAATTTTGAACATTCATCCACCTAGAAATATCAAAGAATTAGAAACTTTTTTAGGTAAAATTAACTTTTTGAGAAGATTTATTTCAAACTTAGCTGAAATCATTAGAGAATTGAACAATATGCTGAAAAAGGACTCAACTTTAAAATGGACAGTTGAAGCGAAACAATCATTTGATTCCATAAAATAGGCTTTAACTAAAACACCAGTCTTAATCAATCTAGATTTCAAGAAAGACTTTATAATTTTTTCTTTTGCATCAGAACATACCATTGCTGCAGTTTTACTGCAGAAGAATGATCAAGGTTTTTAACAGCCCATAGCTTTTTTTGGTAAGACTCTTAGATATGCACCTCTGAAATATGACATAATGGAAAAACAAGCCTTAGCCTTGGTTAAAGTTATAAAAGATTTCAGAGTTTACATTCTCTATTCCCACATAATTGCCTATGTCCCTAATTTAGTAGTTAAAGACATTCTTACTCAGGATGACCTTGATGGAAGAAGAGGTAAGTGGATTGCCACTATCCTAGAATATGACATAGAAATTAAACCAACAAATCTCATTAAAGGACAAAGATTAGCCAGATTGATGGCTGAATCCAACTACAATGCATTAGACATAAATTTTATTGCTCAGATTGATGACTAGGAAGAGATGGCGACTCCAATGATCAGTGAAGCCTTTCTAGACTCACCTTGGTACTCAGATATTATCTTTGTACTTACAAACTTACAAGATCCTCCTGGATTATCAAGGACAAAAGCCAGATTTCTCAAACTTAAAGCAATGAGATTTTGTATTTTAGATAATGTGCTTTTTTGGAAAGAACATAGTGGGATATTACTAAATTGTTTACTGAAAGCAGGAGATAAAAAAATTCTTGAAGAATTTCATGAAAGTGACTGTGGAGGGCATTTATATTGGAAAATTACTGCAGATAAGATCCTTAGAGATGGTTTTTACTGGCCTACCTTATTTTCTGATGTTAATAAATTTGTTACTTCATGTCACAAATGTCAATTTTTTGAAGGAAAAAATAAATTGTTACCTTTACCCTTAAAACCAATTTCAACTGAGATGTCATTTCAACAATGAGGTTTATACTTCATTGCAGAAATTCAGCTGCCATCCTCTGGCCAACATAAGTGGATTTTGACTGTCACAGATTACTTTACTAAGTGGATTCAAGTCATTCCTGCTAGACAAGCTACTGACACAGTAATTATCTCTTTCGCAGAAGACCACCTTTTATCTAGATTTGGATGCCCTCAGAAAATAATTACTGATAATGCAGCAGCATTTAAATATAAGAGAATTATTTCCTTCTGTCACAAGTACCACATTACCCTAGGCTACTCTACTGCTTATTACCCTCAAGGTAATGGCCTAGCTGAATCTTCAAACAAAAGCCTTGTATATATCATTAAAAATTTACTTGAAGATAACAAAAAGACGTGGAATAAAAAGTTAGTCTGTGCCTTATGGGCAGATAGACTTACCACCAAAAAGTCAATTGGCACTTCCCCTTATCAAATTGTTTATGGGATGGATGAATTTTTTCCATCATCCTTAGGTGTTCCAGTAATGAAGATCATTCAAGAATCACAAGTAGAAATCAATGATATACAGAGGATAAATCAGACTATACATCTACAACAAACAAGGGAAGAAGTCTATGAGAAATCCCATGTCATTCATGATAAAATTAAGAAATTTTTTGATAAAAGAAGTAAATAAGATGACTTTTACATTGGAGATCAAGTGTTAAAGTGGGATTGCAGGAGAGAGGACAAAGGTAAGCATGGGAAGTTTGACTTTCTATGGAAAGGGCCTTATCTAATTTATGGATATAGGGGTAAAAATTATTTCTTCATCGGAGATTTAGATGGAATAGATATACAAGAAGGATGAGGTAATGGTAGAATTCTCAAACACTACTATTCTTCTGAGTTAACCAATAGTTAGCCCCAGTTACTTTTTACATCATTTTAAATATCCATTGAACTATAGATTGGATTCGATATTTTCTTTCCAAAGTTCAAGCCCGGAGAGAAGGCCCTAACTTTTTAAGAGTAAAATTTCATAAATATGAGTTTTTGCAGAAAAAAAAAAGACAATTACTGGATCATCATGGTCAAATTTGAAGGCTACTAGTCTTAGAGTTCTTAACATTTCAGCAGAAAATGCCATCCTCATGTGAATCCGTTGTTAGGGTCCTATAAATATAGGATTCATAATTTTGTATTGAATTTTGATAGTCTTGTAAAATATGTACATACCTTGCTTTCTACAAGTTGTTCTCCCATATTTTGAAAAAAATGAACAATAAAAAAAATCAAAAAATCAAAAAGAGGGTAAAAATTCCTAAAAGAAAGATCAAAGGACTTAAAAAATACATAGACCCCAAAAGAAAAAAGATGAAAATAAATCATGAAAGAGTGCAAGGTCAAATGCCACTGCTTTTTAATTTTTTTAAATGATTATGGCAGAGTGTCAATAAATTCCATAATCCATGATGAGTTAAATTGTTTAAGCTTGACTTGTCATGTTTTCAATTTCCATGTTTAGATAGTGAATAAAGTTTTGTGAGACAGTTTAATCATGACAAATCAGTAGATAGGTAGAGAATAATGAGGAGCTCATCAGTTTAATTTGAGCCCTCGCATGAAATAAGGTAGAAATAGATATTTTTATGCTTTCAAAAGAATAAAATGTTTCAAGGTAGCAAGCTTAAATGCACATGCTAAAAGGAGGAAAAAATGTTAGAGTAATGTTGGGTAGGTAGAAAGAAGTGGGAAAAAGCATATAATATTCTTCACTGAGAAAAAATCACTAATTTCCCTCCCCTTGTAGGTATTCAGTATTCTATATTGTCAGTCAAAGAGGCTCAGAGCATTTCTCTAACTTCTATTGGGACCGGACCCAAGTCTCAATGACTGGATAGTAGAAAATGTTGAATTCTTATGATAAAATCCCCTTTACCATTATTTTATCCCTCATTCATACATTTATGTCATCTTCATAAGTAAAGAATCCTTCTTACTTAATGAAACTTAAAATCCCATTTAAATAACTTCCTTCAGTCATAAAAATACAAAAACCCTCAAAAAACTCTTTATCCCAAGTAAATTACTGAAATGATGAAATATTAAGCTATGCTTTTATTAATTCCATTTACTTGGTCATTTACTGTATTTTTGTGTATTCGTTTTCCCCTTGCCATAGTAACTTCTAGCTTATGCTATTAATTCCCTAAAAATACCTTATCCTATCTATATAATTACCTTTCTCTAAAATACCCCCTAAAACCCACTATTATATAGTTTTTAGACCAAAGTTAATATGCACATGTTAAATTCAAAACCCAAATAAACAGCCTTTGCTCTAAAAATAACATTAATTAAATACCCTGCCCCCTATAGTGTTAAACCATTCACAAGGTTTAAGGCTATATAATACAATAATCACACCAATGAGTTTTACCCCACTCATTGCCGTTTTTAGCCTAATTTTATGAGTAATATTTTGTCATTTTATAAAGGTTAAAATGTTTGGAGTACCACCATGCTAAACTTCATCTTGTGCAAACAAAATCATTCCTCCTCGCATATTATTAATCCTATGTTTAATTAAAATAAGCCAAGGTTTATTTTAAATAAAAATTAAAACCCCGCCGCACCTTTGTAAATACACTCACCATCCCTCCCCGCATAAACTTAAAACAATTTCCCTTTTCCTGTTATATAAAACCTCACGTTTTATATAAAATTAACCCAAGGTTTTTATCCCCTAGCGCATATAATTTACCTCCGTCCCATCGTCCTTTTGACCGCAACTTCCCACAAAATCCGACCGTTTGTTCTTTCTGATGATCCAACGGCGCGGGATAGATATTACGCTCATAAACCAAATGATCACTCAAAGCTCAAATGGATGCGAAATGGGTAGTTTTCCCATTTCCACCTCTCGTGACGTGGTGCAATTTCATTTGATCGCGTTCGTTTTAGAAAAAACTGCTTACCACTAAGATTCAATGAGGAAACCACTGATGGTTTTTCATTTTCAAAAAGCCAAACCTCGCCCGCCAGCAAATTTGACTTTCATTGAATGCATTAAAGATGATTCATATATTAAAAATAAAACCTTTGATATATCGTTTTTTATATTTATTCTTGCATTCCAACTGATGAAAACCCCGCCTGACAATGTAAGAACCCTTTTAGCCCACTTTTCAAGTTTATACCTGGATAAGGGCCGAATTCAACCGTAGATCCCCTGTTTGAAGACCGAAAAAGCCCTTTTCTGTTCCAACAAGCCGGACCAGAGCTCAAATTTGGCCTAAAAACGTCTGAAAACGCTTCCAACAATCAAATACCTGTGTTCAAGGTATTTTTCGACATATGGATCCTGCAAATTCAAATTTTAAACCATCCATAACTAAAATAGGCTTTCAATTAGAAAAAATCATCAGGATATTGCCCAAAAACGCCCTAAAACAGGCCAAACCCTGGTCATTTTTCCTATAAATTGTTGTGTTCGTAAAAGCATTTGTGGAAGCCAATTTTATTGGGTGTGTAGCTTCATTATCTTATTTAATTTGTATCACAACATTGGACCCCTGTACCTTAAATGGGGTGGCAACGCCGCCCGTAAATTAATCACTGTCGTGGGGGGTCCAGGGGGGCGGCAACGACTTTATGGAGCCCCCCCCTGGCGGGGGGTTTCTTGGGCAGCACCCCCGAATCTAAAAACAGATGTAAAATTGCCTTGTAAAAGTATAGTAATTTCTAGTCAATCTGGGCCGTTCATTAGGCGGATGATCTGACGGTAGAAGTTATGTTTAGTTTAGGGTTTTTTGCCCTAGAAGGCAACCCCTCGCTTTTATGAGGGTATTGTATTGCGGCTGCATATTGTATGTGTATTCTCTGAGCGTGAAATAGATAGGGAGACTGTGAGAGAGAACAGAGGATATTATAACAGATCTACTATAGGTTTTTTCTCTTCATTTTGTTGGATAATAGAAAGGAAGGACTGGCTGTTCGGGGTGGACGTAGCCCAAACTCGGTGAACCACGTATATCTGTGTCTCTCTGGTTTTATGTGTTTTGTATGCTTGTATTTTCCACATATTTTATGTGTTGCATTGCTTCATAATATATAATTTTCTAACAAATTTCCTCAGCTTACGACCTCTGAAGATTAATTATATAAACAGGAAAAGGGTTTAAAACATACAATATCTTAAAAACACCTTTTTTATAGTCCAAATCATTCACAAATCCCTTGTTTTCTGTCTTATCCCAATTTCATATCCCCTGATAAAGAAAATTCACTCTTGCAAATAGTTTAAGCTTGCAGAAGTTAGTACAAAATGACTAAGAAACAAATCACAGTTAAAGCTGGAGGTTCTAAACCAACCAAACTTGGAGGATCCAAACCTCCTAAACCTGTAACACCTAAAGATGTTAAAGCTACTGCAACCCTCACTACTAAATCCAATGTGTCAGTAAATCCTCTCCAGCCACCTATAGTTGCTGAAGAAATCATTCTGTTAACCGATATGGACTACAAAATTGTTGACCCTGTGGTAGAATTTAACCTTTTGGAAATCCATAATTGGTGTTATGATAAATATTTAGACAAAGATGAAATGCCTATCTAGGAGACTCATTTGCCCCAATATGTAGTTCCTTTGACTCATCTTGGACAAGATCTTGTTAGATTATGTCAAAAGAAATATGAACCAGACCAAAGGGCTATTGTTAATGCAGACAGAGAGGTCCTTTTTACAATCACAGTGGAATCCATAAATCAAATGTTGCAATTACCATCTAATCCTCATTTAGTCCCCGTTCTATTGAATATTTAACCTAGTTGTACTTAAGCCTGGATTTCCCAAAGAGGTTTATGATATTTTAGGACTTTATGCCTTCCCATGTTGACATCCCTAGGTTGAACCCTCCTTATTCAACTGCCAAATTTCCTGAAGGGTCAAGGCATATTATTTCCATGTTATCTTTTATACTTGGATATTTCACAGATGGATTCACTGATGAATCCATTCTTGTATTTCTATCCACTTTATCTCCATGTCAAACCCCTGCACTCATTTTTTTTTATGCCATTTTTATAGCAGACAGTATTCATCACCAACTTACTAAACTACCCACTGAAGGTGTTTTCAGATACTCTTCCTACTTGTTTCATTTGTTTTTATTCTTCCAAGCTGACAATTTTCCAATTTATTTACAAAAGATGGACTTGGAGGGTAAGCCTTTATCTATTGTCTTCTGGACTTCCTTGCTAAGGAAAGAAAATGGTGAATTCACTTATACAGACTTCTGAGACCTTTTCCTCCATACAACAATGAATATTTTGTACAAAGCATAGCAGCCCAGGGTCAATGAAGAAATGAAGAGGATATTAAAACTATCAGAACAGAGCAAAATGGGAGGATGGTTTATTTATGAAAAACATACTGAAATAATAATTTTTGGATCCAAATTATTACCTTATAAGTTGCCAAAATACATGAACATGAGAGTTTTTTCATTGGAATATCTAAGGCAGATTTTAAATCCTCACTCTATCACTTCTTAGCTGCAAGAAAAAAGACTCAATTCAAGTTGAAGAATCAAATTGGTCCTTTCATCATCAATAACAGAGAAGAAGAAAAAGAAATTTCCAAAAGGCTAGTAGAATTCAAATTTCAACAGATTTTTCCATGGAACTATGATCCTCAAGGGATCCTGAGTAATTTAAGGGTAAAGTGTAAACTTATACCCTTCATACATGAGCCCAAACTAGAAATTGAGAAATTTTCCAATCAAGAGGAATGGGTGGAAAAGACATTGATAGATACAGTCATCAATACAGAGGCAGCAGAACAAGTGGTTACAACGCAGGCCCTGGAAGTTGTAGAGCCACTAGAAAATTCAGCTAAAATAAGCAGAGAAGAAGGAACATATACAGCTGAAACAACCACAGAAATAAAATTCAAGTTGATTTACAATAAAAGGCTCAAATTCAATTCCATAGGGAAAGAAAAGGTAATTGATGTTGAGGATACAAATGAGCCTGAGGTAAACAATGATGAAGCCACAGTGATAATCAATGAGACTCTTTCAGAGATTGGAAAATATCAAACAATAGGTAAAGATGATATCCAAAAGATTGAGAAACAAAATATGGATGCTTCTTCCTCACAGATAGCTAAGGAAAAGGACTTAGATATAAAAGAAAGATATAAACAGATAAAGCAGAAAATGAGGAAATTAAATTAGAGATATATTCTCAATTCCTCAAGCAAAAACGAGGGAATCAGAATAGGCTACTAACAACCTGTGACTATTCCAAAAATAAAATGATTATGTCATTTCTGCAGCCAACTACTTCAACACCAAAAACAGTAGCAGACTATAAAAAGGTTGAGTTTGAAGTAGATACTGAAAATGTGCATGATCTAGACCAAATAGAATTCCACAGACAATGCTCTGAAATGTTATATTCAGATTTGGTGACAAAGGCTATGAGTGCTAATAAGTTGCAGAATACCATTATTAACATGTAGGATCAAATGAAGTTGGACAAAGGCTCTTTGTATGCTAAAGACCTAAGCATTAAAGCCTTAGAGGATTTGATTTTACAGGTGGGATATGATCCCTCAAATGTGTAGGCAGCTGAATTGTTGATTAAGAAAAAAAAATAATGATATTGTAGCTTTGAGGAAATAGCTTAATCTTCCTAAAAGTGAGCACCCACGGACTAAAAATATCCTTCAACAGCAAAGTGAAAAGGAAGAGATGATGAATCTCATCCTCAAACTAACTGCTCAAATCAAAGAAATGGAATCTCAAATGGACCAACTTGTCCAGGAGAAAGATACTATGAAAGAGACTAAGAATCCTATTATTCCTTCAATAATACCAATGATTACCACAGCAATGGCATTTACATTAGCAGAAAAGCTAGCACCAAAGGAACCACTAGCAACTGCAGTGCTAGTGAGTTCAAAAACTACTTCAAACATAGAATCTTCCACAACACAGGTTCAACACATAGATGGAGCAAGTTATATTGTGAAGGCTATGGAAGAAATGTCCTTGAAAAATAATGAAATCAATAGCCTAAAGAAAATGATTGAAAATCTAGAATCCAAAAGTAATTTAACTCAAATAAATGCTAAAACCCATGAGCATAAGGCAATTAGACTTGGAGAGAAAATTAAGGGATTGAAGAAAGAGCTAACATTCACTGAACAAATTTCATTTGTCAAGAATCATTTATGGAAAAACATAATTGAGGCCATTCACACTCAATGGCCTTCAATTCATATTATATATGAGCAAAGAGACTTATTGTTAGCAGCATAGGCAGAGATTCAGAGGACTAAGGATGAGTTAACTGATAAGCCATCTCAGGCTTTAAAACTCATCACTTTTTTGAACAGCAAGAACAAAGTAGAGTTAGAAGAGTTACATATATTGGATAGAACAGAGACCATTTTGCAGATTAAAAAGGTGGTTACAAAGAAAAAATTGATGAACTACCTAGAAAAAAAGTGTGAAGCAATGAATATTTCCATAACAATGTTTATGGTGAAATATACAAACTTGAGAAAGAATGGCTTGCTATACATTCATGTCTTCAATGAAAAACTAATGCCCCAGAAAGATTATGATAACAAAATCAGAAAATTTTCCAAGGAGAAAGTCAGTAAACCATTGCCACAAGGCACTCCTACAGGTAAAGTCCTCCTCCAACACTTTGAAGACTTGTTCTTTCTTCAACATGAGATCAAACATCTTTTTGTGTTTAAGCCAAATTTTTCTAAATATACGGAGGCACATGAGAATTTTAGAAAACTGAAGCATGTAAAAATTCCCAATGAAGAACAGTGGCAGGAATTTATAGATTGAATGTGAAAAGTAGAGGGAAAAGAGTGAAGAAATTACCTTGAAAATAGTCAAGAATAAGCAGTAAAGAAAAAGAACAGTCTACTGATTTTTTATTGCAAAAAGAAATGTTTTTTACAGCAGTAAAACAGTAAAAATATCAGTCAAAAGTGTATCAGAGTTAAAGGCTACCATTAAAGAGTATCAGATGAAAGAGCATAATCCAAGGCAACTCAAATGAAGATATTTTCTAATAGCCAGCAAAGCAGGACAGCAAATCACTCAAAGCTACTTGATTAGATAAATAAGTTCTATTTATTTTGGATAAGAGGATAGCTTGTTGATTTGTTAAGAAGCTGTCCCTCTTATTTTGTAAAGATATTTTCTATTTCCTAAAGATATTCCTAAAATTTCTTCTAGTATATTTGTAACTACATTTTGTATAAATACTTCTACAATTGAAGTATTGAGTGTGGAATAAAATTGCTAGACTTTACTATAGACTTTTTGTTGAAACATTGGAGGCCATTATGTGTTGATTTCGAAGTAGCAGACTAGACAAAGCTAAACTGGCATCATAATTCAGGATCACTGTGATAAACTGATGAGTAAAGTACTTTCTTCTTGTCATTGTTTTCTTTCTTGAGTTTCATGCATTCCATTATATATGTTTGTTCAATCTTAATGAGTAACTAAGAATATTACCACAGGCTAGTGCTTTACTCCCTGTTTTTAACTAGTTACCATTTGAATGTTTTCTGCTGATTTTTGGTGTTTGGAATTATTAATTGCTCCTACTCCCGTTTTACCCCTGCCTCCTTCTTCCACTTTCTGTATCAAAGGATATTTCATAGCCTTTTATCCTGATCATACCACTTCACCAAAAACACTTTTCCCAAATATCTGAGGGTTATCTATCTTTCCCTGAATACATTTGTACCCTTTTGGACTTGACTTCTAGTACTGCTATCTAGATTTAGACTCCATAGCCCAATGGACAAGTATATTTCTCTCTAGTTTACTTCTAAGTGATTTTTTCCCACCAAAACATTTAAAAAACAAAACCAATTGTTCTATCATAACTAGCCTAAAAACATAAATAAAAAAATAAAGATAAATCTTAAAGCGAGAGCCCTCTCTGAATTCTAGGAAGGCTAGATCCTAGGATTTGAAGTAGGTTTGTGGTTACCTCTAGTTTTCTTAGACTAAAAACTCAAATCCCACAACTTAAAGAATTACTAGGGTGATAACATGACCAACTGTGATACTAACAGTGTCCGACCTAGAAAATGGAATTTGATGACAAGATTTTTTTTTGGTTGACCCATAACCTTGGGTTTGTGGGTGACCCATAATTGTGATGGTGGCTTGTCTGGTCGATTCTCTAATCCAATGATATTTTGCAAAGGATTCTTTCACATTATAGGTCTCTTTTTGAAATTTTTCTGATAACTTCTACTACAAGGAATGAAATCAAATTTAGTCAAAGACCGATTTGAGATATTAAAAAGATATTTCCATTGATATAAGTCATTTCAAATTTGATGACCTTTGGAGTGATAAAATCATTCCTTAAGCTCATGGTACGCGTGGCCATCCAACATTCCATACATGTGGAACATTGAGTGCTCGTATCTCTCAAACTGGGAGACAAAATAAAATTACGTAAAAATCCCATTTAAGTAACATAAAATACTTTAAAATGAGTTATTTTTAACTTTCTAAAATTTTATATGGAAGTTTTATCACTTGCATAAAGTTTTCTAAATATTGCTGCAAAACTTTGAAGATCAAATATGCTTCATACCCTCATTCCCATGGAGTCCTAACCTGAATATGATAACACTGATTCGGATCTTGGGGGTGTTAGGGTCTCTGTAATTTGCAAGATTGGAAAATACAAACTGCAAAGCCTACATATGAACCACTTTGGGATTCTAGGAGCTAGCCCTCCTGAATCCAGAGAGGGATCTCTCTATAAGTGCAAAGATTGATTTATCTTTAAGGTCTGAAATGTGATATTAGGCTAGTTATGAAGAACAAGGTTTTTGTTTGTTTTGGTTGGGCAAAGATATATGGAAGGTGAAGGAAGTCTAAATGAAGGGTGAAGGTGTATGAAAGTGAAGGAATGATTTAGCTAATAAGATAAGAAAGGGGAAGCTTCAATCCATTGGGCTATGGAGTCATAAGAGGATTTAATTGAAACAACAAGGTTCAAGAGTGGTCCATGGGGCAAGTCATCTATCTCAAAGGATCTCTTTAAGTTGATTTTATGGAATGAAACAATAAGAAAGGGAAATCAAACAGATGAAGGAACAAAGGGTAGCCTAAGATCAAGTAAGTACTTTGAAACTATCCTTCTTTTGGCATGCACTTAAGGAAAAACATAAAAGTAATCTAAGATCAGGTAAGTACTTTGAAACTAGCCTACTTTTGATTTACATTCAATAGAAAAAATTTAAAACACTTAGAATAGCTTAAGATCAAGTAAGTACTTTGAAACTATACTGCTTTCAACATATTCAAAAGGAAAAAATTTGTAATAAACATAAAAATTAGTCTACGATAAGGTAAGAACTTTGAACCTATCCTTCTTTCAACATACTCTTAAGGGAAACTTTCAAACAACCTTTGCAGGAAGAACTAGAAGACAGGGCAAACCATAAACTTTCCTAGTCCAACTCTACTTAGCAAGTAATGAGAATAACATTCAAGAACAATGTTTAAAGTTTAGACAGTATGACGTGGGAACACCAACATTCCTTAACTGCTTGGAATGTATTAAATCATTCTTAAATACAAAAAGGAGGAAAACATAAAGATAAAGCTTATCAGTGAGAGTAGGTTACTTGTAAGAGTAAATCCTAGCTCTATATTTGTTGTTCTTTATCAGAGAAAAGTGGATAGAATGGAAACAAAAAGAAAATAACAATTTACAATAAGAAACACATCACCATTGACATAGACCAGGATCCCATAAATCATCTTGTATTTGATGTTGAAACCAGTTACAATCATCAAGTCCAGTAGGTCTCTACAGCTTCAAACTTCTCATCTCAGCTTATGTATCTTCAATTACAAACAAGGCTACAGCAGCTTCAGTAAACTATTTACATGCAACAGATATCCAGAGACCAACCTTTATCTCATCTTCTACAAAATTATTTATAGAAGAAATGAGGAGGTAGGATGAGAGAAAAGATCTCTAGGCTAAATTAATACAAGTTAATGCTTCTCGTCCTTTGTGGGGCTCAATAGAGAAGTTGTCTGATATTTCCTCTGTATTAATTTGCTTTCATTAAGCTTTTGGCTGCTTAGTATTTTTTGTTGACTTTAAAACTCTTAGGCGGGTTAGCAATAACTCTGGTTGTCTTTAGGAAAAATATCACTGATTGAGGAAATAACTTTTCCTTCTACTTATTTATTGAAATATGCAGGCGGCACTTCGGTAGATGGAGAGGATTCAATTTGCCTCTGATGTGGCAGTGGAGGCCTCCTTTACTGATATTTCTCTTTGTTTTTCCTTAAAACACCTTTAATTTGTTTGTCGGTCTGTGTTTTAGGCCTAATTAGGCCTTGATATTTATTTCCGGTCTGTATCCTTTAAAAATTGTGGATTAGGCCTTTGACTTACTGAATGTGTGCCTTAATCCCTTTATACTCTGTTTAAAATCATTAATTCTTCATTTTTTCATTGATTTTATCCTTTGACACTAAAAATCTTCGACTCTTTGATGTTTACTATGTCTTTATATTTTTCAGGCGCGCAGAGGTTTTGTGCCTTCACAAATGCTCATGAGGCACAGGTGGAATCATAATTTGAATCCTGTGCATTCACCTTCTTCATGAATAAATGGCCCGGGGATCGTCATCCCTGGCCTTTGTTTCATTTTAAAATTGTGGACAAAACCTTAATAACCTGCAAAAAATGAAAAAAATTTAAGAAAATCCGTGAAAAATAGGTTAAAAGGCTACTTTGGAGATCTCAGGTGCAAGATTAAATCGTGGCCGTTGGATGAATGGGTGCAGATCCAACAGTGCGGATCGCACGCGATGGAGAAGTTGCAGGGTCGGAGCGATAGTGGAATACACGCAGCAGCTGGTGAGTGGATAGACATTTTACGAGGTGGAAGGTAGGTCCCAAAGGAGTTGGGCCTATTGGATTGAATCTAGAACATAGGATATTTTGAGTGGACAACTTAGATTTAATCGCGGAGCGGAGATATTTTCCAAATGCAAAGTTTTGGGGCTATCGGGTTAGATCCCAATCGTAGGATCTAAAGAATGAACGATCAGATTTAAATCGGGGGTCGCAAATCGGAGGAGACAAGGAGATGGCATTTTGATATTTGCGCGATGCGACTGAGCGCTGTCCTTTAGATCTGGGAGTAATATCGACGGTCAATACTCAATCGGAGGGGTAATGGAGAAAGGCTATGGGCGGAGTGCGATGAGATCTTAGCCGTTGGTTCTTATGGATTCGATGGCTAAGATTCAATCGGGGATATCGGCATCGGAGGAGGAAAAGGGAAATAATAAAGGGAAATTTGCAATGCGATGGTGTATTCACAGTCAGATCAGAGGGATGATCAACGGTCGAGATTAAATCGGGGATCGCATTGGCAGAGGGCAATATGATGGATGGGTGTGATGCGATGAGATCCAGAATGTCAGATGAAGGCAGATCAAAGGCTGAGGTTTTATCAGAGGGATCACATCGAAACTTTTGAAAGAGATGAAAAAGAAATGACCCATGCGGACTTGCGATGCAATGAGCTAAGGGTCGTTGATCTGCAGAGATCAATGGTCTGGATTAACTCAGACCAAAACGTCGGAGAAGTGAAAAAAGCAAAGGAAAAAGATTATGACGGGGTTTGGAGATGGGGTTTAGGACTTTAGCGCCCGATTGCAGGGCTTAAGGTCTTATGAGGTGGAGGTTTTAAAGGAAATAATCCCTCGGGGGCTTAAGTCCTATATAATATAAAAAGGGTGTCCTATACCAAAAAACAGGGTTTTTGAGGACTAAAACAGGGTTCCGATAGAGGAGATAAATCTTTTTAAACAAAATTAAAGGTGAAAAAATGGTTATAAAGGGTGTTTGGAATGAATTAGAAGGTTAGATGAAGTTTTATGGAGGGATTTTATGGAGGAAAAAGGATGAACAATGGAATTATTTTACAAGTGAAAGGAGGAGGCAAAATGGGTTTTTAAGCAGTCTTTCTCTTGGCAAACAGTAGATATTTAGGATTATGAGGGAAACATCAGTGAAGATTAACTCAAGGATAGGTATCATCATAAGACCTTAAGAACTAACAATTTGGTCATGAATTGTTTCTTAAAGGCTAAAAAATATTTTAGCCACCATTTGATATGACAAATTTTATAGGAGGCTAACAGCGGCTCCAACTTGGGATGGCAGCTCCATGGAGGTGTCAAGAACCTCAGAGCAACATTCTCTGGATGTAGATCAGCGGCTTTGTACCTTGACAGCTTTTTCCTCTTCTTTGATCAGCTGCTTGTAAGATGATTAGAGCATTCGATATCAGTAGAAAAATTCTTCCCCAAACAATTACCTACACAACCTACTTCCTAACATTTTTTCTTCAAAAAGGTGTGTTTGGACTTGCAGACCTTAAACATCAATCATTTTACTCTTTTATTGAAAACATAAAACTATTCTAATTCTACCCTTATTTCTCCATGAACTCAGATTAAGCAGTTGAGTTCATAAGCTTCTCTACCTAACTATTATCTGCCAGGATTAGATTTTTTGACATATTTTTATTCTCTAAATTCTAAAAAAAAAATTGAAAAATAGCCAAGCCAAGATTAAGTAGTCTAACTTGATGTTGATCTATGGCATAAAAACAAGCTGCACATAGATTTTTATTTGCAGAAAATTAAATCAAAATGGTGAAGGCTTAAGATCTAAAAACTAAAGAAAATCCTTCATTATTTCTTCAGCTCTGTTTTGAATTTGTTTGAGCTGTCTTTCTTTCTTTCCTGGTTCAAGTTTTGAGCTTACTAGAACCAGTTCTTCATCAATCTCATAGGTTCAGGTCTTGAGCTTGTTTGAACCTTTGTTTTTCTATCCTAATCTACCTTACTGATAAGCCAATATTGAGCTGTTTGGTTGATCTAATTCACTAACCTATCAGCAAATAAATTGAAAAAATAATTAGTTATGATTAGGTTGTATGACTAACTAGAAGTGTGTTTTTAGGAGTGGCATTTGAGCTTGCACACTTTCAGATTTTGTTTCTTTTTTTTTCTTTTTTCTTTTGGTATGGGGCTCTACCTTTCTTGTTTTCACTCTAGCCTCTTTTCTATTTTCTATTGTTTTTGTATATTTTTTCTTTTTCTAACTTTGAATGCAATGATCAGAAAATGATAATTTACAATGAGGAAAAATAAAAGAAAAGCTACAAACTGATACAGTCAAGAAAAATAATGTTTGAGCATCTTGCCATTGACAGGACCTCCAAAGAGCTTAGTTCCATTGACTTCCTGCAAGAAATAAGAATTGTTAACAGTAGTAGGGTGAATGAGATAAGGGCCCATCCATAAGTTATCATATTTCCCATGTTTTCCCTTATCTTCTCTCCTAGAATCCCACTTTAAAACTTTGTCACCAATGTTGAAATTATTGGCTTTTGTCCTTCTGTCAAATAGCTTCTTGATGTTTTCTTGCTTTTGTAGTGCTCTGTTGTAGACTTCCTCTCTATTTTTTTGAATATGTATAGTCTGATTGACTCTTCTTGTCATATCATTATCTTCAGACTGTACTTGTTGGATCAGCTTCATGACTGGCACTCCTAGACTGGTTGGAAAAATTGCATCTGCTCCATAAACAAGCTGGTAGGGTGGCATTCCAATTGATTTCTTGAGTGCTAATCTGTCAGCCCATAATGCATGTACTAGCTTTCTGTGCCATGATTTCTTATTGTCTTCTAGTAACTTCTTGATTATATTCACCAAAATTTTGTTTGAGGATTTTGCTAACCCACTACCTTGAGGGTAATAAGCAGCAGAATGGCCCAATGTAATCTGATATTTGTGACAGAATTCAACCATATTTTTGGATCTAAATGCAGCAGCATTATCAGTGATAATCTTCCCAGGACAACCAAATCTAGATTGGATATGATTTTCAAGAAATTTTATGATAATAGAGTCATTGGCCTGCCTAGAAGGGATGGCTTCTATCCATTTGGTAAAGTAGTCTGTTGCAGTGAGAATCCATCTATGTTGGGCAGATGAGGGTGGATGGATTTCCCCAATGAAGTCTAGACCCCACTGTTGAAAAGGAGCTTCAATAGTGATTGGATGCAAGGGTAAGGGAAACAACTTTCCTTTGTCTTCAAAGAGTTGGCATTTGTGACAGGAAATAATCATTTTATGGACATCTTGAAAGAGGGTGGGGCAATAGTAACCAGCTCTAAGGATTTTATTGGCAGTTGTCTTCCAATAGAGGTGACCCCCACATTCTCCTTCATTAAATTCATGCTTGATCTTATCTGCATCATTCTCAGGCAAACATTTAAGCAATAATCCACTAGAATTTTTCCAAAATAGAAATTTATCCAAAATGCAGTAATTAATAGCTTTTAACTTTAAAAATATTTCCTTTGTTTTTGACAAAATAGGAGGTGTATTCAAATTGAGAAAAACATATGAAATATCAACATACCAAGATGAAAACAGAAAACGAACCTCAATAATGGGAGTTGACAACTCCTCCTGTTCATCTAATGAATTTATCATGTTTATATCAAGAGATTCAAAATTAGACTCAGCCATTAATCTTGCTAGTCCTTGGCCTTTTATGAGCTTAGTGGGCTTGATTTCTAAATCATATTCAAGTATCACAGCTATCCGCTTTCCTCTTTTTCCATCTGTATCCTGGGTTAAAATATCTTTCACAACTGAATTTGGCACAAATGCAATTATGTGGGAGTGTAAAATGTAAACTCTGAAATCTTTTAAGGCTTTAAACAGAGCAAAGGCTTGCTTTTCCATGATGTTGTATTTCATAGGTGAATCTCTCAATGCCTTACTAAAGAATGCGATTGGCTGCTCTTTTCCCTTCAAGTTCTTCTGTAATAGGACAACAACCACTGTGTGTTCTGATGCAAATGAAAAAATGAAAAAATATTTTGTAAAGTCAAGACTAATGAGTACTAGTGTTTTGGTTAATGCTTGTTTTACCAATTCAAATGATTTCTTTGCTTCTAAGGTCCATTTAACTCCTTGTTCCCTTTTCAACATGTTTTTTATGTTTCTAAGGAGTTCAACTAGATTGGGTATGAACCTTCTCAAGAAATTAGTCTTCCCAATGAAAGATTCTAGTTCCTTGATGTTTCTACAATGGTTGATTTGCAATATACCCTCAATCCTCTTTGGGTCTATCTTTATCCCCTCTTCTGATATAATGTGTCCAAGACTTTTTCCTTCTTCGAGACCAAACATTGTTTTCTTTGGATTTAAAGATAACCCAAATCTTCTGCATTTCTCAAAGAATTTTCTCAAGTGTTCTAGGTGTTCTTCATCTGTTTTGGAAAAAACAGTGATATCATCAAGGTAAATAATGATGAAGTATCCTAATTCTTCTTAGAATGCAATATCCATGGCTCTCTGAAATGTGGCACCAACATTCATTAAAACAAAGAGAATTTTCACATACATGAAAGTACCTCATGGTGTAGTAAAGGTTGTTTTGAATTGATCTTCAGGATGTACCAAAATTTGGTTATAACCTGAGAAGCCATCTAGCAAAGAAATTATTTTAAAAACAACTACCTTTTGTAAAATGTGATCCATCTTAGGTAAAGGGTAGTTGTCCTTCAATGAGGCTCTATTTAAGTTCCTAAAATCAATACAAAGCATTATTTCTCCTGTCATTTTCCTAACTGACACAAGATTAGATACCCAATCTGAATATCTAATAGGGACTATAATTCCAGCATCAAACATTTTCTTAATTTCCTTCTCAACCAGGGGTAATTGAACAGGGTTTATTCTGCGCAATTTTTGTCTATAGGGCTTCTGGTTTTCTTTGAGGGGTATCTTATGCTGAATTATCTCTGTGTCATACAATTTTAGATCCTTGTAACTCCATGCAAATACATCAGAAAATTCCTTAAAGAGCTCAATGAATTTCAGCTTGATGTGAGCTGGCAAAGTTTTAGACAGTTTGATCATTTTTGGTTTTTGTTAGCTTCCTATGTTACATTCTTCAATTTCAGTTTCAACAAGTTCTAGTTTTGGTTTTTTGGCAACATCATTGAAATCAAACAACTCTTCTAGTGGGACCAGTCCTTTTGGTAAGCTTTAGGTATTGGATTGCAGTGTTTCTAAGTCTTGTTTTTCTAAATCTGCACTAACTTCTATGGTATGTTCAAGTTTATGAGCTAACATATTTATCAAAGCAATCTCGGGAGACTTTAATTCTTCATCAAGCAGATTTTCTTCCATAGGATAGTCTGATTCATAATCTAAATCTCAACTTGGTGGCTCAAATTCATTTCTGGACTGTAGGAAGTCTTCTATTTGTTTATCTCCATCAAACACTTGCCAATATTTTTCATTGTCCAGGATAGGTGGTCTAAATTTGATTTGGGTAGTACATTGCTTGGTTTCATAAGATGTTAGACAAGTTCTAGCAGCAAAGGCTAAAACATTAGCAGCGATATTTTGGTTTCTTGGGACAAAAATAAGCTGGAATTCATCAAATTTTTTCAATAAATCCATGGCATCATTTCTATATGCTCTAAGTCTATGGTGTTTGGTAGTATATTGCTCATTCACTTGCCTAATAATCAGCTCTGAATCCCCATGAACCTTTATCCTTTTGGCCCCTAATTTCTTCAATAAGTGTAGGCCTAAAAGGAGGGCTTCGTACTCAGCTATTTTATTTGTACATTGAAAGTTTAACCGGTAGGAATGCCCTTCAGTATGATTGTTATCAGTGTTATGTATCCATATGCCTTCTCTGGCATCACTTTTTGTACAAGATCCATCAAAATTCATACTCCAAAGAGGATTGTTTTCAGAATTACTAGTTTGACTAGTATCCTCTTTATCTTGGGTTCTTTTGGATTGCTCTTCAAAATCAGCACCATGTTGAAATTGGTTTAGTTCCTCATATTCTTCATCATGTTGAGGATTCTTCTCTAGACTCTCAAAGCTAACAACCAATGGATGACTGTTTTGTAGCTCTAGACCTGTGATTCGTTTGTTGTGATTTTCTATTTTGGTAAACTGTTTTGATACTTTTATCTTGTCTTCCTCTTTTTCTATGTCTGCCACTATGTTATAGTAAGAAGTGGCCACTAAGTCAGTTGAGGTTTCTTGCTCATTACATATTTCATGATTTAAAATAATAAATGAGTCAAGGCTTGTATGCACAGAATAAAGAGGAGAGTTTTCCGGTCTCTCTTGGCTACTAACCATGTATTGCATATGAGATTCGCTATAAAATCTTCTAGTTTGATTAAAAACAGGGATAGTAGCATATTTCATATCCATTTCATTGTTCCTTGTAACTTATCTCCCCAATATCTTGATAAAATCATCCCATACTTGGGGGGGAAATCAGCCACTACAATATCTATCACTAAACACTTGGCTAGAATTTGTGCTAAGTTTACACAGAGGTCTTTGATTAAACCTAAACATTTCACTCTACTAGAGTTAAATAAGTATAAATCTTTGTATGGTCTGGTGATTTCAAGGCCTAAACTTTCCATTACTGCTTTGGGCATTAATTTATGACAGGCCCCTGACTCATGCATATATTGTGTAAGATTTTTTCATGGATTTTCAAACTAACATGAAAAGGAGGAACTGGCCCTTCTTGGTATCTTCCTTCAATCTTAGGACAAAATAAGAGCTCTGGTTGGTCATCATTGAGGTTAACAGTGTCACTATTCTCTTCTATGTTGAAAGCTTTCAAAATTTGTGATCTATGAACATCTTGGGTGAATAATTCAGTGAGGGAAACAGGGATTTTGATCTTGGAAATTTCTTGTTCCAAACTAAAAGGCACCCAATTTTTTACAATGTTTATTTCAGCCTTGTTGATCACCACTCTATTAGTAAAATCAGCTTACTGATTTCCTCTATTTACATTGATCACAATCGTTTTAATAGGAGCACTAGCTGAGGTGCTAATGCTGCTAAGGTTTGCACTTTGTTTTTCATAATTTTCAGCCACTGTGTTATCTTTTTGTTTTGTAACTTTGGGTTTGTTCACAGGGCTATTTTTTGTAGAGTTTTCAGAGGTTTTAATTTTGGGAGTTTCCTTATTCTTTTTACTACTAAGGTCATATTCCTCTGGGGTCTCTATGATGAAATTTTCCATTTCTTGATAATAACTTTCATCTTCCATTCTTCCATCATCATAGGGTGTATGTAAACCTTGTCTCCTATTGTAAGGAACATGAAAAGAATCATTGTCTACTCCCAACATGTTTATATCATCTTCTTTTGTTTGTTCGATTATTTCTTCAACCTCACTCACATAGTTTTGATGGAAAGGAGGAATAATCTCCTGATCAGGGTCTCTTGGTCTGTTTTGAGGTTGGTTTCTCCTGAAATTCTAATTTTGACTTTGACATTGATTTCTGTTTTGGGGAGCTGATTGGTTTTGACTAGGTTGTGCTCTCTATAGTATGCTTATCCTTTTCATCATTTCCTCCATCATTCTTTCCATTTTAGAGTTAGATGTGGAAGGTCCAAATTCCTCCCTAAATGATACTTTCTTCTCATTTCTCATCCTTGCTCTTTTCTCCATCAAATTCACTTCCACAGTGAGAGCTCCTTATTACATGTCTTCTAGAGTCAAAGGGTCTCTTTCTCTCAGCTAATAAGCCATTTCAAGATCAAATCCTTCAAGAAACTTGTTCAAAGCTAAGCATTGGGGAGGTTTCAATTTTGGGGGTAAGGCATTATACACACTATTGAATCTAGTGCAATAACTTTGAACACTTTCCCCAGTATTTATTTTGAGGTTATTATAATATGCAAGTATTTGGAGAGGGTTTTTTTAACTTCCCACTTGTTTAGGAATAATTGATGGAGGGCTTGAATTTCAATGATACTATTAGGGGTTAAGCCTTTGAACCATTTCTTGCTTCTCCCCCTAAACTTTGAGAAAATAATATGAGTTTGACAGTTTCATCATCTATCTCATTTCTGTCAAAATATTCATTCATCTTGTCCACATGTTGTGAAGTAGTATTAGCACCACTCGGATCATACAATGGTATCTTGGACTAATAGTCCTCTGGCAGATTGACTAAAGGTAAAGGAAGGACTAGGGGAGCATACCATGTTGCCATGATAGGAGGTTGTGGGAAAAATGGGCGGTTTACAAGTGGAGGAGGTTAATGGAATTGTGTAGTTTGAACAGTGGGTGTATGGATAACAGAAGTGGATGGACCAGCAAGAGATTGTTGAGTAGATCTAGGATGAGAGAAACCAAAATTATGAAGGAAATGTAAATTAGGTGGAGTAGTTTCTCTGCTACCAGGATGTTCACTTCTATCTTGGGATGAAGGTGAAGGTTCAAAATCTATCTGATCTATATCCTCAAGTGACCTAGTTCTGAATGGGTTTCTTAAGTCAACTTGTGAATATTGTAGAGATACAAGGTTTTCAGGGACTGAATTAGCTCTATGGACTGGTCTGGCAATAGTTGAAGCTTGAATCTTAGGATACTTCCTAAGTATGCTTCAAGATTATCAACTATCTTTGCTGGATTTGGTTCAGGGTGGGCTCTAGTATGAACTATTCTAGAAGCCACAATGTTGTGTTTTAGACCTACTAATATGAGAATTTTAACCAAATATGACAATCTTTAGGAGGAAAATTTATATTTAGCAAGAAAAATTTAATCCTTAAATCCTTCTTGACTGATTTTGTATGATGTTATGAGAGTAATGGATTTCCCAGTGGATTCTTTAGGTATGTTTATGATTGTGGAGTCAGCAGCTGGAAATTTTTGGCTTGTAAAAGGTAAAATGTTTTATGGTCCATCACCATTTATTGATTTGAATACCAATCTGAAATATTTTTTGGTTTTCTGAGTTCTTTCAGTTTTATAGGTTATGAGAGTGTCTAAATCTATTTCAACACTTAGATAGGGTGATGAGACAAAAGGAGTTTACTCTTATGGCTTAGCTAGCTGATTCCTTCAAGGTTTGATAAGGGCCTATGATAATCCAAAGGGTTACTTAGTTTGTCACTGATTCAAATAAGTCTTATCATGATTACCATTTGCTCGATAGTGCTTGAAGAGAGATACTAATACTGCACTGAACACTAAGTGTTTTGTTTTAAGGATTTTACTCAGAATTCTCCAGTAGAGTCCCAGAATGTTAGGCCTGGTGGCTCAACTGGTTAATACATCAAATGTTCTTGAATCAAGGGGTTTTTTGAGGTCATAAGGGCGTCTAAAATGAGATTGACTCAAAATCCCCAGTGGAGTCGCCAAAATGTTAGGGTCTCTGTAATTTTCAAGATTGGAAAATACAAACTGCAAAGCCTACATATGAACCACTTCGGGATTCTAGGATCTAGCCCTCCCGAATCCAAAGAGGGATCTCTATATAAGTGAAAATATTGATTTATCTTTAAGGTCTGAAATTTGATATTAGGCTAGTTATGAAGAACAAGGTTTTTGTTTGTTTTGGTTGGGAAAAGATATAATGAAGGTGAAGGAAGTCTAAATGAAGGGTGAAGGTGTACGAAAGTGAAGGAATGATTCTACTAATAAGATAGGCAAGGGGCAGCTTCAATCCATTGGGCTATGGAGTCATAAGAGGATTTAATTGAAACAACAAGTTTCAAGAGTGGTCCATGGGGCAAGTCATCTATGTCAAAGGATCTCTTTATGTTGATTTTATGGAATGAAACATTAAGAAAGGGAAATCAAACAGATGAAGGAACAAAGGGCATCCTAAGATCAAGTAAGTACTTTGAAACTATCCTGATTTTGGCATGCACTTAAGGAAAGACATAAAAGTGATCTAAGATCAGGTAAGTACTTTGAAACTAGCCTGCTTTTGATGTACTTTCAATAGAAAACATTTAGAACACTTAGAATAGCTTAAGATCAAGTAAGTACTTTGAAACTATCCCTCTTTCAGCATATTCAAAAGGAAGACATTCGTGATAAACATAAAAAGTAGTCTAAGATCAGGTAAGGACTTTGAACCTATCCTGCTTTCAACATACTCTTAAGGGAAACTTTCAAACAACCTTTGGAGGAAGAACTAGAAGACAGGGAAAACCATAAAATTTCCTAGTCCAACTCTACTTAGCAAGTAATGAAAATAACATTCAAAAACAATGTTTAAAGTTTAGACAGTAAGACGTGGGAACACCAACATTCCTTAACTGCTTGGACTGTATTAAATCATTCTTAAATACACAAAGGAGGAAAACATAAAGATAAATCTTATCAGTGAGAGTAGGGTACTTGTAAGAGTAACTCCTAGCTCTATATTTGCTGTTATTTATCAGAGAAAAGTGGACATAATGGAAACAAAAAGAAAATAAAATTTTACAATAAGAAACACATCACCATTGACATAGTCCAGGATCCCATAAATCAGCTTGTATTTGATGTTCAAACCAGTTACAATCATCAAGTCCAGTGGGTCTCTACAGCTTCAAACTTCTCATCTCAACTTATGTATCTTCAATTAAAAATGGGGCTACAGTAGCTTCAGTAAACTATTTACATGCAATAGATATCCAAAGACCAACCTTTATCTCATCTTCTACAAAAGAATTTATAGAAGAAATGAGGAGTCGGGATGAGAGAAAAGATCTCTAGGATCAATTAATAAAAGTTAATGTTTCTCGGTCTTTGAGGGGCTCAATAGAGAAGTTGTCTGATATTTCCTCTGCATTAATTGATTTTCATTAAGTTTTTGGCTACTTAGCAGTTTTTTTTTACTTTGAAACTCTTAGGCGGGTTAGCAATAACTCTGGCTATCTTTAAGAAAAATATCACTGACTAAGGCAATAACTCGGCCTTCTACTGATTTATTGAAAGATGCAGGTGGCACTTCGGTAGATGGAGAGGATTCAATTCGCCTCTGACGTGGAAGTGGAGGCCTCATTTACTGATATTTCTCTTGGTTTTTCCTTAAAACACCTTTAATCTATTTGTCAGTCTGTGTTTTAGGCCTAATTAGGCCTTGATATTTATTTCTGGTCTGTATCCTTTAACAACTATGGATTAGGCCTTTGATTTACAGATTTTGTGCCTTAATCCCTTTATACTCTATTTAAAATCATTAATTCTTCATTTTTGCTTTGATTTTATCCTTTGACACTGATACTCTTCGGTTGTTCGATGTTTACTGTGTTTTTTTTGTTTTGCAGTCGCGCAGAGGTTTTGTGACTTCACAAATGCTTATGAGGCACAGGTGGAATCATAATTTGAATCCCGTGGATTCACCTTCTTCATGAATAAATGGCTTGGGGATCGTCATCCTTAGCCTTTGTTTCATTTTAAAACTGTGAAAAAAACCTTAATAACATGCAAAAAACGAACAAAAATTAAGAAAATCCGCGAAAAATAGGTTAAAAGGCTGCTTTGGAGATCTCGGGTGCGAGATTATATCGTGGTCGTTGGATGAATTGGTGCAGATCCAATGACTTAGATCACACGTGATCGAGAACTTGCAGGGTTGGGGCGATAGTCGAATACACGCGGCAGCTGCTGAGTGGATAAACATTTTACGAGGCGGAAGGTAGGTCCCAACGGAGTTGGGCCTGTCGGATTGAATCTAGACCGTAGGATCTTTTAAATGGATGGATTAGATTTAATCTCAGAGTGGAGCTATTTTCCAAATCCAACGTTTTTGGGGTTATCAGGTTAGATCCCAACCGTAGGATCTAAATAATGAACGGTCATATTTAAATCGGGGGTCGCAAATCAGAGGAGATAAGGAGATGGCACTTTCAGATTTGTGCAAAGCGACTGAGCATTGTCCATCGGATCTAGGAGTAAGATCGATGGTTAATACTCAATCAGAGGGGTAATAGAGAAATTCTATGGGCAGAGTGCAACAAGATCTTAGCCGTCAGTTCTTGTGGATTCGACGGCTAAGATTCAGTCGGGGAGATCAGCATCAGAGGAGGAAAAGGGAAAGAATAAAGGGATATTTGCAATGCGATGGTGTATTGACCATCAGATCAGAGGGATGATCGATGGTCCAGATTAAATCAGGAATTGCATCGGCGGAGGGCAATATGATGGATGGGCGTGATGCGATGAGATCCGGAACGTCAGATGAAGGCGGATCAATGGCTGAGGTTTGATCGGAGGGATCGCATCAGAAATTTTGAAAGAGATGAAAAAGGAATGACCCATGTAGACTTGCGACGCGATGAGCCGAGGGCCATTGATCTGCAAAGATCAACGGTCTGGATTAACTCATACCAAAACATTGGAGAAGTGAAAAAAGCAAAGGAAAAAGGGTTATGACGGGGTTTGGAGATGGGGTTTAGGACTTTAGCACCCGATTGCGGGGCTTAAGGTCTTATGAGGTGGAGGTTTTAAAGGAAATAATCCCTCGGGGGCTTAAGTCCTATATAATACAAAAAGGGTGTTCTATACCAAAAAACAGGGTTTTCCAGAACTAAAACAGGGTTCCGATAGAGGAGATAAAACTTTTTAAACCAAATGAAAGGTGAACAAATGGTTTTAAAGGGTGTTTGGAATGAATTATAAGGTTAGATGAAGGTTTATGGAGGGATTTTATGGAGGAAAAAGGATGAACAATGGAATTGTTTTATGAGTGAAAGGGGGAGGTAAAATGAAGGGGTAAAATGGGTTTTTAAGCAGTCTTTCTCTTGGAAAACAACATATTTTTAGGATTATGAGGGAAACAACAGTGAAGATTAACTCAAGGATAGAGATCATCATAAGACTTTAAGAACTAAAAATTTGGTCATGAATTGTTTCTTAAAGTCTAAAAAAGATTTTAGCCACCATTTGATATGACAAATTTTATAGGTGACTAACAGGGGGCTTCCCCCAAGATATAAAAAATTGGAATTATAAAAGAAAAGAGGACAACAACCATGAAGAAAATTTTTCAATTATAACATGGAATAACTATAAAATCTACATTGTGGTGCATAATATATCCTTTAAAAAAATGTGACTTTTATTTATATCCTTTTTTGAGTTAAAATATCATAGCTAAATTCTATGGGTGGGTAAATACCAAGGGTGAATGAATACCATGGTCGAACATCACTTACATACCATGGGAAAATTCCATGGGTGGATAAATACCATGTGAGAATGAATACCATGGGTGGATTCCACTTACAATACCATGGGTAAATACCATGGGTGAATGAATACCATGGGTGGATTCCACTTAAAATACCGTGAGGATTTTCCATGGGTGGATAAATACACATTGGAATAATTGGCCCAATTTCCGACGGCCAAAATGTCTCTATTGCGACACATAGATGTCCCAAGAGTGAAAGTTTTAGGTTCGCCAAAACATCGCTTCCTGTACCATTTCATATGCGACACTTCTAATAATTGTTGATAGAGAAACACTACATTAGGGGGATTTTGAGGTCTAAAATGGGCCTCCTAAGGAAAATGTACAATCAAAATTCGTTTTATGAGAACCAATCACATTTTAGGCAATGCCATCATCCCCAATGGTTGAGGTGGCATTGCTTGAGTTAAAGGTACTTACTTACATTCTCAATGGTGGATAAAAACTCATGGTTAACCATGGTAGTGCTCTAAGTACTTTTAAAGGCAAAAAGTAAAGTACTAATAATAAAATGTAAAGTACTCATAATAAATGTCATTTCACACTTTTTGAATAAAATATTATATTGTCATTTCATATTTTTTGAAAGAAACAATTCATATCCTTACATAATCTTCATGCCTTTACACATTTTTCAATAAATATTATATTTTTATATTTTTATATATTTATTTTTAAGTTATATATTATTTTTTCTTATGTTATAAATCAAATCAATTGAATATGTACTATAAAAATATATATAAAATAATAAATTACATTTATTATATTATATTATATTGTTTTTTTATACTATATTAATTACATGCTATTATATAGTTTAAATAATATAAATTTTAATTAATAGTATATTATACAATTAAGAGTTAATGAATTTATATTTATAATTTATTTAAAGTTATTTAAGTACAAAGGAAAAATTCATTAGGTGTTCAATGATAATGACATTTTCTTGAAAAACTCATTCTTATTTATAGTCACATCAATACAATTTTTTATTAATTTTATTTTGGTATACCTTTTCAATTGAATTTAACCATGGTTACATGGATTGTGGTGCAAAAATTAAAATGCAAATTTATAAATATTATTTTATTCGTTTAGATATTATTTTATTATTTCTTTAGGAGGCCCATTTTAGACATCAAATTTCCCCTAATGGACACCAAACGTGCCTTCATTTATTCAATTATTCCATCACACTTTTTGTTGTCGCTATTCCAACATCATGTGGAGACATCGGTATTATGACACTGAATCCTTCACAAAATGTTTCCCAATATCGACGACTTGTCGTCACACATGGCGTCGCACGTCCGACTCTATTAGTTTTCCAGCAACAGAAACAATCGTCGGAAGTGCCATAACAATTTTCGCTATTCTGATAACTTTCATAACATTGTTGCAATCGTTGGGCCATATTAGCGAGGGAAACAATTGTCGGAAGTGACACCACAGTCATCATTATTCCGACACTTGGCATAACATTATTGCGATGGTTGGGCCATACCAGTGATGGAAAAAACCATCAGAAGTGAAACCACAGTCGTCGCTAATCCAACATAGAGCATAACATTATTGCGACGGTTGGGCCATACTAGTGACAAAAACAACTGTCAGAAGTGCCACCACAGTCATTGATTTTACGACACTGGAGATAACATTTGTGATAGTTGGGCCATACCGGCGACAGAAACAACCATCAGTATTTTCACCTTATCCATCTCTAGTCTGACACTATTCTTAGCGTTGCGACATTTGGGTCATACCAAAAATGGAAAAAATTGTCGAAATTGCGACGTGACTCCTAGAATTTTTTTTTGGGGGAAGAAGTAACCCTAAGATGATCGTCCACTTTAAGAAGGAACTCGCATTTGGCTTATGGCATGATAGCAGTAGTTGATAATGGAGAAAGGAATGTGTACGACCTCCCAAGAGAGCTAGGATGCAAGACAACTGTCTCAGTTAGCTTGCATCCTAGACTAGCTCACTTGGGAGGTCATCAATCTTCATTTCTAATTTATCAAGTACTGGCATCATGCCAGAAGAAAAATTTGAGTTCCTTCCTAAAGTGGATGATCATCTCAGTCTTACTTCTGCCCCTACAGAGGTAGCTCCGGTAAGAATTTGGTAACTCTTTTTATAATATCAAGGGCATGTTCATATGAAGTAAGGACCCTTTTGCATGATCTCCCATCACTCTTCTGATATCACCACATTACCATCTTCCTTTCCTGACTTGACATGAGAAACACTCCCCTCAAGGATGTCATTTAAAACCTTGAAAGGACTATTTGTATTACATCTGAACTCATTCTTTTGTATAGTCTCAGGAGCAGACTTAAAAGGTGCCCCTGGTTGACCAAAATTTAAAAGTCCTCTATTTTTTACTTCTATTATTATACTACCTTCCAGTGAAGGCTATTGTGGAAATCCATATAAAAAATTACTTAAGAGACATAAACACGCACCCAATCAAAAAATCATCCTTGGAAACACATTGTAGATGGTAGCCAGACTCATTCTCTCATGTTTTTATGAATTCTTGTACTATATTTATTTTTATCACTTTCTGAACATTGAAAACTATCCATGTTTGAAACATGGTGAGAGTTTAAGCAATAAAAAATCCCCACTCTTCACCAATAATAGTTATGCATGCTTACTCTAACTAAACATTGAAATAATTTATTAAGAAGAAACAATAATCTATGTGTAAGTGGATAACACTATATGAAAGACACACTTAATTGAAAATATATAGATAAGATTAAGTTTGAAATAAATATTACATCATTTACCTAAACAGTAAAGTACGACAAAACTCTTAACCAAATAAAATCTGTAGGTTGTGCCCTTTGCCAACTTGGATGAAACAAATATGAAAAGAAACCATGTCAATCCACCTTGAAATCCCTCTATCATGGATATTTTTTATGATTTCTTGGATAAACTCCACACTTCCAACTAGATTATACTTTTAATTCCTATTTACTATCAGTTTCCTAAGTGAATACATTGTGAAATCGAAGGCAACTTTGCAGTAACTGTCTTAAAAAATAAAATGCTAAAATTTAACATGGGATCAGAGTTGAGGTGAGGAAAAGCCAAAGTAGGAGTGAAAGAGAAAGAAATCACGAAGAAAATTTTGTTGAAAAGTCTCCATGATATCTATAGCCCCTCTTCACTGAAGGATCATAGTCTTGATCAATCGCATATGAAGCATTTCTGAGGTGTGAATTGTATAATATGGACCATGATTTCAGCCCTGGTTAGGGCCTATTTGAGGCACAATATGAGACTTCGTTTAAGCCTATTGCAGCTCTAGATCAAGCACATTTGGATAAATATCATTTGATTGTGTGATCAGAAGCATCTTTTCATCCCTTAGGATTCATTGAAAATTAGATGAGAGGTACTGAAGAAGGTTGATTGTGGTTTGAAATTTTGGTTTAAAAAAAATTAGCCATGACCGTCATTAACATCATACTCTAAAATAATAAATCCTTATCTATATGTTTTGAAGACCAGCGAAGGAAAATATTTTTATTGGTGCAGGACATTTGACCCTTTCTTAAAGAGATTGAAGGGTTGTCTTATCCCTGCAAAGAAGATATTAAATATAGCGGCCTTGCAATTAAGGTATTTCCTCATAAATTTTGAATTTAAGGTCAGATATTATAGTATTAAGACCTATTCCCGACCTTGGTTTACTTCAAAAGTTGTAGACGCACAATTTTGACAATGACCAGGAATGATGATTTATATTTCCATTCTCTCCACAATTTTAAGGTTTCAATATGAGCCATATTGCAGTACCTCAACCTTATTGCATAATAGCAAAGATTCTCAGTCTAATTGCAGTGGTAAAATTGCAACTGCATCACTCTCCTTTGGCATGATGTCTACAATTCACTAGGTATACATATATGACTATCAAGGAGAATTAAGCCGACCTGTGAAAGATCAAGAGAAAATCAGCTACAGCTAAATGTTTCGGTCTCACTATTCAGATTGGCTTGATGTCTTTATTTATTGTTGAATATTTTCATGGAAGTTTTCATATTGATCAGTGGTCTAATTACATTATCTTCTACAACAATCATTTCAAACTACATTTGATCCTTGTGGATGAACTAGATTAAAATATGTCATATTCTTGAGGCCTCAGTAATATTAGTACTTCCAATTTGGGAATTTGGTCCTTAAAAGTGAGTTCAACATGAATAAATAATAAAGGTAAGTATGTTAACAAATTTTTAGTACCCATGTACAAATAAATCATTGAAGCATCATCATTTATAGCATGTTTGTGTAGTCTAACATATTTTTAAGTGAGAAGGTAGTATAGAATGTCTGAATTCCATTAGCTTTCAACCTGGTGTAGTTCTTCATGGATTGGCATAATCAAGTCTATAGCTATAGCAAGGCATTGAAATATACAGGCCGGTGGGAAAGTATCCAATCATCCAAGAATTTTAATTTAGTCTTCGAGCAAAGAAAAAAATAAGTGACACATCACTCGTGAGACAAAATATCATCACTATCTTGTAACTGTTAGGCTATATATATACTTGAAAAGAACTATTGAATTTGAGAAAAAATTAAAGCTATAGAATAATAATAAGGATATCAGCAGTCAAGCTTATATCATTATTCTAGGATATCTTCAACAAGAATAGGTAGAGAAAAATTTCTTGGATATGAATGTTCTTGCTGAGTACAAGGGCATAAGGTGTTGATCCTCTTCTTCGGTTTTGAGAAGAATCTGTCTCATACAGTATCTTACCTTGAAGCCCTATAGTAGGATCATTGAAAGAAATTGTCCTGAAGGTGTATAAAATTATAGGCCTTTGAGGATTGTTTTATTATTTTACACATTTATTACAACTAAAAAAAAGAGAAATTAATCAACATTTACATATATGTGACCATATATACATATTTCATACCTTAGGATCTATGTCATACATTTTTTCAACAAACTATCCATAACCTTTAAGTTCACCAACAACAATGTAGTGGAGAGAAAAGTTGCATTTGAGTGTTAAAAAAATCTTTCATTTGACGTTTCAATGAGACGTACATCATAAACACCATCACCATTTTACTCACCATACAAGTCTTCAAGAATTTGATTTTTCCCATCATTTTGAACTGTGTCATTATTTTCATCATCTACCTCCATGGGATCATTAACATCATATTCATCATTCGCTTCATATTCTTCACTTTGTACAACATCATTTCCAATACTACTATTTTTAACAATATTCTCTTGTGGTGCAACATCATCCAATCTACTACTATTTTGATGAGGAGATCATGTCCATTGTTTAAAAATTCTTAAAAATGAAAATGCTCAAAATTTATTGAAACCTGATCGACCGGAAAGGTCTCATTGCTGTGATTCTGACATCATGAACGGTTCACAAAACAGATGTCGTATGCATAAGTTATGAAGGTTTGAAAAGCCCAATAAACTCCAAAAAAAATGACTTTGACCAAGTTTGACTTGGCATGTTGAAAAATTAAAAGAGAATATTCCTGGAATATTCCTCAAAATACTCCCCGGAATATTCCCCAAATTATTCCATGCGGACAAATCAGAGTTCGACAAGTGGCAATCGAATATCGGATGGTGGTTTGACTTTTATGTTTTAGGCCAATCAACAGGTGCCACGTGGCAGGCCTAGAAGCCGCCAAGTGGCCTCGGGCTGGAGGAGGAATGGTTTATTAAAAAATATTTTGCAGCTCATAGGATTTGAACATCGAGCCTCCCGCCTGACAGCGCAGCAGCCAACCGTCGCACTACGGTGGTATTTCTTAATAAACATTGGACAACGTTTTATTTTAAATTTTGTCAAGTTTTGGATTGGGGGCTTGGGGAGGCCAACCCTGAAGGGCCAACCCCCCTTCATGTGCCCAAGCACTAGGACTATGGTTTAAACCGAACGAAATATTCACCTGCGTGGTCAAAGTTAAATGAAATGGTTTTAAAACTTGGTCATATGTTATATAATAACCACAGCGTTAAATTTTACACCAGTGGCAAAAGGGGGCTAGCCCCCACTCCACGGGACCGACGCTATGAAGCATGAGCCTATTACCCAATATTCAACATTAACCTCGGTGGAGTTTGAGTGATAGCATATGTGCGATGTTATGGCTTATAATGCCAGTGTTATCAGAACCATCCAACTCCATGTTTCGTCCACCATAGTGGAGTTACCGCCTTTGGTTGTGGTTTGTTAACCACAAATTTGGAGGGGCATGTGCCCAACATTAACTGAAAATTCAATGTCATGGTTTTCGGGCAGTCAAAATTTGTGTACCCACCAAACAAGGCAGAAACCACCAACTTAACTAGAGTTAAGACCAATTCTCCACGTTTAGTGGAGTTATTTAAGGGATATTGGGAAGTTTACTATTTTGGCCATAACTCCTTGGATATTCGACCAATTTTGATGGGCGAATAGTCAATTTTCGGTATTCTCAACATTTAGAAAATATTGGCGGAGGTTTCAGAGCCACTAGAGGTCATTGTGTGCAGTTTTAGCTTTAAGAGAGGTCAAGGAGCCACAAGGGCCACTAGGGTATTTTTTAGTGTATTGAGCATCCATTCTTTGTTTTCAAAATATGAATAGTCATTCCTGACTGATTCAATCATTTTGAAGCTGTTTTTTTAGACCCTAATAATTAAATTTGGGTTAAACGTGACTAACCCAAAAACAAAGAAATTAATTTCAATCATAATAATTAATTTCAATCATAATAATTCAATCATAATAATTAATTTCTTTGTTTTTGGGTTAAACATGACTGGGAATAATATCATGTTTAACCCTACAAGCCTAGATGAGGCTTGTGTTCAAGCCACACATTTAGAGGCAAGCGAAAAACAAAACTTAGATGGGAATGAGGAAAGTGAGTTTAAAGGAAAATAGAAGAAAAAGAGAAATGAAAATACTAGAAAAGAGAAGGGAAAATTATTTTGTAAACACTATTCTAAAACTAGCCATGATGAGGACCATTGTTGGAAACTTCATCCAGAGTTGAAACCAGAAATTTTTAAAGCCAAAGATAAAGCCAAGGAGAAAGGCAAGACAGTTGCAATAGCTGAAAAAGACCTAGGGTCAGAATCAGGAGATGAAACAAAAATCATATCTATGGGACTAAAGAACTTGAAGGGGAAAGAGAATGAAAATAAACCCAATTATAGTATTTCTAATTGTCTCATAGAAGCTCCAAGAGAAGAAAAGAGAATTGAATTGTTTCATGTGAGGGTCATTTCGAAACATACCAAGGTTGATACATTGTTTGACAGTGGGTCGCAAGAAAATTTAATTTCTGAACACTTAGTCAAGAAGCTTAATCTTGAGACCATTCCACATCCAAAACCATATCCACTTGGTTGGATTTGTAAGGATGCAAGTTTACAGGTTTCAAGGAAGTGCATGTTGTGCTTTGCAATAACAACACATTTCATTGATATGGTTAAATTAGATGTTGTTCTGCTTGATATAACAAGTATGGTGTTGGGAAGTCCTTACTTGTATGATAGGAAAGATATCTTCCATCACCATGAGAACAAGTATCATTTATTTAGGGATGGCAAGGAGTACATTGTGGGAGCTCATCGCAAAAAAATAGACTCTTCTTTAGTTAATGCAGGGTAGATGAAGGGGCTCGTCAATGCAATTCAAAACTTGACATTGATGATGATTAGAAAAGGATAATTTTTACATAATCCTTTTCATGTAAAGGCTAATGTAAATAATGAGTTGTTTCAGTTTGAAATAAGGTTGTATTTGAAAGAATATGACAAGAAGTTGAACAATCATCTTTGGTGTCGAACCGGGCTGAAAACAAAGTGTCAGTGCAAGAAGTTGCAAAGGTCCAAGAGAGGGCAAAGAAGGCACAAGATGCAGAAATGATCATTTCTGGTTTCAGAAAGGCATGGTATTATGGTGAAGAAACTTGGTCAGGAATCGACACAAGTTCAAAGAAAATTCAGCAAAAAATCGCCATGAGGATAGGATGCAAGGTGAAAGTAATTTTTAGTTTCCTTTGATGATAGACCAATGTAGAAACAATATGTTTACTGCAAAGTTGATTTTTTGTTCTACAAGTTTCAAAAATTTTCACCATGACAATGTCAAAGTTAGCAATGGTTGGTCAACGGAATCAAGGAAAAATTTGTTGTTTCATGAAAAGCTTCAATTAATGAAATCAAGGAAATTTCAGTGGATTAATATTGGAAGAGTGGGGACACAGTTTCCTCATCTTCATTTTTAGTAGTCCAGAGAGCTTTTCGGGGTCCAAAAGCTTCCCAGTGGGGAGGTGTGATTAGGAGATCATGTCCATTGTCCAAAAATGCTCAAAAATGAAAGTGCTCAAAAGTTTTTGCAACCTAAGCGACCGGAAAGGACTCATCACTACGATTCTGGCACCATGAACGGTTCGCAAAATAGAGGTCATATGTAGAAGCTATGAAGGTTTGAAAAGCCTAGTAAATTCCAAACAAAATGAATTTGACCAAGTTTGACTTGGCATGCTCAAAAATTAAAAAGAGAATATTCCAAGGAATATTCTTGGAATATTCCTCAAAATATTCTCTATAATATTCCCTAGAATATTGCATGCAGACCAGTCAAAGTTCGGCAAGTGGCCATCAGAGATTGGATGGTGGGTTGACTTTTATGTTTTAGGCCAATCAACGGGTGCCACTTGGTAGGCCCAGAGGTCGCCACGTGGCCTCAGGGCGGAGGAGGAATGGTTTATTAAAAAAGATTTTGCAGCTCACAAGATTTGAAAAATGGACCTCCCGCCTAATAGTGCAGCGCCCAACCATCGCACTACTGTGGTAGTTCTTAATAAAAATTGGAAAAAATTTTATGTTAAAGTTTGTCAAGTTTCGGATTGGGGGCTTCGGGAGGCTAGCACCGAAGGGCCAACTCCCCTTCATGTGCCCAAGCCCTAGGACTCTAGCTTAAACCCAATGAGATATTCACGTGCATGGTCAAATTTAAATGCGATGGTTTTAAAACTTTGTCACATGTTATATAATAACTACAACATTAAAGTTCACACTGGCGACAAAAGGGGGCTAGCCCCTAAGGACGAACTCCCAATCCACGGGACAGCACTATGGACCATGGGCCTATTACCCGACAGTCAATGTTAACCTCAGTTGAGTTTGAGTGATAGAACATGTGTAGCATTATGGCATATAATTCCAGGGTTTTCGGAACCATGCAACGCGATGTTCTGTCCACCATAGCAGAGTTATCACCTTTGGTTGTGGTTTGTTAACCATGAATTTGGAAGGGCATGTGCCCAACATTAACTACAAATTCAATGCCATGATTTATGGGCATTTAAAACTGGCGTGCCCACGAAACAAGGTGAACACCACCAACTTAACTCGATTTAACTCCAGTTCTCCACATTTAGTGGAGTTTTTTAAGGGATGTTGGGAATTTTACTGTTTTAGCCATAACTCCTTGGATATTCGACAAATTTCAATGGGTGAATAGAAATTTTTGGGTATTATCAACATTCTAAACACATTGGCAGAGTTTTCAGAGTCATCAGAGGTTAGCTGGTGCAAGTTTCGCTTCAGGAGAGGTCAAGGAGCCACTTGGACCACTAGGGTGCTTTTCATGTATTGAGCATCCATTCTCTGTTTTCTCTGTATGAATAGTCATTCCTGACTGATTCAAGAATTCTGAAGCTATTTTTATAGAGAGCACAACATTTTGAGGCTTTTATTCACATGTACTTACCATTTTGGAGCAATAAGATATGAGGGACATGTCATTAGGAGCTGGACTAGCAGATGTAGCCCAGGAGGGGTGAACTGCTTCATAAAATTTTATTAATATTGTTACATGTGATGTTTATTTCTCTATTATTTGGTGTTTTAAAATGTTATACAAGTAATTTACATGCATTAACCTCACACAAAAATCTGTTTAACTAAGTTAAAATCATTTGTTTCACCTGCAGACTTTAGTGAACCTTATGCACAAAATTTAATTATTGTTTTGATAATTAGCACAAAATAACTAATACATTCCATTCATATCATATTTAGCAATGGAAGGTTCTACAAAAATTTGGGGGGCAATTGTGCCTTTATAAAATTTACAAACAATCATTAAAAATTGGTGCGTATATAACAAATATTAAAATAATATAATTTTTTACTATATAATCAAAATGAAGATAGATGATCAATATATATATATATATATATATATATATATATAATTACCACGGGACGATAGTCATTTGATCCACCATCAATGTGCCATATTTCTTACAATGTTTTAATGTTGTTTCTATTAAACATCTAGCATTACATCTCAAACAACATTTGTTGCAAGCGAAATAAACTTTTCCATAACCCATTTCAACCTCTTGAATTTTTTTTCCACCTCTAATGTTTCTCCCATTGATGCAAATTATCCTATAAAATATAAAAAATAATTATGTTTTTTTACTAGACAAAATATCGTATACCCTTTCTGAACCGTCGCTCGTACAGTAAATTTTTCTATTACAAAAAAGTTGTCGGAAAACATCTTTACAATGCGCGATATATAATTAAAATAAATCATTTCTATTGCAATGTTAGTTGAACAAGTCAATTTTGACTTTGTCAAAGGGAAAGTGATCGTTCCACAATGGTATTTTCATATCTGTCAGTATACCGACGCACATAACATGGATGTATCTATAGCAACGTTGTCTTCTATTAATGTCGCTATTGAGACACTATAGCTGGGTGGGTCACAAAAGCGAAGCTTTTTTGTAGTGTTGCAAGAGCGACACCGCATGGCGGGATTAAAAAAATTTGGAAAAATTGGGGAACGTTCTGACAATACGTCAAAACTGTCGAAACTAAAGGGTCGAAAAGTTGACTAGTGACAATTAGTTGATTAATACCATGGGTGGATGCCACTTTCCATCAGATGAATGTAGTTTAAAACTACTTAGAGAAACCAAAGAATGGGGGAGGCACATGTTGCAAAAAGAATTGACAATTTATTGTGGTTGAATCTATGATGCTTTCTTCCCTCTTCTTCGCCAATGGGTTGGATTTGTAGGGATTTCAGATCATTCTTCTATTATTTTTGAGCTAAAAGTGCATTCATAAAATTCTGCATGGTTTTTTCAAATTAATGCAAATTGGCTAAACGAAGAGGCCTTTAATGTATTGGTAAAGGATAATTGGCGGCATTGTGATGGAAAATTTGTGAGGTTAACAGTTAGTTTTTGGTTAAAGAATGGGCATGTGAAAAAAGTACAAAATAGAAATGTGAGAAAAATATTGTGTTCGGATCACGATTTCCATTAAACCAAAACCTGTAGGTGTTATTCAATGATCACGTCGCCAGAGATATGGATCCATGAGAGGTGGTTAGTCCATGTCATGAAATACATGGGGAGCATTGGTTTATGCAATATCCAACAATATTCTCCCACAATGTGAGTCAGTTGTGTATCGAACTCACAGCCTACACTCTGATACCACTTGTTGGGATCACGATTGTCGTTAAACTAGAACTTGTAGGTGTTAGTCAATTATCACATCACCAAAGATAATGATCCATGAGATGTAGTTTGTCGATGTCGCAAAAAACATGGGGAGTGTTCGTTTATCCAATGTCCAATATATTGAAGCTTTCTCTGAATCTTGATCTAAAGGATTTATATCTCATGAATATAGAGAGGAAATTCTCAGGCTCAAAGATACAAGAAAAGAGTTCCTTGCAAATTAATAAACTACATGTTTCCATAAAAGCAGGGTTTTATGGTTGGATAGTGGGAACAACAAGACCAAATTATTTCATGCCTATGCAAAATAAAAAATGTTTTCTAACACCATTTGGGTTACAGAAGATGATGAGGACTATAAGGCTTCAAATTCAAAGTCATAACATACATGGGAAAAGCTCATTTCCAAAACATATTTAAGGAACGAATGGGGGTCAATATTGCTAATATTAATGGAGGATGAAGAGAATATAGACTTGATGGAGGAAGTGTTAGAAGAAGAGTTAAAGGAAACCATTTCTTGTTTTTAAAAAATATAAGATTTGAGGTCCTAACGGATCAATTCTCCAATACTTCTTTACTTTATTTGACCCTAGTGGTAAATATTTGTTATAGGTTGTGAGTCCCATAGTTAATGCATAGTTATCCTAGCTTTCAATTTTACCTTAATTTACCTTATTTCTAACGTTGACAATCCACCTTATCTTGAGGACTTTCAAACAATCTCCCTTTGAAATTATGTGTGTAAGGTCATCTCTAAGGTGATTGGAAGAAGAATCAAGACAGTCATTTCAAAGGAATTTTCTTAGGAAAAATTTAGTTTTCTTTGTGGGAGAGAAATTCATGAGACCATTCGGGTCTCTTACAGTGCTTTACATAGCATAAAAACTATGAATCTCAAGGTTTTAGTTTTTATAATCGACCTTTCATAGGCTTATGACCAAGTTAATTAGTCTTTCATCAAAATTATTCTCACACATGCGGTATTTGATATTCCTTTTATCAATTTCATAATGTGTTGTTTGTCATCTATTTATTTCGTTGTTCTGATTAATGGATCGGCTTCATATTTTTTTATGATCATTGAAGATTATGATAATATTTCCCTTTTTCACCCCCCCTTTCTCTGCATGGTGTGGGAAGCTTTAGTCTCATGATAAAATAGGACAATAGAAGAAAGGAATTTAAAGTAGTGTTACTTGTAAAAGCTTTGAGAATCGCCTATTTGTTATTTCTCAATGATATTCTTATTTTTTGTAATGGCTTGGTAAAAAATTTGCAAAATTTGTTTGAGATTGTAGTTTTGTTTGGGATAGCAATGGGTATGGTGATAAATGAAAAAAATATTCCATTATTTTCCATAACTTGAAAGAGATGGAGATCATATATATCCTATCTATATTTTTTATTATGATTTCTAATGTCAAACTAGGCCTTAAATATATAGGTTTCCACTTAAAACCAAACTTCTATAAAAAAAGAAGATTTCTTGTAATTTTTAGCCAAGCTAGAAAAAAGACTTTATTGCTAGATTTTTAGGTGGATTTCAAGTGTTGGTAGACTGGTATTGTTCAAATGTATTCTTGAATCCATACCATTCTACTGCATGTCTCTAGCTTAGATTGCAAAGGTTGTTCTAGAGAAAGCTAGAAGGATGTACTTTAAGGTTGGTCTAAGATACTTACCATTATGAAAAACCTCATGCATGGGAAGGTGAAGCAATGGATCTATTTTAAATCACCGAAAATAAAGGAATACCATTACTTTTGAGTTTAACTGTTTGTGAATAAGATATTCCAGTGAGTAGCTTGAGAAAGAAGACTTAGATTTCAGACAGATCTCATTGAAGGCACAACAACATATGTTAGGTGAGGATCTCTAGTCTTGACACCTATTAGATTTTAGCAAACAACCTCCTTTATTGCTGAAGGTGACTAAGAAAGGAGGAAAGCTAAAATGAATTGAACCCCAAGAAGCTTATCTAGTTGATTCTAATCTGAATGTGAGACAACTTTTTGTTCTGGTAGGGTGGTATCCATTGTGTTCAAGATTGGGAAGCTCTCATTTAGGATTATCTTAAGAATTTTCACAATCTTTCAATGGAAAGGAAGCAAATATCTCTGCTCTCAGATTACAGGTATTAGCAGATTCAATTGATGAAGCTTTCAACCATCCATAGGAAGGAGAAAAATGGTTTAAGGGCCAGATCATCACTGGAGGAGACCTCAACAGTTTCATTAAAGATGGACATAGAGATCCAAACTAGGCTAAGGGAATTCCAAGCAGCTACCTCAAAAATGAATGGGTTGAGACTGTCGAGCTCATCATAACTTACCCCACCTGTGAGAGGAGGTATATATTGGTTTTTATTTATCATATGAGATTCTTGTTTCATATTATAGGTATGAGTACCCTCAATAGAAAATTCAGAAGGAATATCAGCCCACTAAGTCTAATGAAGTGCTCCTAAAATATGGAGGGTATGATATTAGCAGAAAGAGAAAGAAAAAGGATACAAAACCTATTATTGGTAGCAGAAAAAGAAACACCAGAGAAAGCGACAAGTTTAGACATAAATCTAAGGCCTTGCATAATCCAAGTTTTTTGGTAGAGGTCCTAGATGTAGAAGGACAATATGAAGGGTTACAGAATGTAACCCCTTGAATTGCAGAGACTAATGAGTCCAAGAAGAAATAAAAATGCAAATCACTTTCAGACCAACAAACATAATCCTCAAAAAGAAGAAAAATCCAAAAGGATTCAAAAGAGAAAAATACCAATGTCAATGAAACAACCACCACTACCACAAGATCAAGATCAATTGTTAACAAACAATTAGACTTGGACAAGCTTGCATAAGCTGTAGCCCATATGGAAGAAAGGTAAAAGGGGTTTTCCTAATAAACTACATTTTTTCTTACTAAGTACATTTTTGAACAACAACTCAAGTTTCAGAGTATATAAGTCTACATAGTTCTCATGTATTTGCTGTGAATTTTTGAAAAAGAAAAAAAATGCTACCAGAAATTCTAGTAACATTACAGTTTTTGTGTAGTTACAATTTTTTACAGGAATTTATGGTAGTGCCTATTTTAAATGAATTTTTAAAGTTGTCAGCAGATTTTTCGAGAAAGTTAGGGAAAGATAAGGACTCATAACGATATGGATATAACAAGTGATGGTTGACAAGTGGTTATGAGGTTATTGAAGGTCATAGTTAATGAAGACACATGGTTATTAACGAACGAAAGTCATGTGAAGACAAATCAGTAGAAAAAGGGGTAACATGTCAGCACACTCATATATACAGTCTAAAATGTCTTCTCTTCTCTCATCTACATTTGTCACGTTAGTTATATTTTGATGGGATATATTTTTAATGTCCTATAACACCTATGTAATGTGAGGAAGAGGGGTTCCTTCTTTTTTAGGAGTGATGGAGTTGGTGCCTATATATATATATATATATATATATATATATATATCATTTTTAAATACCATTTAAGGGTTGGATGTTTGTCCACTTGAAGACTTGATATGATAAATAAAACTCATTTTTGAACTTCTTGCTGGAGTATTTTTTGATTCAAGAACTATCTAATGTATGGTGTGTTTCTCTCATTGTTTATTTCTTCTGATGTATGAGTTGCAACGTCTAGTAAAGTATGATTAAGAGAATTATTAGAGGATCTAATAGTTAATTATTAGTTGTTTAGTCTTCTTCAAATCATAAGTATGTTGTAGAGAATGTTAGTGAAGGTTTCATGAAGGATTTATGAAATTATTTATACATGTATGCTACTTTCTAAATGTTTTTTACTTTACAATATTCTCCCTATACTACCAATTTACCCATATAATTTATACTTGCCACAAATTTCCAAATGCAGGAAAGTCTAAAAGAGAAGAAATAATTTCAAACTCTTTAAGAAGCCATCCCACCACTCAAAACCTTTAAATTCGAAATGAACTATGATGTGTAAGGCTTACTCGTTTGTAGTGAAGGAGTGGCTCCTCGTGCTAACATATTTGGCATCATTTCCAGGGAGATGAATTGAATTTTATCCCTAAGTGAATGACAAAGTTATAAGTCTGGTTCTGACGTGTATAGTACGAGCTATATTTTTTAGATTGCTTTACAACTAGCGACTCCATTGTTGAATTTTTGGCTCCTAGAAGGAGTAGAACTAGGGCTAACCGATATTCCCCTTTAAGAATCCCAGTCCCTGGCCCTAAAAATCTAATCAAGAAAAATAGTAAATGAAATTTTGTGGACTCTACTATTGTTTTCTCAAAGGTTTTCCCTAAATAGGTCCTTCAAACTCTGTCCTTTGAATTTGCAGAAAATCCTGTACCTCCCTTGTTTTCCAACCAACAAACAATCTCGACATCAAATGTTTGTGTTCATCATGTATTGTTTAGTATCCACCAATTTTTGTTCCACAAATCCTAGCAACTCATACCTTGGCAAGTCCAAACCTACCCCCGAACTGAATGGATAAAATTGTTGCTGCAACATATGCCCCTTTGGTTTTACCTCAACCTATGAATGCATTACCTGCAGGAGATTATCTAAATTACATGCCTAATTTTATTGGTGAAGGAGAAGTAACAGATGAAGAACACGTTGCTTATTTTTATGCCTATGCTAACAATCTGAATATTGAGCATGGAGATTTCTAGATGAGATTTTTTGTTCATATCCTTGAGGATTATGTTAGGAAATTATTCAGATCTTTGACAGTTGGTAGCATCACTACAATTGAAACCCTAGATGATACATTTTTAAGGAAATGGGGTGGTAAGAAAGATTTTATGTATTATATCACTGAATTTGGTGCAATAAAGAGAAAATAAGGAGAAGTTGTTTTTTATTTTTCTAAGAGATTCAATAAGATGTATAGTAAAATACCTACTGAAATCAAACCTGCTGAAGCTTCAACCAAAATCACTTATGATGGTGCCTTTGATCCTGATTTTTGTTTATTATTGAGAGAAATAAGATCTACAACACTAACACAAATGCAAGAAAATGCATTGGAGGTAGAATCTAATGTATCAACATTTGATAGGCTCAGAGGAGGGATTGACAGAGAAAAAAGAAAGAAAAAAATTGAAGTTTCATCTTCAGGAACTTCTGACATCGATCCTAAGTTAGATGAGCTAACCAAGATGGTCAATTAATTGACCACTGAGATTTCCAAGCTCAAGATGGAATAAATACCAGCTACTACTAGAAATGTTTCATTTGATCATCCTAATAGGCAGCAGTTTAGAATACCTAATGCTCCTCAAATATTGCAGCAAGAAATAAGATATGACAATGAAAAAAAAGTGCAACCCCCTTTGCAGAATGCTATTTTTGAAGATGAAGAGGAAGTTGAAGGGTTGGAAAAAAGTGTCAATATTAATTTTCTAAGAGATAGAGAAGGGTTGATTCATCTCACTCAAAAAGTAGAATATGAAGACTTCATGTCATATACTTAAAATAATGAAGTGATTTCTAATCATTCCATGATTGTAGCTAATCACCAAAGTAGATACTATCTTAGGTCAAAGAATATTGATGATAATTCAAATCCTGTTGCACAACCAATGAGGAATAAGGATGTAGTTAAAATTGCAGCAGAAAATTAAGTGGTTGAACCAAGCACACTGGAAATTTCGATAGGAGTTAACCCTCCTTCACTTGAGGCAAGAATTTCTCACAAGTTGCCGTCTATTTTCAATTTCGAGAATAATATACAAAAAATAATTATTCTTGTTCCTCTTGCAGAACTCATGAAGAATGATGATTTCAAAAATACTTTTATGAAATCTCTTCAGCCTCCACCTACCGAAGTAGCCTCTAATTTTTTAACCTTCAAGGTGACAAGCCCACTGTTATTTTAGATCCATTGGTAGAAGATAGAGATAACTCTACCCCTCCCTTCTATCTATCTCTGAATATTCATGGTAATATCATGCATAATTTCTTAATGGATTCTATAGCCTCACATAATTTAATGCCCATGGTAGTCATGGATGAACTAAGTCTTGAAGTAACTAGAGAATACCAAGATCTCTACTATTTTGATTCCTAGAAATTCCAATGCCTTGTTGTCATCAAAGACCTTGTAGTAATACTTTTTCAGTTACCCATGAGAGGGATGATGATGTATATTGTTGTAGCTGAAATTCCTCCTAGATTTGGCATGTTACTTTCTAGGTCATGGATTATAAGGTTGGGATGAACTTTGCAAATGGATTTCACTTATACTATTGTCCCTATTTTTGAAGGAGAACAAATAAGACTTTATATAGAAGCTCAACTGGCATATATCATTAGTGACAAAAAAGACCCCACTAATCATCCAATTTATGCAAGAAAAACTAATGTTGGTTCAAGAATTTTACATATGGATAATGTTTCTCTGCCTACACAAATTTTCAGATTTTGAAGCCTACTAAAAAACATATCAGTGATGAGGGTGCTAAGTCGTGGAAAATTTGTTTTGATGGCTCATGTTATAAAGAAGGAGTTGATGCAAGAATAGTTCTCATTTACCCTTTGGAAAGGAGCTCTAATTTTTCTTTCAAACTTGAATTTGAAGAAACTAACAATGTAGCTGAATATGAAGCTCTATTGATTTGTTTAAAAATATAGAAAGACATGGATATTTCATAAATTTCTATTTTTGGAGATGCTAAACTTATTATTCAGAAAATCAGAAATGTTTATCAAACTAAGCATCCCAAACTCAAAGATTACAGGAATGAAGTATGGAGCAGTATAGAAGAATCATTCCTGGCCTTTAACATTTCTTTTGTTCCAAGAGAAAGTAATATTTTGGTTGACTCACTTTCTATTTCAGCAAGCTCATATAAGATTCCAATAACTATAAATCTGAAATATGAAGTGGAAGTTAGGTTGAGACCTCATATTCCTGGTAATGTCAAACATTGGAAAGTTTTTTAGGATGATAAGGAGATTAGAAGATTCATTGAATTTGTTGAATAATTTTATGTCTTAAACATTGATCAATATGACGATCTCATGAAGAATGATGTTTATTTTCAAGACACCAAAAATATAAAAAAAATAGATTGTTGATCAGCCTATCATTCAACTTCCTACAAATCATATTCCCAAGAGGTTAATCTCACTTGAGAAGCTCTTTGATCACAATGATGTTTCAGTAAAACCACAGTTAGATGAAACAGAAGTAGAATTATAAGATTTCAATTTGGTCATAGAACTCGAGCCAAGGTATGTTAAGTTGTCAAAAGCTTTATCATAGGAAAGAAAGACTGAATACCATAAGTTGTTTTGTGATTTTTTTTATGTTTTTCCCTAGAAATATGAGGATATTAAGACATATGACACAGCTATCATTGAGCATAGGACACCATTGAAATATGGTACTAAGCCATTCCAACAAAAATTAAGACAAATCAATCCACTATTATTACCCGTGATGGAGAACGAAATGAAGAAAATTTTGGATGCTAAAATCATCATTACATTGAGATACTCAAATTGGATTGCTAATATAGTTCCAGTAAGAAAGAAGAGTGGTGAAGTCAGATTATGTGTAGATTTTAGGAATCTTAACAAATTCTGCAAGAAAGATAATTATCCATTACCAAATATGGAGCATATTCTTCAAAAGGTAACCGGGTGAGACAGGATTTCCATGTTAGATGGGTTCTCCGGGTACAACCAAGTATCGGTTTTGCTAGAAGATCGATAGAAAACAACATTCACTACTCCTTTGGGAAGATTCATCTATGCAAAGATGCCATTTGGGATTATGAATTCCAGAGCTGATTTTCAGTGTGCTATGGAATTTTCATTCATTAGAGAGAAATACAAATTATTGGCCATCTATTTGGATGATATTAATGTTTTTTCAACTTCATATTTTTCGACGAATAAGTCGTCCTTGCAGACAAGACAGACCTCCCAAGTGTCCTACGGAAAACTAGCAACAAATAGGACATATGAAAATTTCTTTCTCTAGATTATATGTAATTTAGAATTTTCTATGATGAAGAAAGGACCTACCCGTGATCCAATGCTAGTTGAATTCTTCTTTCTCGTTGCTCCAAGAAGTCATCTCGAAAAACCTACAAGCAAAGACATGGAAAATAATCGAAAGCACCTGCAACATATACTAATTCACAAATCACAAATCCATCTTAATGATCAAGGAATTTAAGAAATTTGATAATTAATTAAATAACTTGATGATAAAACATTATAAATAAGCTATTTAACTAAAAAATCATTGAGAAAACAATATTCATTTGTATTGTTTTGAAATAAGAAGAACCTTACAACCGTGTCCGCCATGATGTTGTATAGGCCTTCCTGGGGTTCGGAACAGGAGTTTCCTTTACTCTGACAAGCCTTGCACTCTCTACGCTAAAAGCACATGGGTGTGTAATCATTCCCATATAATGATCAGCTATGATACAACATTTCTCCTCAAAATCTAACTCACTAATTCTCTCTACAACTTCAACTTTAACTAACTCCTTGAAGCTGCACTATGGCTTCAATTTATAGGAAAAGAGAGGAGGTTATGGTTCCACATAAGAAGGGATAGAATGCTCTTTTAAAGGGATTGGGCTCCATAAATCAAGGGGTAGGCTCCCATAATGGAGGAATGAACATATATGATAGGAGAGAACCTTCGATCGGATAACTACTTCTAGAAGCTTTCAGATTTTACTGTTGGGCTTCTAAATGTTACTTTCCGCCTTAGTTTTACCTTTTACAGGGGTCCACACCTTTAATGAATAAAGAGTGCGTTTAGCTCCGCATTATTTAGAGAAAAAAAGTTTGGCACCACAAGAAATGTTAAGAGAAAGTGTGGTACAAGTGTTTTTAAGAATTTTATGACCTTTTCTCTCAATTTCAAGGCTTGAATTTAGGAACTTTGATGTTTTAGACTTCTAAGAGAGTACTAAAATGTCATGGTGACAAATTTCAGTGTAACAAATTTCCCCCTAAAGTGCGAAGTCTGGGAGCATTCGAAGAGTGATGTGCTTTATCTGTTCAAGGATTAGCCCATGGACACCCCAGTCGGAACCTTGTAAAAACATTCAATGCAAATCATATATATTTATATCATCACTGAGGTAGGCATTCCCATACTCAGATCAAAAAATAACTAAATTTGTTCTGATATAGAAATGATTTTAATATTACATCAACAGTGTCGATACAGTATGGATGCAGCCATATGTCTTGAATAGTCTACTGCATAATGAATAGTAAAACTCTTCGCAGCCTGGATGGTGGAAACTAGATCCAGGGACTTGATTTCCGCTACCCGAACTAGTATGATTCTATCCATGCAATTAAATGTGTTGAAGTTGAACATGGTAGAAACCACTTGATTACCAGTCAATGATGTGATCTGTTAACAAGTGTGAGAGAAACCATAAATAATGAAAATGGCTCTCAAAGTACTCAGTACAATCCATGAAATGTGAATAAGTGATTTGAATTCGAACATTTCACGGAATCGTTCGATCGAAGGTCAATAATGCAACGTGTCGTCGAAGGAAAGAAACCTTCCATTAAGACATGCAGATTCCAAGGTACTGATGGATTCTAGATCAACTTCGTAGATGATGAGTTGTCGTCGATAGAAAGTGATCCGTCATAAGCAAGCTCACGACACGAAACCATAGATCAAATTTTGAAGAATTTTTTTTTGCAAGGACTGACTTAGGGATGGTCAATGTGAATGGAGACAAATGTTTGCAAATGAATGGTTGGTTTGACTATCCTCTTGGACACATAATGACACTGCAGATGGTTTGGTAACAATTGTCCTAAGCTAATACCCAAAAACCGGCTGAAGACATTCAATGTGGTTTGATTAACTTGATAGGCAAAGAATTTTCCCAACCCAGGTAGAAGTGTGACAAAAAGTGTCGTGTTCAAGAGTGGTTTACTGCTTTTAAATTGAAGTGTAACAAATGGATTTGTTTTCTCTCTTTTTCCCCCACCATTTCTGGCAAGTACCTCTTTATTTTTGACAAGCTTGAGGAGGATAACATTTTCTTGTTTATAAGCTCATCCTTCAAATGAGTCCAACTTAGCTTAAAATCCAACCCTAAGAAGGAGTGGTCTGTTCCTGTTTGTAATCGACAGGTCCTTTACTGTTAAATTTTAACGAGTCCAGTATAGGAGAAACTCAGTTTTTTTCATTTTTAGGGAGGCAGAAGAAAAAAACTTAAGAAATCTCCATGGGTGTACTTTTTCGTAAATTTAGTCTCTCAAGTCCGAAAAAGGACAAAATAATACAGGAGAGAACTCTATTTACCATGATTAGTCAACGTATACCTTTTTCGTAAATATTCCATTTCAATCTGGAAGAGGGGTAAACTTATACTGAAAGGATGACTGTTCATTTCCTTTAACGAGTTCGAATAGTCAAGTACATGGCAATATTTTCATCTTTAGAGACTCTGAAAAGGGCTTAAAAGAGGACTCCATGGTTTCACTTTTTCGTAAATTTTAGAGAACCTGAAAAAGTGATAAAAGTATACTCTTCGTCAAAAATGACCATTTCACTTGAAAAATCTGGTATTCTGCACAAAAACTCAAAAATATTAAACGTACCTGCTTCAAATAATAAAAATATTTTGAAAATCCATCTTTTTAAAGTGAAAAATAAACAAATTTAAATTTCATTTATTCGTAAAAACTTATAAAAAGGAGTTTTTCAAGTTCATTTTTACCGTTTGAGATTGGAGTGAAATTTTTAGAGCTTTTGGAAAAAAATGCTTTGGAGAAGATTCCGAACAAACTGACCGTTGAAATCGAAAATTGTCTACTCCAGGTAATCCACATTCTCTTTTCCTTGCTTTTCATTTGTTCATTTCCTTAAATTAGGGTTTAAAATTCAATTTTGGAGAGAAAATTGGTTCAAAAATCCACCCTCAGGGGTCCGTAGGTAAGACACATGGTACCTACGAACCCTGACATTTTCTTACAAAGGAAAATGTCAGGGCCCCGCACTTTTAGCACAGAGCCCATGTGGAGCTACGCACTGTCTCTGAATGTAAAGTGCATGGGTGCCGTAACAAATTTAAAAAACAATTTCCTCCCAAATTACCCAAATTTTTTGTTTTAAAATGATTCTAATATTTCATTTTGCTCATTGTAGGATATTTACAATGCTCATTTGGCAGGAACATGAACATGAGGAGGTAGATGAAGCAGCAATGATTCATCAACCTACATTGCAAGTTTTAAGAGCATGCGGGCTATTCAAATTCTGGGCTATTAGTGACATGAGAGCTCAAGTAGATCTTCTCACTTGGTTGGTAAACAAGTGGGACGTTCAGGACTAGTGTTTCATGATTGGAGGAAACCGGCTTGAAATTGAGATGGACGACATATATCTTTTGACTATTTTTTCTAAGAGAGGTGAACCACTTTCTCTATTTGGGGCTAGACTAGGTGGCCAATCTGTTTCTAGCCTCCAATTAGAGTTCTGCAATGATGATGTAGAAATTTCTTGTTTTCCCACCCCGGTTTTCAGTTTCACCTTATTTCTCCTTTTAGTTAAATGCCCTTTCCCATATCCTTACATTCAACAACAGGAAAATAATTTTTTTTGCTGAAAACACAAATTCTGGAAAATTTACAGAATGCTAGAAAATGCAAAAATAAAAATCAGCAGATACAAACAGTCATTCAACACATTATAACACAGTGATTTTTGGTCAAGGTGACCCTGGAAAAACCCCCTACAACTCTTGGGGAAAACCAGTTCGAAAGCTCCTTCTTATTTCAGAAAAATGCATTTTACAGTGAGAGAAATATTCAGAAAAATCAGCAAGTAAACTTTTACAACTTATCTCATTTTCTGTGCTTTTACACCACTTCAAAAAATGTTCAAACAGTAAAACTGAACCAGCAATAAATGTTGTACATATTTCCTTGAAAAATGTGCCCAAAAATTACAACATTAATTTATGCTGTACGGACTCCTCTTTTTGCATGCAGAACAACATTAAATGTTGTTGTATGGCCTCCTAGGAATGTGTGAAGGATGACTTAAATGCTTTGTACAGAAATCTGCCTCAGTTTTTGTTCCAGCAATTAGCTACAGGCTGTACGGCTTGCCTAGAAATGCATGCAGCAAAAACAACAACCTATCCCTCGAAATCTGTGCCAAGAAAATGGTACGGCCTCCTTGGAAATCGTGCCCAAGTCTGCTGTATGGATTCTACCTTGGAAACCGTGTCAAATCTTCCTTGAACTGAATGAAAAATCTGTTGTACGGCCTTGCTGAAATACTGCCTTGGACTGTGTGCCAAGCTGCTTCCTCCTTCTCTTCAATGCTCAGAAATCTCCCTTGCTCTCTTGCTCTCTTTCTCCCAATCTGCTCATCAAAGAAAAAAAAATGACATTTTCCTCCTTTCCCTCCTTTCCCTCCTTTAACCTAACCCTCAGTGACTTTTCGGGAATCCCTAAATCCAATGGCTGAAACAGATTTAGATCTAGGGCTGAGATTAAAATGCTCATTTAAATCTCACTTTCTATTTTTTAATTCACCCCACTTTAATAAAGACCCACTTAGTCATTTATTTCCAAAGTCACTTTTCCTTTCTAATTTTAGATTGACTTTATTAAAGTCACTTTAAAATTAGACTTTAGTAACTTTATCACTTAAAGTCACTTTTAAATTAGATTTGACTTTATAACTTTATAAAGTCACTTTAGGAAAAAAATTAAATTCTTTTGGACACTTTTCCCTAGGCCAAAGATCAAAGCCTTAGGGAACCACCTGTCCTCCGGTACCAAATTTCAACACTCCCTCTTATCGAGGAAGGTGTTCCTCACCACACCCATCTTGTCTCTGAAGTAGACATGCTTGCCTCGTGGTAAGGCTTTGGTAAGAATATCTGCAACCTGCTCATCAGTGGGAATATACTCAAGCTTCACATCTCCCTTCTGAACATAGTCTCTGATGAAATGATATTTGATCCCAATATGCTTTGACCTGTCATGAAATACGGGATTCTCCGTGAGTTTAATGCAACTCTAATTATCACAGTAAATCACTGAAGGTCTCAACGGCTGACCAAATAATCCAAACACATCTTGCGAAGCTAGATGGCCTCACAACTAGCTAGACTAGCTGCCATATACTCTGCTTCCGTTGAACTCAATGCTACTGATTATTGATTTTGGCTGAACCATGACACCACTGCCGAACCCAACCCAAAACAACACCCTGAAGTGCTCTTCCTATCAGAAGCACAACCTGCCCAATCAGAATCAGTGTAACCTGCCAATCTCACTTCATCCCCCTGCCTATAGTCCAGACCATAATCCACTGTCCCCTGCAAGTATCACAAAATGTGTTTTGCAGCCACCCAGTGAACCTTCCTAGGCTCACACATAAACTAACTCATCGTGTTGACTGCAAAACAAATATCTGGTCTAGTGTTGACAAAATACATCAAGGAACCAATCAGCTGTCTGTACAATGTGGGATCCACCAACTCAGAATCCAAAGCATGAAGCTTCTTCCAGTTGGTGATCATCGGTGTCGACATGGGTTTACAATCCTCCATGTGGAATCTGCCAAGGATGTCCACAATATACTTCCCCTGCCCCAGGAAGAAATGACCCTCCTCATGCCACACCTCCAAACCCAAAAAGTAATGCATCAAGCCGATGTCCTTCATCTCAAACTTCTCCACAAGATCTCTCTTGCAATGCTCTATGAGTCTCTATGCACCCGTAATGACCAAGTCATCCACATACAGCACCAGAATGAGAGGCTCCTCACCTATCACAATATAGTAAAGGTTTGGATCTGCCTCACTCTTTATGAAACCCATCTCCTACAAGTATGTATCTATCCTAGAGTACCAAGCTCTGGGAGCTTGCTTTAGGATATAAAGGGCCTTCTTCAGTCTGCACACATGGGACTCCTTCCCATGCACCTCACAGCCCTGTGGCTGCTCAATGTACACCTCCTCCTGTATGAATCCATTGAGAAATGCGGTCTTCACATCCATCTGGTGGATCTTCCAACCCATCTCTGCTGCTATCGATATAATGGAGCAGATCGAAGTATATCGAGCCATGGGAGCGAAGGTCTCCTCATAATCAACTCCCTCTACCTGGGAGAACCCTCTAGCCACAAACCTCGCTTTGAATTTCTCAATGTTGCCATCTACAGCATGCTTTACCTTGTAAAGCCATCTAGAGGTAACCACGGATTTGCCCTCAGGCCTCGGCACCACCTCCCAAACATCATTATTCATGATAGAAGAATACTCCTCCTGCATGGCCTCTCTCCAGACCTACTAGCTAGCTACCTCCTCATAGCTAGAAGGCTCAGATTCAAAGATGTTGGCAGTCATTGCCATATAGCTACAAAACCTCTCAGGTGGTCTGCTCTTTTTGACCGGCATCTTAGGCCCAGCAACAGATGTGGCCTCTCTCAAGGTGTCCTAAAGCCACTTGGGCTTCCTCTTCCCTGAGCACACTTCTCCCACTGGAGAATGAAACTCCTCCTCATCATCATCATCAAGAGCCTAAACTCCTGACTATCTATATGTTGTCCTCCTGCCTGCACCTGAACCTGTAGAAGCTGAGGTACCATGTGAACTGTCCATCAGTGGACTCCCTAGTGAACTGCTCTGTGGACTGCTCTTCATGCTGCCCGAAGCACCACCCCTCTGACTCTACGAGCCACTGCTCACTGACGGACCAAACATTGTCATAGATGTACCTCCAGATCCTCCTGATCGTTGCCCACTGGATCCCTGTGACTGATGTTTGGTCAATTTAGCGTGTCCTAAATTGTTGCATTTAATTTGTCAATCCGGGATTCGTAAGCTGATGAAGTGCGGCGCACTATATGTGCAAGATAACCTATTTCTTAACTTTTTGTTGTTTTTGGTTTTCTAAGATGAAATGGAAATTCTAAAATGAAAAGAAGTATGGTTATGTTTGTTCAAGGAAATGATATCCTCTATAATGATTTACCAACTTGAAACTTAAAAAGGAATTTGAAAATTACAATGACAAAACTTGAAAGGAAATGAAAATGCGCTGCTGAAATGAAAAGATGCTGCTAGTCTAATGAATCAAAATAGTGAACTAGTGAGCATGAAACCAAACTATTCTTGCTGCTGTCTAAACACAAAATAAATTATGCTGAAAGAAATCCAAAATTGCATCAAAGTAAATCTAAATCAGATTACATCAACTTGTCTTCTGATCCCTCATCATTAGTCCAGCTATGATTTTCGGAAGTAACCATAAACAACTTGAGTAACTGACATCTAACTTGTAGAAAGTAAACTACTATCAAACCATACATTCATAATTCAATCCCTCACCATCAGTCCAGCTGTGGCTTTCGAAGGTAACTGAAGATGTCATGCACAATTTAATATATCTAAATTTGCAGAAAGGAAACTAATACCAAACTACACATTTCATAATACAATCCCTCACCATCAGTCCAGCTGTGGCTTTCGGAGGCAACTGAAGATGTTATGAGCAGTTCAATATATCTAGATTTGCAGAAAGAAAACTAATACTAAACTACACATTTCATAATACAATCCCTCACCATCAGTCCAGCTGTGGCTTTCGGAGGCAACTGAAGATGTTATGAGCAGTTTAATATATTTAAATTTGCAGAAGGAAAACTAATACTAAACTACACATTTCATAATACAATCCCTCACCATCAGTCCAGCTGTGGCTTTTGGAGGCAACTGAAGATGCTATGAGCAGTTTAATATATCTAAATTTAACTACTGAAGCAAATGAACAAAACTGAATTAAACAAAGCAGTACTGAAATTAAACAGAAACTAAGAAAAACACATTAGCAGCAGAACAATGTTAATTCCATGTCATTAGTCAAAAATCTATAAAAATGCCCGGGCTGCCTATCTATAACCTAAAACAAGAGCACTGATCAGTGATTAACAACATAAAACATGAAAGACAGAAGTGAAATAGAAAGCATGAAAGTTTATAAACAGAAATGAAGCATATGTATCATGAAAAATGCAGTGTATAAACATGTGAATGGATTATGTCACAATGAGCTTTAAAGAAATAAAATAAGAACTATACACTAATGCACAAAACCTTAGCTGAGCAGGGGCCCTCTACACCAGCCTTGGCAACGATCTTCAAGTACGAATTAAGTTGGAAAACAGAGTCTTCTTATATTAAAAATGCAGTCATAACAGTATGGTAGTATTACGGCACAAAGGCAGTGTAATTACTTTACAGAGCAGACTAATAAAAGATAACAGAGACTAATTGAGACTAACTCTATATGCGTATGCAAACGCGTTATATATAACAAAAGAAATATAACTGTCTCCTAAAGTTTATGCTGGTGTAGAACACGTAGACCATTACGTCCACGGATCTAGGATCACGGCCGTGTTGGAAAGTAAATCTACGAGGAGTGGATGCTTGAATTCGACTATGGAGCCATGTACAGATGTCGACTTTCCCTCCGCAACTCAGAAACGGCCATATGAACCCTTACATGACACGGAACAGAGTCTTGTCGCCGTAAGACTCTATGGTTGACTTCCATGTGGACGCCTTTGACCGCGGCTTCTTTAGATGAGTTTGCTCGAACCAATAGGACACGAACCATGTCCTCATCGTTTCTGACTTGCCCATGTGGCTCGTTTCTCCTGTAGACACCTGTAACATAGAGTTTCACAAAATAGCTGCGGAAAGTTGCAGCAGCTGCGGAAAGTGGCAAGATTCCGCAGCTGAATGAACAAAATCTAAATCAAACAGCAGACACAAAAATATAGTTAAAAACCATGTTAGATTCTCTTTTGCAATTGACATACAATGATATTGACAACTTGGGAGGTTCAGGTGAGTGAAAAAGGTATAGAAAAGTGTATGGAAAAGATGCAGAATTGAGACTCAACATACCCCCACTGTGAAGGTGTTGCATGTCCTCATGCAACCAAAATTTTGATATTCCTTCCTTAGTTCATGTGCCTTGACACTTTAGCCAGCACATCCAATCCTCTCCTCCTCTTCTTTGGAGCTGCCAACATTCTGGGTTTCTTCATTAAGCACCTAAATTTGATATTAACCAGTGCTCTGCTCAACTTCTGGCATTTCCTTTTCAATTTCTTGTTCTTCTTCTGCCATATTCCCAGATGTAGCATGGTATTATCATGGATGATTTTGTCTAGTTTGCCTTGTTCCTTCAATGTCTCATTTTCATTTTTGATGTGTCGATTTAAAAGCTCTAGCTCAAAGATTTCCTGTTTTAGTGATTGGACTAAATCATCCTGTACTGTATGAGGCTAAATGGACGAAGTACTGGGACCTGTAGCTGCCTTTTCCAAAGATTCTATATACTCATATACTTCCTGCTGCTTGGGGTCTATTTCAGGTGTCATTTTTGTTGGGCTATTTCCAAAATGCCGTGAAGGAGAGTTATCTTCAAAATCTGGCTGAGAAGGGCTTACATCAACATCTTGCTGAGAATAGGATGGAGTATGTTCAATGTCTGACTGGGAATGAAATGATCCAGGTTCACTAACTGATTGAGATGGACTATGGTCAGATGGGGACTGTTCAGATGTCTCCTCTCCCAAATCAATGAAATGAGGACCCTTCATTTACGTTTTCCTCAATTTCCCCTTAAGTCTGCTGCTTCTTCTCACACGTTGTGGTGTACTATCCTTTTTTTTTTGTTTTCCTTTCTCTGTCTTCTTGGCCATAGAGGACTGTTTTTGAAGATAAACTAGTCTTTCAGATAACACTTGATTATCTTCTTCTTCAGAAGAAGGGTTTTTATGTATAGCCTCAATAGTTTTTCTCTCTTTTGGTGTTATTGGCTTCTTACCCTTGATTTATTTCTTCTTCTTCTTTGACAGTCTCTCTTCCCTATCAGTTCTTTCAATTGTAGTAGTAGGAGTATTTTGAATTTCATCAATTGTTCTTTTTCTTATACTTCTTCTTGCTGTGCTACCTTCAGGAATTTCTTGAGTAGGAGTAATTTGGGTTTCATCATTTATTATTTTTCTTCTACTCCTTCTTGCTGTGCTACCTTCAGGAATTTCCTGAGGTTCCTCAAAGAAATTTCTAACCAGGAATTGTTCCCATGTGTCTTTCTTTTCCTTTAACTCCTTTTCAATCAAAATTTTTACAAGGCCGTGGTGATATAGATGGGGTTCTACATCTCCTAAATGTTTCTGAACAGTCATGGACATTTTCTTCAAACTATTGAATAGAAAATATGGGAGATTGAGAGTTTGATTATATAGAAAATTCATCAGTAACCTGGTATGGTACATATACATGGACCCAAAACGGCCTTCACATGTAATGAATTTCTGAACAACTAGCAGCAAAGTAGCCCATTCCTCTTTCAATGCATGCACAAGAATTCCTCTTTTAAAAACAGTTATGTCCATACCTTGGTTTCGTAAAATTGTTCTCCATGCTTCATCACTGATGCTTTTATTTTTAAACCAACGCTCACCCTCTTGAAGAAGTTCTGTGGCTGTTGCTATAGATGCTTCATTGACCGCAAACTTAAGGTCTCCAATCTCTGCTTCCAAGCCATTAAACGACCTTGCGAATGACTTCGTGACTTCTTTATGATAACCTCTAAATTTCTAGATAAACCGTAGCCAATTTGCTTTCTTCAATATCTCCTTTACTTGCAGATATCCCTCTATAAACTTAGGTCCTTCCGGCTCTGCTCTTAGCAATTTACCCATTTTTTCTTTCTGCTCTTCACAAATTTGCCTGCGTGAGGGTTCAAATGGAAATAGAACGGCTGAATGCACAGAGATAAGCGCAATGACTGTGGGTAAATATCAGAGAATGGGAATGAGCACAATGAACGAAATGGAGTGAGACAGAACAGAGTGGGGTTTCATAAGCACGGCAGAGACACGACAGAGAGATTAACAGAGTATAACACATCTGGCAGCGTTTTGAATTTTGGTGGCTGCACAATAAATATGAGCATGTTTCAACAACGGTTATGGATTTATGCAGCTGTAAGAGTCCGTGGTCAAATCAAATACGTCTCATTGTCACCGGTGGGATATTGGAACATGAGTGAAGATCGAGGATTTAATGATGAAACCGTTTGAGAATGAATGCGAGAGGATAATATGGAGATCGTGAAAGGTTACATAATTGTCAATATAATCATTGCACATAATGGATGGAGCTCATGGTTCAGAACTATATAAAAATGTGTTTTTCAATGCTATTTGAAATAAATTTTATTCATACCTTTGGAATCTTTGCCTTTTCCTTGGTCTTCAACTAGTTTCTCTTTATTGGTGTCTTGAATGCTCCATGTCTTCATTTTTTATCCTCTCACCTGCATTTTATTTCATGATTATGGAAATAACATCTGACTGTACATTCTTTTGAAAACAGAGTTGCAGCTGCGGAATCTGCTTCTGGCTGCAGAAACTGGAGTCATCTGCGGAAACAGATGTCAGCTGCGGAAACTGACACAGCTATTACTTGGATGAATGGAAATGAACAGATGACAAATGACCAGATGGAAATGGTCATGAAAAAGATTTTTATTGATGGAATGGAATGGAATGAAATGGATAAAATGAAGTGGAATGGGGTGAAATGAAGTGAAATGAAATGGAATGAAGTGGAATGAAATGGAGTGGGTGGTCACAAGGCTTGTGAAATGAAAGAGAGATTTTTTTTGGAAAATATAGAGTGTCAGGTGTTCGTGATTTTCACCCTATATTTTCTGTATAAGACTGCCAATCAGTGATTGGTTTTCAGGCTTATACCATTTTTTTGTTTTTTTTTTTTTTAAAACTAAAAAGAACAAAAGCTAGGCTGGTGGAGAAGAAGAACTCTTCTGTACCAGCCTGATTGCAGAACTTTCTTGAAACATTTTGACAAAATCCTCCTTTGAGAGTGGCTTATGATAAACTTTCAATCTATGGCCATTCACAATAAGAGGAGTTTGAAACTCATCAATGGTCTTGATTCTTACCGCTCCATTGCTAAAGATATTGTCAATCTCATATGGCCCATGCCAATGAGTCTGAAATTTTCCTTGAAAATCTTTAAACTTGGAATCAAATAACAATGCCCAATCTCCTTCTTGAACCTCTTCTCTTTGATGTACTTGTCATGCCATTTAGATCTTTGATATTGAACTAGATCGGTTCTTAAAATTTCTTCTTGTCTGATCTCATCTAGCTCATTCAATTGCTCCATTCTATGCTTTTGGGCTTCTGATAAGTCCATCCCCAACTGAACTGCTATCTTGAAGGTCTTGACTTGGAACTCAATAGGGAGCAAGACTTCTTTCCCATAAACAAGTTCATAGGGAGAATGTCCTGTTGTATTTCTCCATGTAGTTCTGTAGGCCCACAAGGCTTCAGGAAGCCTTTCTTCCCAATCTCTTCTATGTAGATGAACAGTTTTGGTGATGATACTTTCAAGAACTTTGTTTGTGGACTCCACTTGACCATTTGCTTGCGGATGGTAAGGAGTAGATCTTCTGTGCTTGATTTTGTATTCTTCCATCAACTTCTCCACCAAATTGGGTGTGAATTGGCTCCCCTGATCTGTCACAATTTCTCTTGGAACACCAAAGCGAGTAAAAATATCCTCATAAAGAAAATGAACAACTGAATTTTCAGTAGCAGATACTAATGATTTGGCTTCTACCCATTTAGTAACATAATCAGTACAAACCAATATATACTTCTTTTTCTTGGATGGTGGATTAATAGGTCCAATGAAATCTAAAGCCCATTTTTCAAAGGGTTCAATGAGTACCTATGGTTGCAATGGCATTTCACTTGAAAGGGTAGGTTTCCCTACTCTTTGGCAGCTGTCACACCTTTTGACATATTCTTTTGCATCTTTGAAGAGGGATGGCCAATAATATCATAAAGAGAGGATTTTATAGGCCGTCCTTTTGTCTGCAAAGTGTCCGTCGCATGGTTCATCATGACATGCCTTTAGAATATCAGGCATTTCATCTTCCCTGACACATCTTCTGATCACAAGATCTGGCCCTGTTTTAAACAATTCGTTAGAAATCCATGAATATTTTGAACTCTCCTGAATAATTTTTCATTTTTCACTTGGAAATAAATGTGAAGGCAGTTTCCCTGTAACCAAATAGTTAGCAATATCTTCATACCAAGGGGTCTTAATAGTTACTGCAAACAAGTATTCATCAGGAAACTTATCCTCTACAGGAGAATCTTCTTTAGTATTCTGAATCCTAGACAAGAAATCAGCTACTGTATTATGTTTTCCTGCTCTATCCAACACAGTAATATTGAATTATTGCAAAATTAAAAGCCATCTTGTCACTCTGCCATTAGTAATAGGTTTGTTCATCAAATATCTAATTGCAGAATGGTCAGTATGAATAAAAGTTTCATAGCCTGTTATGTAATGTCTGAACTTATTAATTGCATAAACAACAGCTAAAAACTCTTTTTCAGTCACAGTATAGTTCAACTCTGTGGGAGTCAAATTTTTACTGGTGTAATAAATGGCATAAGGAACTAAATCTTTTTGACCCAACATAGCTCCTAGAGCTGTATCTGAAGCATCCGTAGAAATATGGAAAGGGAGTTTCCAATTTGGTCCTCTCAAAATAGGTGCTTCAGATATTCTTGTTTTCAAAGTTTCAAAAGTTGATTGACAATCAGGATCCCATTTAAATTCACCAGTCTTTTGTAAGCAATTTAAAGAGTGGAGATGCTATTTTAGTGAAGTTTTCTATAAATCTTCTATAGTAACCAGTAAATCCTAGAAAACTTCTAACATCTCTTTGACAATTTGGAATAGGCAACTTGGAGATGACTTCAACTTTGATCTATCAACCTTAATTCCATCTCCTGAAATATGATGTCCTAAAAAAATCCCTTCAATAAACATCATAAAGCATTTTTCATGGCTTAATGAAAGGTTTGTTTCTTTACATCTTATAAGAACTTTTTCCAAATTTTCTAATGCCTCTTCAAATGAATTACCATAAACTGTAAAATCATCCATATAAACCTCTACACAATCATGGATTAGATAATAAAAAAATTCCTAGTAATGCTCTTTAAAATGTTGTAGGTGCATTACATAACCCAAAAGGAAGCACTCGGTAGGCAAAAGTTCCCCATGGACAAGTAAATGTGGTCTTATCTTGATCTTCAGGTGCTACCTGAATTTGATTATAGCCACTAAAACCATCAAAAAATGAAAAGTACTTTTTACCTGCTAATGTGTCTAATACCTGATCGATAAAAGGAAAAGGAAAGTGATCCTTCAAAGTTGCTTTGTTCAATTCCCTGTAATCAATGCATACCCTCCATTTACCATTCTTTTTAGGTACTATAACCAAAGGAGAAACCCATCGGCTATCTGAAATTGGATTAATGAAGTTTACATTGAGAAGTTTTTGGAGCTCTTCTTTCACTATCTCCCTAAGATTTGGATTCATCCTTCTTTGAGGTTGTCTGATTGGTCTACTGTTTTCCTCAATATAGATATGATGGATACAAGTCTTAGGATCAATACCCTTCATGTCAGTATACTCCCATGCAAATGCAGTAGAATGTTTTTGCAAAATTCTGGTTAGTTTTTCTTGTTGTGACTTCTCCAAATGTTTGTTGATATTCAATGTTTTTCCTGGAAAAATCTCAATAGCAGAATTACCAAACTCTTCCATAGAGTAAAGAGACATTTGTCTTGATGATAAATATTCTATGTCGGATTCCAACTAAAATTGTGTGGGGTCATATTCTGAAGATGTCTCAAAATTTTCTAATGTATTCAGAATTTGACTATCCTCACTGATTTCAGAAATGGTAAAGACAGGTTGTATAATGTCCTCATCATCGACCCATTCATTGTCTCCTACTTCTGTGATTGCTTTTGTTGGAGGATACAAATTGAATTTCTTTGTCGAATTACCATTAGAAATGTACATATCCCCAGATCTACAACTAATGAAAGCATCAGCTGTGGCCAGCCAAGGTTTTCCTAAGATAAGTGGGTGTCCTCCTAGATTACTCTTAGGAGTCAAAAGCATAAAACTACTGGATATTCCCAAGAATCTAAGGAGACTGAAATATCTTCTAATACACCATCTGGTTTAATAATTGATCGATCTGCAAGTTGCAGTAAAGTAGGTGTAAAAAGAAGGTTAGGAAGTTTTAGCTAGTCCATAGTCTATCTACTCATAATGTTAATAGTAGCCCCTAAGTCAATCAATGTGTTTGGAATTTCTATCCCATTTATATGTGTCTTGACAATTGGACTTCCTGGATCTACATACTTCTGCATGGTAATTTTTCCCATCATAATGTCTACAATCTTTCCTACCAGGTGGATTCTTCTTGTGTCTTTTAGTTTCCTTCCTGGTCTTTTGAAACTCAACTCCTTTATGGTTTTTGCTAGAATAGGAATCTCTCGAATAGCTTGTAGCAAGGGAATCTTGATACAAACATTCTTCAATTCATCTAGAAAGTCATAGTTAGGCAACAAAATTTGTTTTTCCACCCCCTTGTCAATTTGTAGTCTTTCAGGAAAAGGAGGTATAGATAAAGATGCAAGTTGCTCATCTATAGGAGTTGTGGGTGTTGTCTTTTCTTTTTCTTTTTCCATGCTTGGATTTTGAAGAGATTCTTCCTCAGAACCCTTATTGACTTCAAGAGAATCCTCCTCAGAGGTATCTTGCTCTTGAATATCTATAGAAGGTTTTTCTAAAACTCTACCAGATCTGAGTTGTACATCGTTGAGAGGAACAATCATATAGGTAGGAAATTGTTGTCCTTCTACCATGTAAGTATTTTGAGGATTCTTATTGTTAGGATTTGGCAATGGCTGAGCTGGAAGTTGATTTGTATTTTGTTGGTATGGGAGCATGAGTTGAGGATTTGGATTTTGTTGAGAAGGTTGTTGTTGTGGAAATGGCAATGAAAGTTGTGGATTTGGGTTTGGAAGTTGTGAAGCTTGTTGATTTTGAAAAGATGGAGGATATTGATAAAATTGAGCAAATCTCCCATAAGGATTTTGCATCCCTTGGACCCATGGCTGATATGAATTTTGATGTTGGGGCCAAGGTTGTTGCCAAGGATTCCAACTTGGTGGGGTTTGAAAATTCATAGGGTTGTTAAACCCTTGAGTTTGTTGTCCCTGCCAAGGTCTCCTTGCAACAAAACAGAGAGATTCTACTGAATTTGGGTCTTCTTGAAAGACAGCTTTGAGTCCAGGAATTGAAGGACAATCCTTGATCTCATGATTCTCTGATCAAATCATACATGTTTCTACAACTTTTACATCCAAGGGACATTCCCTTAAAGCATGTTTCTTCCTACATTTCGGACAAAAGATGGCTAAGGCATCTATTTCTGCTTTCTGCTTGTTTTGGACTTTAAGGGTGTCTAGTTGTTCACTAAGGCTCCCTAAGATATCAGTTTTGAACTCATCAAGCATATTACCAATCTCTACCCTACTTACTGATCCAGTTGCGGATTTGTTAGCCCTAATAAGAGAAGGATCCCTAGGCCCTTTTCCTGTTTTAGATTTTCCTCTTAAGAGATGGACACATAGTTCTGTTATATCACGAAGTGGGAGTTGAGAAATGTCTCCTTTCCCCATAATGTTTAAAATATCTATCCATTCATCTCTAATGGATTTTAATATGAGAGCTTTCAAGGTTTCATCATCTAAGTTGCTCATCTTTTCTCTTTTCAAGTTGTATTGAAATCTTTCAAGTAAATTTTCCAAATTTTCATCTTCTTTTTGCATCATTTTGAATACCTCATCCTTGTGATTGGTGGGCATACAATAGTCCAGGTATCTATCCAAAAATGTTTGTTTCATATCATTCCAAGTCCTAATAGATTGGGTGGCTAATCCCATGAACCATTTCAAAGCGGCTCCCTTCAATGTTGAAGGAAGCAGTTTGAGTTTTTGAGAGTCTTCCATATAGTCATAGGTTCGGCACACGACTTCAAACTCAAACAGAAATGTTTCAGGATCCTCACTTCGCAATCCATAAAATTTAGGGAGGACAAATGGTGAGATATTTTTCATTGTTGCATGAGTTTCCTCATCAGCTATAGGGAATCCAAACAAGTTGTCTCCTTCCCTATTTCTACCATTATTTCCTTCACCATTTTTGTCTCCATTGTTTCCTCCTCTTCTACCTCTACCTCTACCTCCATCTATTACTTCCTTTGCCATGATAGTTTCTTTAGAGTCCTTAAAGTTCTCTAGTTCTTATACCAAGGGAGGATGAGAGAGAGTCTCTTTGTTTTCTAAATGGGATTTAGTAGATGGTATAGGAGAATCCTCTAATTCAACTGTTCCTTGACTTCCAAAGATCTTAAGGCTAGGGGTAGATGGTGGTGAATCTGTTCTATGCCTTGAAGAAGATGGAGTTGTGAAAATCGAACTCTTGGCTTTAGCTATAAACCTTCCCCTAGAATCTCTTGCTCTATGCATGTCATTTTTTATTTATTTTTTATTTTTTAAAAAGTAGGGCTAATAATTCTCTTTCTGATCTTCCAGGTCACACTAGGTGCAAGAAGAGAACATACTTAAGAATTTACTGAACCAATAACTCTCTTTTCTGATCCTCCAGATCACACTAGGTGCAAGAGAAGAGCATACTTCAAGAAGTTATCAAGTTTTCCCTTCTTTTATGATTTTGTGTTTTTTTTTAAGAAATTGGCTACCTAGTTACACTTCCCCGGCAACGGCGCCAAAATTTTTGGTCAATTTAGTGTGTCCTAAATTGCTACATTTAATTTGTCAATCTGGGATTCGTAAGCTGATGAAGTGTGGCGCACTATATGTGCAAGATAACCTATTTCTTAACTTTTTGTCGTTTTTGGTTTTCTAAGATGAAATGGAAATTCTAAAATGAAAACAAGTATGGTTATGTTTTTTCAAGGAAATGATATCCTCTATAATGATTTACCAACTTGAAACTTAAAAAGGAATTTGAAAATTACACTGACAAAACTTGAAAGGAAATGAAAATGCGCTGCTGAAATGAAAAGATGCTGCTAGTCTAATGAATCAAAACAGTGAACTAGTGAGCATGAAACCAAAATATTCTTGCTGCTGTCTAAACAAAAAAGAAACTATGCTGAAAGAAATCCAAAATAACATCAAAGTAAATCTAAATCAGATTACATCAACTTGTCTTCTGATCCCTCATCATTAGTCCAGCTATGATTTTCGGAAATAACCATAAACAACTTGAGTAACTGACATCTAACTTGCAGAAAGTAAACTACTATCAAACCATACATTCATAATTCAATCCCTCACCATCAGTCCAGCTGTGGCTTTCGGAGGTAACTGAAGATGTCATGCACAATTTAATATTTCTAACTTGCAGAAAAGAAACTAATACCAAACTACACATTTCATAATACAATCCCTCACCATCAGTCCAGCTGTGGCTTTCGGAGGCAATTGAAGATGTTATGAGAAGTTTAATATATCTAAATTTGAAAAAAGGAAACTAATACCAAACTACACATTTCATAATACAATCCCTCATCATCAGTCCAGCTGTGGCTTTCGGAGGCAACTGAAGATGTTATGAGCAGTTTAATATATCTAAATTTGCAGAAAGGAAAATAATACCAAACTACACATTTCATAATACAATCCCTCACCATCAGTCCAACTGTGGCTTTCGGAGGCAACTGAAGATGTTATGAGCGATTTAATATATCTAAATTTAACTACGAGCAAATGAACAATATTTGAATTAAGCAAGCGATGCGAAATTAAACGAGAAACTAAGAAAAGCACATTAGCAGGCGAACAATGTTAATTCCATGTCATTAGTCAAAAGCTATGAAAATGCCCGGGCTGCCTATCTATAACCTAAAACAAGAACACTGATCAGTGATTAACAACATAAAACATGAAAGACAGAAGTGAAATAGAAAGCATGAAAGTTTATAAACAGAAATGAAGCATATGTATCATGAAAAATGCGGTGTATAAACATGTGAATGGATTATGGCACAATGAGCTTTAAAGAAATGAAATAAGAACTATACACTAATGCACAAAACCTTAGCTGAGCAGAGGCCCTCTACACCAGCCTTGGCAACGATCTTCAAGTACGAATTAAGTTGGAAAACAGAGTCTTCTTATATTAAAAATGCAGTCATAACAGTATGGTAGTATTACGGCACAAAGGCAGCGTAATTACATTACAGAGCAGACTAATAAAAGATAACAGAGACTAATTGAGACTAACTCTATATGCATATGCAAACGCGTTATATATAACAAAAGAAATATAATTGTCTCCTAAAGTTTATGCTGGTGTAGAACACGTAGACCATTACGTCCACGGATCTAGGATCATGGCCGTGTTGGAAAGTAAATCTACGAGGAGTGGATGCTTGAATTCGACTATGGAGCCATGTACAGATGTCGACTTGCCCTCCGCAACTCAGAAACGGCCATATGAACCTTTACGTGACACGGAACAGAGTCCTGTCGCCGTAAGACTCTATGGTTGACTTCCATGTGGACGCCTTTGACCGCGGCTTCTTTAGATGAGTTTGCTCGAACCAATAGGACACGAACCATGTCCACATCATTTCTGACTTGCCCATGTGGCTCGTTTCTCCTGTAGACACCTGTAACATAGAGTTTCACAAAATGGCTGCGGAAAGTTGCAGCAGCTGCGGAAAGTGGCAAGATTCCGCAGCTAAATGAACAAAATCTAAATCAAACAGCAGACACAAAAATATAGTTAAAAACCATGTTAGATGCTCTTTTGCAGTTAACATACAATGATATTGACAACTTGGGAGGTTCGGTGAGTGAAAAAGGTATAGAAAAGTGTGGCATTAGAAGGATGCGGGGTGAGACTCAACAAGCGCTCAAGCTATGGCGAGGGTACGGGCGGTCCAGATACTCTAACTCTCGTGACCTCCTGAAAGCCCTGTCCTCCTTGAACTTCAAATCTCGCCCAACAATAACTCTCTTCTGTGCATGAATATAAATCTGAAAGGATTTCGAGGTCTCACTATAGCCCACAAAGTTACCCTTCTCTGTGATGGGCTCTAGTTTGGTCCTCTTCTCCTTAGGTATGTAGGAGTATGTGATACACCCAAAAATACGAAGATGACCAATATCAGGCTTTTTCCCAGAAAAAGCCTCCTCCGGAGTCATGTGCCCCAAGGCACGATGCAGACTCCTGTTCTGAAAATAAACAACAGTGTTGCAGGCCTTTGCCCACAAAAACAATGGCAACCCCTGATCATGTAACATGGCTTTGGCAACCCCTCCGATGGATCTATTCCTCCTCTCCGCAACCCTGTTCTGCTGGGGGTTGTAAGGAACAATGAACTCCCTCCTGATGCCTGCCTCTGCACAATAGTGAACAAAATCTTCGAGGGTGTACTCTCCTCCATTGTCTGACCTCAAGGACTTGATATTTCGACCTGTCTGTGTCTCCACAAGAGCTCTGAACTCCTGAAACCGCTTGAAGACCTCACTCTTGGTCTTCAAGAAATAAATCGAGGTCCTCCTGGAGTGATCATCAATGAATAAAACATAGTACTCATACCCACTCAAGGAAACATGAGACATCCGACCGCTCACATCAGAATGAATCAAATCAAGTATCCCAGTGGCTCTGCTGTCACTGATGGGAAAAGGGGATTTGGAAAACTTGCCCATCGCACATCCTCTGCAAGTATCAAAGTGATTAGTACTAAAATCTGGCACACCTATAGTGATCTCCCGCAAAGTCCTCAAGGCTCCATGATACATATGCCCCATCCTGTGGTGCCAAATCTCACACAGCTCAGAACTACTAGCGCTATTGTCGGTTATACTGCTCAATTCCAAAAGGGGCTGAGATGCAAACTTGTACACCTTTGCATGGCGTACACCTATCACTCTAGCTAAATCAGTTGGAGCACCCATGGGATATATCAGCACCTGTCCTCCCCTAAACAGTATCTCATATCCTCTATCCTCCAAAGATGAGATGGATATGAGGTTCTTCCTCATCCCTGGCACATAAAGAACATCTGACACCTTCAAGGGAGGTTTGGGTTCCCTATGAAATGTCAGTGTTCCCACACCGACTGCTCTAACAACTCTGTCATCACCGAGTACTACTTCTATATCAGTGCCACTCTCTAAAAGCTTTGAGAATTACTCACGACTCCTGTCATATGACGTGAAGCCCCACTGTCCATATACCAGATACCCGAAGATGCTCTGCTAGTCGAGGGAAATGCATGCTCCCTCTGAACCTCTGTGGCAGGTGATCCTGCACTAGAGGACTCACACGCAATGAACCCAAACTCCCGGTCAAAGCGGTCTGCAAAGTCCTCATCATTTACTGATGTGCCATGCTCTAGTTCTTCCCCTTCTTCTTCTTCTTCTCCAGACACACAACTGCATAGTGTCCCATCTTCTGACAATTCCAACACTTTACCTTGGAATAGTCCTTCTATGTGTTACCCTGTTTACCTTTACCTTTGCCTTTTCCCCCACCACTGCTTGTGGAAGCTTGCTTCTTTCCTTTGCCTTTCTTGCCTCTTGCCAATAGTGCTACATCCTCATCCTGCTCAACTGGCTTGGCTGCCCCAAGCTGACCCTTCCTAATCTCTGTTTGAATGCAATCATCCCAAAACCTCTCCCATGTGGGAAGGGTCTCACGTGCACAAACCCCATCACCAAAGTTCATCCATGAACTGGGAAGGCCATTCACTGCAATCCGCACCAACTCATTGGGTGGAATGACCTCTCAAACTGCTGCCAACTCATCTCTCACATTAGTAATCTTTGTGAGATATCCAGCTGCAATATTAGTCCTACCCATCTTAATGGTCTTCAGCTTCTCCTTCAAGACCATTTTCCGGTTCTCATTGGTACTCTAGTAGAGATTGGACAATGTTGTCCATATCTCATGAGCATTTCTCTTTCCTCTCACATGAGGAATGCAATGGTCTTTGATTCCGTGTAGAATTAGTCTCTTACCCTTGTTGTTATTTCTATTATATGCTGCCAACTCAACAACATCAGTAGGCACAACATCAGGGTTCTGTGCGGTATGCACCATGATGTCCCAGACTTCTGCCTCCTCAAAGATACTCTGCATTCTCTCCTTCCAAACGTTGTAATTGGTATGCCCATCCAACCTATCCTCCACCCTCAGTCCCAATGACATCCTGCTATCTTAAAACTGAAAAATTGCACTGTTGTAGTAAAGATAAAAAATTATGTGTGTGAAAAATCAGCTTGCTGGAATTTTCTGAGTGAAAAATCAGCAAACTGTATTTTTCTTCTTGGTGTCCCAAACTGCACTTTCAGCACTCAACCTCTGATACCATGTAGAAATTTCTTATTTTCCCACCCCGGTTTTCAGTTTCACATTATTTCTCCTTTTAGTTAAATGCCCTTTCCCATATCCTTACATTCAACAACAGGAAAATAATTATTTTTGCTGAAAACGCAAATTCTGGAAAATTTACAGAATGCTGGAAAATGCAGAAATAAAAATCAGCAGATACAAACAGTCATTCAACACATTATAACATAGTGATTTTTGGTCAAGGTGACCCTGAAAAAACCCCTACAACTCTTGGGGAAAACCAGTTCGAAAGCTCCTTCTTATTTCTGAAAAATGCTTTTTACAATGGGAGAAATATTTAAAAAAATCAGCAAGTAAACTTTTACAACTTATCTTGTTTTCCGTGCTTTTCCACCCCCTCGAAAAATGTGCAAACGGTAAAACTGAATTAGCAATAAATGTTGTACAAATTTCCTTCAAAACATGCCCATAAATTATAGCATTAATTTTTGTTGTACGGCCTCCTCTTTTTGCGTGCAGAACAGCATTAAATGCTGTTGTACGGCCTCCTAGGAATGTGTGCAGGCTGACTTAAATGTTGTGTATGGAAATATGCCTTGGTTTTTGTGCCAGCAATCAGCTACAGGCTGTACAGCCTACCTAGAAATGCGTGCAGCAAAAACAACAACCTATCCCTCGAAATCTGTGCCCAGAAAATGGTACGACCTCCTTGGAAATTGTGCCCAAGTCTGTTGTATGGATTCTACCTTGGAAACCGTGTCAAATATTCCTTGAACTGAGTGCAAACTCTGCTGTACGGCCTTGCTGAAATACTGCCTTGGACTGTGTGCCAAGATGTTGCCTCCTCCTCTTCACTGCTCAGAAATCTCCCTTGCTCTCTTGCTCTCTTTCTCCCAATCTGCTTATGAAAGAAAAAAAAATGACATTTTCCTCCTTTCCCTCCTTTAACCTAACCCTAAGTGACTTTTGGGAAATCCCTAAATCCAATGGCTGAAACAGATTTAGATCTAGGGCTGAGATTAAAATGCTCATTTAAATCTCACTTTCTATTTTTTAATTCACCCCACTTTAATAAAGACCCACTTAGTCATTTATTTCCAAAGTCACTTTTCCTTTCTAATTTTACATTGACTTTATTAAAGTCACTTTAAAATTAGACTTTACTAACTTTATCACTTAAAGTCACTTTTAAATTAGATCTGACTTTATAACTTTATAAAGTCACTTTAGGAGAAAAATTAAATTCTTATGGACACTTTTCCCTAGGCCAAAGATCAAAGCCTTAGGGAACCACCTGTCCTCCGGTAACCAAATTTCAACAAATGAGGCTAATCCAAAAGACAAACATATTGATATTAAAACTCTCATCCGTCTTGAATTAAAATTGATTGCATTTACCGTTACCAAGTTGTACAGAAGTGCAGATTTGCATGTGGCTACTGGATCCCAAATGCGGATTATGGTAGATTGCTTCTGAGGCACTATATTCAACTTGTGCGAGACAGTGTTGGCTAATTTCAAAGGCCAACTAACTAGAGCAAAAAATGGGAAGTTAAATAACTTTAGATATGGATCTATTGCGGTTACCTTTGCTTTAGAGAGGATTCCTCTGTTATCTCTGTAACATATTCCTGTTGATACTGGTAGACCTCAAGAGCCTCAGATGGTTTGATGGGTTGATTTGATGGCCCGTCGCAGTGAGGGTGGGGAGATTGTTTGATTTCCCTCGACTTATTTTCGTTTCTTAGAACACCAACTTTTTGTGATAGAGGATTTTCCTTATGCGGGCATAGATTTCCGTGGCGACCAAGATATGTCACTTCCTCAAGGAGCTCAGTGGGATGAGTCAAGTAAAAATCACTTTAGCATGTTCTAATTTCTAATTTTTTTTTTTTTTAATCATCCAAAACTAATAACAAAAAATTCAAATGCAAATGTGGGTCCACGTCAACCAGCCACTCTCCGTCCCTTTGACAAGAGGCAACGGGATGAAGTTGTAGCACCACCACAACCACAAGATCAGACAGCAGAGATCCTGACTGATTTGGAACACCATTTGGAGCGACTGACTCTGGACATTCCAGAGACTACTATAGATGACATATCGCTCTGTTTACAGAGATATGTCATTGGTGTTCATGGACCATTCAGGAGATTTTTGTGCAGGGTGGCGCGAGTTGTAGTATACTATCATGACCATTACCACGGATAGTAGATGATCGATTGTATAGACTCTCATCATTTTTTGTATCACTTTTTTCCCGATCATAAGGCAATTTGAACCTATGATTGAGGACGATGTACGATTTTTTAAAACACTACTCTATACTATGATATACTACTATTTTCAGTTACCTGTCCAACATGTTATCAAATGTTGATTTACTACTTTTATTATCGCAAATGTTCGTTAATCACACTAGAAGCTATTTCATCTGCTAATGTGTTTAAATTTCTTGGAATGTGTTGATACTAAATATAATCAAATTCTCGTTCCAAGAGACGAACTCTTAAAAATAATCTTAACAACACTGGGTTTCTAATTGCATATACTTGATTTAATTGTAATACAATGAGTTCAGAATCTAACCTAACGATCAAACTCCGAATTCAAATGAAATGGATTCAGACAATAAATCAATAACTGCACTATATTCTGTAGTATTGTTTGTTGTTTGACCGAGGCTTACCCCATGCATAGAAATTAACTCGTCAGTGGATGAATAAATAACCCAAGCTGCGGAAGAAATGTTCCATGTACTACGACAAGCACCATCAGCAAAACCAATGTATGTTTGAAAATACGTTGACATTTGCAATATCAAGAGTAATCCAAATAAGCAGGAATAGTAGTAAAAGCACACTTAAACTAGGCACACGTTTCTAATCTACAGCACACCGGCTAAAAATAACTAATATATAGGAAAGATCTCCACACAAGAATCAAGCGTAATATCTCTTCAGATAAAGCTCATTTCTGGGTTTGCCTAAAGAGACCCCGTCAAGATCAATCAATTCATAGGCCCTTTTGCAAGCTGTCGCTTGACAATATAAGGACCATGCCACATGGGTTCAAATTTCCTAGCCCCTAGTTTATCATTGGCTTGATCATAAATAAAAACAAGGTCTCCTTCTGAAAAATTATGAAGCATAACCTTCCTATCATACTGAGCTTTCATTTGTTTTGCATGAGTCTCGGTGGCTAGTGCAGCGGTGTGCCGATTCTCATCTAATTGAGCTAAGTATAAAAAATGTTTCTCCTCTTCAGAAGTGGCTGGTAGTAACTCTATGGCTAGTTGGAGTGACGGTATCTCACATTCAATAGGTAATACCGCTTCTAAACTGTAAACCAGTTGAAAAGGGGTAAAACCTGTCGATGTTTTTGGTGAGGTTCGATATGCCCAAAGTGTTGAAAAGAGTATGGTATGCCAATTCGACTTATGAATTCCAATGATTTGTTCGATCATGGTGAATAAAAATTTATTGATAGCTTCAACCATACCATTGGCTTGCGAGTAATATGGCGTAGAACTGTCACGGAGCAGGCCAAGTTGATCAATGAGTTCAGTCATCATGAATTTTCAAAAATGGCTCCCATGATCAGTAATTGTCACTTGGGGAACATCGAAAAGAGAAATCACATGATTGAATACGAAAGTAGCTTCATTTTTTCCATCTGCCACAAATGTAGGCATCGCCTCGGCCCATTTGGTAAAATAATCTACTGCTAGAATAATATACCCATGCCCCCCGGTCAAGTGAGGGTTACATGTAGTGAAATCAATGCCCCATTTTGCAAAAGGACCGACAGCAATTATAGGGTGAAGAGGAGCAGGTGGTGCACGCATTTTCTTATCGAATATTTGACAATTATGACATTTTCGGACCGCATAAATAAAATATTTAAATAAGGACGGCCAGAAACAACCTACACACAAAATCTTTTGGGTTGTGGCGTACCCTGACATATGACCGCCACATGCTCCAGAGTGACAGTCATTTAAAACCTTTTCGGCTTCTTCATGGGTGAGACAACGTCGAAAAAAAGAGTCCGCTTATCGACAGTATAATGTGTTGCCAACAATATGATATTGTTGAGACTGGAAACATATTTTACATCATTGTGACCGTGAAAATTCGCGCTGAAAAGATTGGGTTTGAAGATAAACAATGATATATCCATACCAAGGATCAATGGTACTAATAAGAAACAAGGATTCTTCCGCAATTGGTTGGTCTGCCATAGTTTCTATATCAGTACGTGGGAAATCACACATCAGTTCAACAAAGATCAATGATTTCTTTGATTTGGACTTTTCAAATTCCAAATCAAACTCCTGTAGGATAACAATCCATTTGGAGTATTTTCCCCCTAGCAATTTTTTGGTCAAGATATACATCATATGGTTACAATTAGAAATCACTGTTGTTTTGCGTAAAAGTATGTAATGACGAAAACATTGGATAGCTTGAACGACTACTAAGGACAATTTCTCCACATGTGAATACTTGATTTCAGCGGATGCAAGTTGCGACTAAGATATTATATCACATGTTCACTATGGAATTCATCTTCCTGAACTAGAACCATTCCTATCGTGGAATCGAAGTGGCAAGGTACAAAAATTAATCCTGGTTGTAGTTGGGATGATGCAGTAATGGTGCATGGGTCAATGCATGTTTTAGAGCATCAAAAGATCTATCGGCAACCTCGTCCCAAAAGAAAGGAATATTCTGTTTCAACAACCTAGTGAAACCTTTCGTTAACTTGGCGTAATTAGGAATGAATCGACATAAAAAGTTTGCTTTCCCTTGCAAACTTTGGAGTTGGCGAAGAGTAGAAGGAGGAGGTAAATTGATCATTGCCTCAACCTTTGACGAATCGACACGAATGCCTTCCTTTGAGACAATAAATCCCAATAATCGTCCGGATTGTACGCAGAAAACACATTTGTGAGGATTCGGACAAATTTTATAATGCCTACATCGTATAAAAATGGCTCGTAAATTAGTAATATGATCTTCTCTGCGCAAAGAGTGAGTAGGAAAATCATCGAGGTAGGGTTGTACAATGTGTTTAATGTCATTAAATGCATAAGACATGGCTCTTTGAAAATTGGTGCCAGCATTCTTAAGTCCAAAGGGTAGTTTGCGATAATCAAAAGTTTCCCATGGACAAATGAAAGCTATTTTGGTTTGATCTGCAGGGAGTATGTTGATTTGATTGTAGCCAAAAAATCCATCCGTGAACGAAAACATTTCACTTCCAGCACAATCGTCAATAATTTGATCGATGTAAGGGGTTGGATAATTGTATTTTGGACAAGCTCGATTTATATCCCTATAATCGATACATACTCGTATTGTTCCTTGTTTTTTATTGACTAGAACAATATTACATAACCAATCCGTTAACGGGATTGGATAAATAAAACTTGCACGAAGTAATTTTTCAACTTCGGCTTTAATAGCGGTAGCTTTTCTCGGATGTATTTGACGTAATATCTGTCTAATGGGTTTAGCATCCGGGTATGTCTTAATTTCATGAACAACAATCAACGGATCTATTCTTGGAATTTCTGCATATGACCAGGTGAAAATGTCGCAAAATCCCTAAAATCGGGCTTTAGATGCTTGGATTTCATCAGTCGTACAAGAAGCACCTATATGAATGTTTTCAACAATTCCGGGTTTTACTAAAATGTCAAGAGGAACCATTGTAGAAATATTATCTAAATTCAATTCAGAACCAAAATGTGAAACAGGATTTTGAGGTTCTTTGACAAAATCAGTAGTAAAAATGGAGGAAAAATCATTCTCAAAATGATCGAGAATAGGTAAAAATGAAGACCTATGATGAAGATCTTCTCATGGTAACTCATAGACCGACAAGAATTCACGAATATGTTCATCAGTATTGAATACTCGTTGATCAAGATTCGGAATTGATGTCGAAGCTAAGCTTGATATTGAAAATGACTCCTAATTGATCACATTCACTAGATCAGATTTAGTTGAAGGAGTATCAGAAAATAACTATACATTCTGATATGCTAACTGAAAAGGACTCAAAGGCATTGGGCCATCGAAAGAATCCAATTTTGATTCTTAAGGTACTATCCATGGATCATCAAAGGAAATAGTACTTGATGTAATCATATTGATATTAGTAATAAGAGGTTGTACGTTGGGAGCAAGCGAGGAAAAAGTTCCTAGTAAAGCCAAATCTTTAAGCAAACCTACTCCGACATCCTTATAAGGGATATTTGACTTTCCGATATGCTGGATGCTATCAGTAGACGCTGGGTCGGATGAATAATATGAGAGCTGATCTATTTTAATGATCTTTCCTTTATGGAGAAACATGATGAGAAGAAAGATCGATGATACAACAGCAGTCATGGCGTAAGACCAACTGTGACCCAGGAGAAGGTTGTAATCCAGAGGGGCATCAACCACTTCCACATCTAGATTAACCATTTTTCCATCGACCTCTATTGGTAGATCTTGTAAAATTCCATACGGTTGAAAACCTCTTCCATCAAAAGCTTTGAGAATAGTCCGCGATTGGTTAATTGTGGGAGAATCAAGTGATTTCCAACATTTTAACAACATGATACACGTAGAAGCCCCTTCATCAACAACAGTACGAAAGATAAGTTTGTTTTTTACTATTACTGGAATCTGAAAAGCCATTTGATGGGGTAGGCAGGGTGTAAAATTATCTAAATTGAAGATCATTAGGTTCGAATCCTAGAGATCTATGGCTCCAAAGGCTGAAAATAGTAATTTTCTTTGGGCTGTGCATGATTGCAGTACTTCCAAAGCCAACATTGCTGAAGGGGAAATCACCAAATCTTCAAAAATATTGTAATTTTGAGCAGCTCTCACATGTGTATTGAAATCTGATTTACGAAGTACACCTTTAGCAGGCGGTTTGATTACTAAGTCAGGATTTTGTTTCTCGATCCGTAACGGATCAGAAACTAAGGGAGATGTAGTTGATGCTAAATTAGATGTTTCTGATTCTTTACCAGGATTTTTGCTACCGTAATCTTGCAATCGCGTCGCAACCATCATGATATTCTCTAGCGCAGTTGAGGAAGATCCAACGATGTTACTATATTGATCAGGAAAGGGATCCTTCAAGATAGCAAGTATGGGTGAAACCTTAACGAATTTGATACCTCGGCTCTATGCGAGCACTTTTTTGTAAAATGATCCTCATCACATATAAGACAAGGATATCGAGGTTTGTATTTTTCTTTAGTTGGTTCAGTTGTATCATTTTTATCTTTTGAAGATTTTTTCTTTTTATTCTTACCTTTCTTCTTACCACCAGTTTTAGATTTCGTTGTAGATGATTCTACAACGTGAATATCGGCGGAAGTTTCAATAGAAGAATCTCCTTTTGGTGAATCGGATAAAGTGATAATAGGATAATTCATCTTGGAAGATTTCTTCTTAATTTTACCAGTGCTAACAGAACCAATTACACCATTAGCGGCATGAGAGCTAGAAGGAGTTGTAGTTAATTGACCAGGTCTTGGTAAGTCGGGGATTTTATCGTACAGAGTACCTGACTGAGTATATACAAGGTCAAGGTACTGAGCCTGAGAAATGACTTTCTCTTCGGTAACAATGCCTCCTTTGGCCACATCTTCAGTAATTTTGGGCAATAACGATTTAATAAACCATTTAGCAAAAATTTGATCCGGAATAAAGAATTTCACTAAACACCTTCTACGTCTCCATTCATGAATATGATCAGATATGTACGTAGATGTAGACTATTTTAATGAAGTTAGCAATTCTGTGCCATTGTCGTATCTGACAGGCAACTGAAAATGGGTTAAGAAAGCAGTAGCTAATGCATTAAAATTATTAAAAGAGCCGCGTGGTGACTCAATGTACCATTTGGCAGCTAGACCAATGATATTTCTCTGAAAAAGACGCAATCGAACTAAATCATCTATTATTGAATTGGATGCACACCAGAGGTGATAATTCATAACGTGATTAGATGGGTCCTCTCCTGATTTACCCTCAAATTTTGGAATATCATTGGGCAACTTGTTAGGCATCGAAGGCCAATATGGAAGATAAAAGATAGGATCATTCATAAAGCGCGATAGATCCAATAAATCTAAAGTTTCTATGAATGGTAACCGATGGCTAGGGTCTTGATAACCATGTGTGACCAAACCACTTCCAGGAGGAGGATATCCAGGATACCCTGGAATTGGATGTGCATTTGGAATCGTGAAACCTCCTAGATAACCAGGATTAACCAGACCATACTGGGGTTGTTGAGGTACTTGATAAGTATACCCAGGGTACGGCCGATACTGATATATTGGATTTTGTGTAGCATGTCCAAATTGATGCTGTCCTTGCTACGGTTGATAAGTAAATTGTGGTTGACTAGAGACAATCGTACTAGTACCAGCTTGTCCTATAGGCATCTAGACTATAGTCTGAATTGTAGGTCCTGACTATGGTACAGATACTTGAGGAATTTGCACTGATGCAGGGATAGAAGAAATCGGAGCTACATATACTCCAGAAATAGGTGTGGTAGGTTGAACAGAATTTGCAACAGTAGCAGCAGTCTGAGGTGAATTCTGAGGTGTACTAGGCCCAGGCTGCTGAACAGAACTAGGTGTAGGGACTTGAACAGTAGGCTGGATAGGTTGCTGGGTTGGACCAGAACCTATAGGCTGTCCAGGTTGATTAGGAAACTTCACATTGGGTTGCATAGTCTATTGAATTTGAGATGGATTCCATGCCATATTCATTCCGGTGTATTGACCCATAGAAGGTTGTGTATATGAAGGACCATAACCTGGTTGAACGTAGGTTGATAATTGAGCAGCACATTTCCAGCTCCTTGTAATAATGGTTGATTGGAAGGAGGTTGGAAACCTTGAGTTGGGTATTGTCCTTGAGGTTGATAACCTTAAGGCATGTACTGAATCTGGGGTTGATATTAACCCTGAGGAATATACTGAGTGTGGGTTTGAGCTTGGGGTATGTACTGTCCCTGAGGTTGAAAACCTTGAGGTATGTACTATCCTTGAGGTTTTTCTCCAGGTAAGTAATATTTTCCTACAGTTTTTCCTGGTAAAAAATTACCTTGAGGTTGCCCCCTAGGCGGTAACTGACTTCCTTCAGGTTGCCCCCCAGGTGGAAACTGACTACCTTGAAGTTTCCCCCTAGGTGGTAACTGACTACCTTGAGGTTTAGGATTTGGAATATTACCAGACATCATAAAAATCTGCTCTCCGTTCAATGTTTCAGTTTTAATTTCATTTGTACCAAATGATAACTCTTGTTTAATTGGTTGAGGATTTTCTCCTGAGAAAGTACCAGAGAGTGACTGGTACCCCAAAGGAACAAAAGGACTACCATATAAAAACGTTTCAGGAGATTGGGAAAATATAGATGACTCACCTGACATAGTTGACGAAGGATAATAACCTCTCGGTGTAGGATGAAATGGAATTCGGGGTGGTGAATAACTAAGACCTAGGATTTCTAAAAAATATGTCAAGGATAAATACCAAGCTTCAGTTCTAAAAGGACTGTAGAATATTGATTCATGCTCCCTAATATTCAAAGTTACTTGGGTTTCGGGAAGAGTTGCGTCTTCGTCTGGACCAACAAGTTCTTCAATATATATGAGGTCAGAAGGAATATTTTCAGTAATTCGATGTCTTACCCTAGGTGAACCAGGATCACTAGAAGTTGGAGTAACAAATCTTGAAGATCGTTCCAATACAGTAGGTTCAATGTCAGGCTCAGAAATTTCAGGTTCTTCAGCTAATTCACTGGAAGGAAAAATACTACCAGTAACTTCGGAAATTGAAATTCATTCTTGAATATGTTCTTTTGTTTGTGATTGATAATTAGGATGAATAACTATGGATGATTCTCCTATTTCTGTTGATCTAATTCTACTGTCACTAGACGATACTAGAGCTCACAGCCCTTCAAGTTGGCTTGGTGTATCCTCAGGGGGTTTCCCCTGGAGTCTATGCGATTGTCTTGGTAATTCAGCCACGATTAAAAATTATTAATCACACGCAATCAAAGAAAATTTCAATGAAAACTCCTAGAGTCACTAAGGAAACAAGCAAATGAATCACACGCCTAAAAATCTAGGAGATCAAACCACACACAAACAGTAACTCCCCACACTAAAAACACTAGTTGGTGATGAGATCCAACATCATAGTAGTTTAATGTATAAAGGGAGGTTGGAACAGTTACCCAGACAACCTGCTTAATGAAACAGACCGGTGCAAGTTTCTCCACTTAAACCATCTCGAGTGAAGATAACCCTCCAGAGAGTCCAAGTGAGTCTAGTCGATGTCTGCCCCAGGTACAATGGGATCTTTTCTCCACCGTCACCTTAGGAAAAAATCATAAAGATTATGGCCACTATGGTTATCAACAGGAACTAATATACCTGGGGGAATAGTCTACGATCCAACATACGCACAAGGGCAGAGTAACAAAGCTCAATCCCATTGAAGGCTCCTTGACATAATCCAAGGTATACCGACAAGTGACCCCAGGCTCCTCTACAATGGTCTATCCAAGGTTTATCGTTGTTAATATGCGCACATCTTCTATCGTTCCCAATGAGATAGAATTGATTATCCCACTGGTTCAGATATGACCTCGTGCTTGAATCCTTTGAGAGGAGCTTCCCAGAGCATACAAGCGACTATTGGATTTTTCCTACCACAAGATCGACTAATTTTTGGTTTTAATTGTCTTGAAGATTTAATTACTCCCTACTCCAAGACACTAGCCTAAGCTATATTGATAAAAAGAGCCCTAGAAATATAAAAAATTACTAGATTGATTTTAATTTAAGCATTGATTTCAAAAGGTCGTTTCTTAGGACAATAGGTGCGAAAGTGAAACTGATGATATGTAGTGACCCAGCTCAAAACATACTAAAAATGCATCTATTATGAGAAACAATTCTTTTTCTTTAAATGAATTCTATCTAGAGGAAGAATTGAGAAATGCAATCTTTTAAAACAAATCTTTCCTTCAAACAAGAATAAATAAAAAGAAATCTAAATTCATGAGAACTCAAAATGATCTATTGCTCAATGAAATCCCTTTATAGTTCAAGATCGAAACTACAAACAAAGTTTTTCTTCAAAAGAACACTATAATTTCTAGAAATAACACTGAAAACTAAAAACACTAATTTTGAGATCTAAAAATTCTAAAGACTAAATCTGAATTAAAACTTTAAATGTTTTGAGAATGTTTTGCTTAGCTTGTTATCTAACTAAGAAATTCTTTGCTTGGATCAGCAAGAACTCAAAAGCCATCCTATTTTGGTTTTTAAAGTGAAATTCCAAACTTATCAACAAAAGTTTTTTAAAGATTTGGAAATGAGAAAAATGGGATCTAAATCTCATAAAACAATTTCTGCTATGATGTCAGACTTAGCAAGAAATCAAGGAAATACCATTGATATAAAGGTATACCAAGGTTTCTAATCTTTGAGCGGGATAAAGATAAAGCAAAAATCACTATAACATGCAGATCTTTCAGAAAATCATTCAAAACTAAAAATGCTGAAATAAACTTTTGATCAAATATTTCTGACAGAAGATACAAGTCTGGGTATTCAGTAAGAATCTAACAAACTAATCCAGAAAAGAATATTTTAATGTTTTCCAAAAAATTTCACAGGGTCCACAGTTTCCAGTGTAAAGAGTTTCAGTCCCACACTGTTTATACACAAAAAGAGCGGAGATGCCCGCACTATTTCTAAAAGAAAAGTGCAGATACCAGAAAATTAAGAGAAATATAAAAATCTTTCAAACATTTCTCAGCGATTCTTCAGGAATAAACTACCCAAGCCAGTATAAATCAAGCAAAAATCAGAAAAAATAAATTCACAAGTCAAAAATAAAAGAAATCGAAGTTCAAGATCCATTCCCCAGTGGAGTCGCCATTTTGTTGGACGGATAACTCGTTCTTGCAGACAAGACAGACCTCCCAAGTGTCCTACAGACAACTAGCAGCAAACAGGACAGATGCAAATTGCTTTCTCTAGATTATATGCAATTTAGAATTTCCTATGATGAAGAAAGGACCTACCTGTGATCCAATGCTAGTTGAATTCTTCTTTCTCGTTTCCTCAAGAAGTCATCTCGAAAAACCTGCAAGCAAAGACATGGAAAAAACTCAAAAGCGCCTGCAACATATACTAATTCACAAATCACAAATCCATCTTAATGATCAAGGAATTTAAGAAATGAGAGAATTAATTGAATAAATTGATGATAAAACATTATAAATAACCTATTTAACTAAAAACACATTGAGAAAACAATATTCATTTGTATTATCTTGAAATAAGAAGAACCTTACAACCGTGCCCGCCTTGATGTTGTACAGGCCTTCCTGGGGTCTGGAACAACCATTTCTTTTACTCTGACAATCTTTGCACTCTCTCAGCTAAAAGCGCATGGGCGTGTGATCATTCCCATATAATGATCATCTATGAGAGTATGAGTCTCTTATAGCATTTCTCCTCAAAATCTAACTCCCTAATTCTCTCTACAACTTCAACTTTAACTAACTCCTTGAAGCTGCACTATGGCTTCAATTTATAGGAAAGGAGAGGAGGTTATGGTTCCACATAAGAAGGGATAGAATGCTCTTTTAAAGGGATTGGGCTCCATAAATCAAGGGGTAGGCTCCCATAATGGAGGAATGAACATACATGATAGGAGCGAACCTTCGATCAGATAACTGCTTCTAGAAGCTTCCAGATTTGACTGCTGGGCTTCTAAATATTACTTTTCCCCTTTTTTTTACCTTTTACGGGGGTCCTCACCTTTAATGAATAAAAATTGCATTTATATCCACATGATTTAGAGAAAAAAAGTGTGGCACCGCATGCAATGTTAAGAGAAAGTGCGGTACAAGTGTTTTTAAGACTTTTATGAGCTTTTCTCTCAATTTCAAGGCTTGACTTTAGGAACTTTGATGTTATAGACTTATAAGGCAGTACTAAAACGTCATGGTGACAAATTCCAGTGTAACACATATCATGAGCGCCTTCAGCACTTGAGATAAGTATTTGTTAAATACAATAAATATGGTATATCATTGAATCCAAGGAAGTATATTTTTTCTCTTCAAGAAGGTAATATGTTGGGCCACATAGTTTCTAAACATGGAGTGAAAATTGATCCTAAAATAGTGATTGCAATTCAGAACTTAACACTTCCAAGATATGAAAAACAGATTCAATCTTTTCTTGGTAAGATCATTTTTTTAAGAAGGTTCATTCCCAATTTTGTTGAAGTGGTGAAGCATATTAATTCCATGCTGAAGAAGGAGAAAGAAGTAACTGGACATTTGAAGCCATAAATTATTTTGAGCTGATAAGAAAAGATATAATTGAAGCACCTCAGTTGGTAAGCCTTGAATACTCAAATCCTTTCTTGATCTTCTCATTTGCCTCTCAAGATACTATTGTTGTTGTTTTATTATAAAACGATGCAGAAAATAAGGAAACCCCCTTATAATTTTTCAACAGAGCTCCTAGAGATGCATAATTTAAGTATGAAATGTTGGAAAATAATGCCTATGCATTAGTGAAAGCTTTGAAGGATTCTAGAGTTTATAATCTGCATGCTCAAAGTATTGCCTATGTACCTTCATGTGCTGCTAGAGATATATTAGTTCAGCCCGATATTGATGGAAAAAGAAGTGGGTGACTAAAGTTCTTCAGTTTGATTTAGAGATAAATCCTACTAAACTAATCAAAGGTCAAGGATTAACCAAACTACTAGCTAAAGAAAAGTGTAAAGTTTTGGGCTTCAATTTCATGGATGACAATCTAGAAGGGAAAATTTTAGAACCTTTTGATAGCATGGCAGTGGATGTAAAGCTTTCTAAGTGCAACTAGTATAATGATATCATTTAGTTTTGAAATCATTTTAAACCTCTTCCAAATTTTGATAAAAGCAGAGTAATATCTTTGAAGTTGAAAGCTATTAATTTCTGCATCAAGGATAATTGTTTATATTGCAAAGATCCTATAAGATTTTTGTTGAGATGCATTGACCCAGATGATTCCAAGAAAGTTATGTTTGATATGCATAGTAGTGTGTGTGGAGGTCATCACTATTGGAGAACTCGTGCATACAAAAAACTCAGAGCTGGTTATTTTTGGCCTAGCTTATTTTCTGTTGTATGTGTTGAGTTGACAACATGTGAAAGATGTTAGAAGTTCACTGGTAAGAAACATTTGAAGTCTTTGCCTCTCAGTCCCATAGTTGTTTCTACACATTTCCAGCGATGGGCTTAGATTTCATTGTTGAAATTAATCCACCATCAAGTGGAAATCATCATTGGATTCTTGTTGCAACTGATTACTTCATGAAATGGATTGAATCAATACCTACCAGGAATTCTACTCATAAATTTATCATTAATTTTCTGGAGGGAATCATAACCAGATTTGGATGTACATCAAGGTTAGTAGCATATAATGCAGCTGCTTTTAAAACTATACCATTGGTAAATTTCTGTGAATATTATAGTATTCAAATCACTCACTCTACAACTTACTATCCACAAGGGAATGGTTTATTTGAATCATATTACAAAATTTTGGTAAGAATCATCACCAAGCTATTGGAGCAAAAAAAGAAAGACTAAGATTCAAAACTGAAATTTGATCTATGGGCTAACAGATTGACCATCTAAAAATATATTACTACAACACCTTTTCAAATGGTTTATGGAACTGATGCTGTTTTTCTAGTCCAATTAGCTATTCCTGTAGCTAAATTTCTACAAGATCATGAAGTTGAGCCAAATGACATGACTAGGAGAATTTATTAGATCATATAGTGCAGCAAAAGCGAGAACATCAATATTATTTGATAAGAAAATGTCAGCAAGTTGTAAAGCAGGTTTTTTATAGAGGAACTAAAAAAGAAGATTTTTAGATTGGAGATCTGGTGTTGAAATGGGATGCACAACATCAAGATCCAGGTAAGCATTCTAAATTTGATGCTTTATGGCTTGGTCCTTTCAAAATATCCAATATTTTACAGAACAATGCTTTTGAATTGCAACATCTTGATGGGATATAACTATTTGGAGGTCCATTTAATGGGCAATTTCTCAATAAATTATTTTACTAAGGGTGTTGGTGGCCTAAGTTCACTGTAAATACCAGTGTGTTTCGTAAAATGACTCCATAGTCCAATGACAAGGCAATAAACTGCAAAATATTCTTAGAGCCTTGCAGGGAGAGATCTATCCTCCCAATGTTAGCACGGTTCTATGTTAAGTCACGAGTCTATTTTATTTTTTTAGTTTTTAGCATAAAATTTTATAAATTTCAAAAAAAAAAAATTGAACGCTATTGAAATTTCCGGTAGCGCCTGTTTTAGCCCTTTTCAGAAAGTTTATTATAATTATGTTTTATGTCTGTTTTTCTTTAACTCGATGCTACCAAAAACTCCGGTAACTTCCCCTATTTTAAAAAATAAATAAATAAAAAGTGCATCCACTTTGTGTTAACCCAGGTGTTCCTATTATCAACTATGTTTAAAAACCTTGTATCATGGGATAGGTCACGTGATAGGAAAGGTTTATGTTGAGTGATGTTCAGTTAGATTTGTGGTTATACCTAGAGAATTCTAGGTGTCAATCTGCAATTTTTAAAAGACTACCAATTTTTTTCCTACTTGTCAGCTCAGTCATTTCATCCACATGTCAAATTATGTGTTATGTGTTAATATAGATCGTGGATCTGCAGTTTCAATGTGATTATCATTTGGTTTGATCACGCATGAACGTTGCTGGAAATTTAGGCATGTAATAAAGATATAATGGAGGTAACTGCTAGCTCCATCTCTACTCATATCCCACCATCTGTAGCATATCATCTGAAACTCCGCAACCAACTGAATTTCATCATGACTACCACAGGGTGTATGGTATAGTCTAATATACTTACCATTATGAAAAATCTCATGCATGGGAAGGTGAACCAACGTATCTTTTTTAAACCACTGAAAATAAAAGAAGGCCATTATTTTTTAGTTTAATTGTTGGTGAAAGAGATATTCCAATGAGAACCTTGAGAAAGGAGACTTAGAGTTCAGACAGATCTCATTGAAGACACATCAACACCTGTTAGGTGAGCTTCTCTATTCTTGAAGCCTATCAAATTTCAATAGACAACAATATTTATTATTGAATATTACTAAGAAAGGAGGAAAGCTAAATGGATTGAACCCCAAGGATATGATCTACTTTATGCTAATCTAAATGCAAGAAGGCTTCTTGTTCAATCAGGGTGGTATCCATTATGGTCAATATTTGGAATCTCTCATTTAGGAGTAGCTCATGAATTTTCACACTTTCAATGGATAGGAAGAAACTTATCTATAGTCTCAGATTGCAGGTATTAGTAAAGTCAATTGTTGAAGCTTTCAACCTTCCACAACAAGGATAAAAATGGTTTAAAGGCCAATTCATCACTGGAGGAGACCTCAATCATTTCATTAAAGGTGCACACAGAGATCCCAACTAGGCTAAAGGAATTCCAAGCAGTTACCTCAAAAATGATTGGGCTGATATTGTCAAGCACATCAAAATTTACCTCACCCGTGAGAGGAGGTATACTGGGGTTTTTATTTATCATATGATATTTTTGTTTCATATTGCAAGTATGAAGACCCTCAACTTGCCATTATTTCTACTAAAGGGCTTGACACAGATGTTAGCTAGGATCCAAACACACACAGCTTCAACAGAATACAATTTATATCATCAATCTCTTATCAAAGTGTTGGTTGAGGAGTAACTCAGGAAAAGGAACCAATCATGAGACCATTTTTTGTTTTACAGGGCAGGACAACCTGCACCTATACCAGATGTTCCAGCTCAACTATCTCCAACTTAATAGTAACATCCTCAGCCTGATAAGACAACTAAGAGAAAGTCTAAGAAGGAAAACCTCCATAAAAAGGCTAAAGGAATAATAGAAAAGACTCCTTCAATCATTTTTGAGAAGAATTTGGAGAAAGGATAAGGATCATCAACCAATAAGCCTAACTCCATCAATATGTTGCCTCCCATTCCTCCTTTTCCCAAAATGTATACAAGGGCTCGAAGAGAAACGTCTACAACTATAGAAAAATCTAAAGCACAGGTGCTATTGGAAGTTTCAGAAGCATAAATTCAACAAAAAATTCAGAAGGAAAATCAACTCACTGAGTGTGATGAAGAGCTCCTAAAAGATGCAGGGTATGATATTAGAAGCAAGAGAAAGAAAAAGGATGCAAAACCTATTGCTAGTAGCAAAAAAAGACACACCAAAGACAACAACAAGTTTAGACTTAAATCTAAGGCCCTGCATAATCCAAGTTTGTTGATAGAGGTCTTAGATGTAGAAGGACAATATGAAGGGTTACAGACTCTAACCCCTTCAATTTTAAAGACTAATGAGTCGAAGAAGAAATACAAAGGTAAAGCCCCTTCAGACCTGTAAACAGAATCCTAAAAAAGAAGAAAAATCCAAAAGGATTCAAAAGAGAAAAATACCATTGTCAAAGAAACAACCACGAGGACCACAAGATCAAGATCAATTGTTGACAAACAATCAGACTTGGACAATATTGCAAAGGCTACAACCCATATGGAAGAAAGGTAAAAAGTGTTTTCCTAATAAAATATTTTTTTTCTTACTAAGTAAATTTTTGAACAACAGCTCAAGTTTCAAAGTATATAAGTCTGCACAGGTTTTTCAAGTATTTGTTGTGAATTTTTGAAAAAGAAACAATGCGCTACTGGAAGTTATGGTAGCATTACAGTTGTTGCACAATTACAGGGTTTTACCAGAATTTCTGATAGCGCCTATTTTAAATGATTTTTTACAGCTGTCAGAAGAGTTTCCGAGCAAGTTTAGGAAACATATGGGCTCGTAACGATATGGATATAACAGGTGATGGTTGATAAGCAGTTATGAGGTTGTTGAAGGTCACATTTAATGAATACACATGGTTATTAAATAACCAAAGTCATGACGAGACAAATCAGTAGAAAAAGGTGCAACATGTCAGCACACTCAGTAGTATAGTCCAAAATGTCTTCTCTTCTTTCATCTACATTTGTCATATTAGTTAGATTTTGATAGGATATATCTTTAATGTCCTATAGCACCTATGTAATGTGAGGAAGAGTGATTCCTTATTTTTAGGAGAGATGGAGTTGGTGTCTCTCTCTATATATATATCATTTGTAAATACCATTTCAGAGTTGGATTTTGGTCTACTTGAAGACTTAATAAAATAAATAAAACTCCTTTTTGCACTTCATGTTGGAGGATTTTGTGATTCAAGGACTATCGAATGTATGTCATGTTTCTCTCATTATTTATTTCTTCTTATTTATGAGTTGCAGCAGCTATTAAAGCATGAGTAAGAGAATTATTAGAGGATCTAATAGTTAATTATCAGTTGTTTAGTATTCTGCAAATCATATTCATGTTGTAGAGCATGTTAGTGAAGGCTTCATGAAGTATTTATGAAATTGTTTATACATGTATGCTACTTTCTAAATGTTGCTTACTTTACATAAGATAGATTTTATGTAAAGAGCCACTATTGTAGTTGTGTCACTAATTTAGGATATGCATATCTCTTAGAGTAAGTACGAGATATCTATCTCCTTTCATTTTTTACAATATTCTCCCTATACTACCAATTTACCCAAACAATTTATACTTCCCACAGCTTGCCAAATGCATGAAAGTCTAGAAGAGAAAAAATCATTTCAAACTCTTTAAGAAGCCACCCCACTGCTCAAAACCTTTAAATTTGACATGAACTATGATTTGTAAGACTTACTCTTTTGTATTCAAGGAGTGACTCCTTACACTAACAACAAAAAATTATATAGCTTCATATTCCTTAGAATATTTAGTGAGACTCCGGGATTAGCCAAGACATAAAATTTCGATGGTTTGGAGGGATATACTTAATTTCTTAGGGTTGCTAGTTTCGATCCTGGCGTGGAAGTTCAAGAGCGGGTATAGGTTTTGATTGGGCCTGATACATGGCCTAAAAGAGGAGATGGTCACATACTTTCCCAAGCTCTTATTGATCTTTCTTGAGAAAAAGGTTTCTCCTAATTTTCTCATACAAATCATCTAACTCGAATGTTGATTTGGAAAAAAGGTTGGATGAATGTGACTGATTTAAACCTTCCAATTATTTAGGAGAAGTATTCAAGGTTTATTTATGCTCTACCTTTTTCACATATTAGATTAAATGACAATGATGATGACAATGGTATGGGCTCTCATTCAATATGGTTTCTATATTACTAAGTTGGGTTATTTTCACCTAAATTTTCGCATCCATAATTTTGAGGTTTCCTAGTCGTGGTGGGTCCTATAGAAGTACGAATTTCCATCAAAATCCTGATTTTTAGTTTGGCGCATCATTGCATGGAAAGTCCCCACTTGGAACATTATGCAACATAGACATAAAATTATGTCGGGATGGCGTGCAATGTGCTAGGGTAGTGAGAAATCCATAGATCATCTTTTTGTTCACTTCCCTTTCACTAAACAAGTATGGGGTAAGTGTTGTTCTTTCATTACAGAAATTTTGAGGTCTCAAATTGGTCTCCTAATGAATATTATAAAATAATATTGGAAACAATAAAATAATATTATATTATGGCTTCAAAAAATTTAGGGAAAAACGAAAAAAAAAAAATTTCAACTCATATTTTCAACTTATGTCCCTACGGTTTTACTCAAATTTTGAGCAGGATAACTCATTGGATGAAGAGTTTAATTATCCATCCAAGGATTACACATGTTTCATGCTTTATATGCAACAGGCTATAAGAAAAATGATAAATACATGAAGAACATGATTGCAATCATGTTTTTCATGTATTTCTTGTTTTTCATGTAGCAGGGTACATCAAAAGTATGCAACATGGATACTCCTTAGATGAGGAATTAAATTACACATCCAATGAGTGCTCCCACTTGAAATTTGAGTAAGATCATAGGGATATAAGTTGAAAATTCAAGTTAAAAAGTAGTTCTCTATTTATTTTAAATCTTTTACCATTTTATCTTTTGACCCCAAAAATGGTGAATCATCCAATATTTAAACTGAATTATCTCTGCGATTTCAGATCTTCAATATCTCCAATTTGGCCCGTAGGTAGCCGTCTAAATCCTCTTTTGAATTCCATAGGTCTAACTAGATTTGGATTCTTCAAGGAAAAGTTATGTCCAATCTCCAACAATGACCTAGTTATGGACTGGTTCAGTAGAGAGAAATTGTACGACTTTCCACATGTCACTATTTTCTCCTTCGGCTATGAAATTGATAGAAATGAAACTACAGTCCATGTAATTTTGGCCAATTTTTACCGCATTCTAATCTGATTCTCAAAGAGAGAGTTATGAATATTTTTTCACGACCACCTCTTTGAGATGAAATTCGAGAGCTTGAAAAATCCCTAACTTCCACAGATCATATCTCCGACAATATTCCGAAACAAGCTCTAAAATTTTGCGAAGATATTCCTTAGGATTTCGGCTTCGCACTCTAAAAATTTCAGCTTCTGAACCTTCGTATAAAAAAAATTATAGCGAAAAATTCCACGATGACCTGTTTGGAGCAGTGAAACCCTAGAATCCAAAGCTCTGATACCAAATGTTGTGAAACCAGCTCCAAAAATAGAAGAAAAGAGAGATCAATGCCTTAGAAATCAGCCACTTCGAGGGGGAAACCTCCAATACATTACATAAATTAACAATTCTTGGATGATACAAATGGAAAAACCTCCTTTCTATATATAGGAGTTCATGGGGCCACAATGTAATCCTAGCCAACCTAACAATAATCATTTAAGGGCACAATAATAAGAATATGGGGGTTAGAGGGGTACAACAATAACAATAAGGGGGTTACACTAACAAAAATAAGGGACTATACTAGTAATATAGGGACCTAACATACTTCGTTGGTTAACTACTTGAGGGATTCAATTATGTTGGGAAAAATACAGAGAGGGTGGGGGGTGGGAGGGGGGGGGGGGGGGAATTAGTATTTTAAAACTCACTTAACTTTAACTTTTCTTAATATGAATTTTGTACATGACTTTGCTAAATTAAACCTGCATATGTACGCGACTTTTATTCAGACAACTAGCGTATATTCAGTGAACTTATATTTCAGTTAAATCTTCGTCTGTTTAACTTAAAATAGTGTATCAATGATTCATCATAAATTTTGATAAGCAGTAAACATGTGTAGTAAGAACTAAATAAAGCATCATACAAAAGAATCACACATGAACACTGGGATTTAAGTTGGAAACTGAATGTGGGATAAAACCATCATTATTGTCGTATTTTCTTCAATTTTATTATAATGAAAACTTCTTATAATATTCTACTAGCGTAGACTCATACAAGCATGTAGGAACCTACCTGCAGAAGGCTACAACCTTCACTCGTTCTCTAGATCCTACTTGAAGGGAGCTTCGACCCCATAATCTCGTTTACAAACACCCACTGGAAGGGAGAAAAAAACCCCTGATCTGATCACCCGCTACTACTGGCTGGAAGATTCAACTTCCTCACTGAAGGCTCCAACCCTTGGCACCGTCATGGACCACGTTTTGTAATTTTTCACACTCGATCCACCTGCTTGAACACAACACAATATATATATGCCACTTTTCATCAAATTTTCATATTGGACCCACTACCATCATTTAAGCCCAATACCATATATCAAAACTAAGATTGATCATTGTACCAAATCATTCAACTAATCATTGAATCATTGAATCAAACAACCAATCACTAATCTTCAATTACATATAGCTAGTAGCATCGTCGATACTGAAAACACCATTATTAAACCCATATAAGTATGAATACGTCATAGACAGACACCAGAAACATAGAAAGACTAATTAGACTGATCAAACATATTATTAGAAAAAACCCTTGCTTTCATACGCGCTTATCATAAATTTTTTCTGGTGTATACACGCTTTTCAAGAATGAAACCCTCGTACAGATATTCCCATACTGTAGAATGTATACACTACTACTAAGAAGAGTATGCTCATATGTACACACCTTACTAGAGACAAACCTACGTAGAGATATGTATGTATCAACTCATAGTTGCGCAACACTTCAAAACTTCGAACATACCGTGATCACGACATACACAATAATAAACATGTTTCATACCACATATCTAAAGAACCCATAAGCATACCATGCAATACATAATCATTTCAGGTCTATTGAGCTTGATCCATCATTGTATTACTAGGTGCATACTTATTTCAGATCAACCACTCATCAATAACCCATATCATGCATATATACTTCAGAATTAAGTATTCATCCATCACACATTACTTTCACACCCAAACAATTAGAAATTCATTTCCTTATATATCTTAGGCCTTACCCAATACCATATTTTAAAACCACACTTCATTCCAATGGTAATATTTGATGGGATCAGATATTCATTACTCTGCTCAATATTGTGGCCTAATACCATGGTAAAGACACTTGGTATTTAGAGAATCGTAGTGCAAAAACTATATGTGCCTTTTCATCTTCATACCCGCGTGTGTACACGACTTTGCTTAACCTAACCCGTGAATATTTATCCAAATGTTCATATTCATAATTATTCTATCTATGAACTGCATACCTATTTCCAATCATTCTATGATTCTGTTCAATCACTCTATCACCTTTGAACTAGCCTGTTAATACATCCTGCATCAAGTAATATTCCATCAATGTACAACTTAACAAGTAGGTTTACATCAAGGAGAACACATAAATCAAAATGAAAACCATCTTCCCCTTTGCACCTGATGGAAACCACTTTGGTGTTTGATTACCACAACCTATAGAAAATTGTAAAGAACATCAAAATTTGTAATTCAAACACCAAGTTACTCTCACCCTTTGACATCAAGGGCAAAGGGTTGACCAATGTTGAATGAAGGATTCTCTTTTCCTGTAGAGACATGAAAATTGAAGATATAATCTGCAATATATACTGACCATGCTCCCCCTGAACACATAATTAATATTATAAAATAGTTTCAATGAAGTACATGAATTTGTGACTCAACTAAATATGACCTTTCCTATCAAAAAGGAATCAAACTTACATCAATCACCAAAACAAGTGGGGTTACATATTTGACTCCATCATAACATCAACTACCCATTATGGGATTACGTACATGTTTGATTTGACCCTCAATAGTCCAAACATGACTAATTATAAAAAGAATTACACAATTGTTCTTTACATCATCTTTACATCAAATGACAAATATGACATTTATAACCAACACCAAAAGACCTCAATAGTAAGATGTCACTCGATTAGCATTTGAAAACAACGTAGCATCATTCAACCAACTACAAAAGTTTCTTCAGCAACATCGTAAACATAATGGCAACAATGCATCATTAGCAGCAAGGCTAATGTTCCCCTTGGACCTGCGCCAACCGTACACTGTCAATTCTGATCACATCAACGTATACATCAAAGCATATTCATTAATGATAAAAGCATCAATGCCATATTATACAACCTGATAGATCATCATACCTCAATACCAATTATAAGTAACATCAGCAGACTGTAACAATCAAAATCAGAACAAGAAATCCAAATAATAATTGTCTAAAGCATCTCATAGTATTTTCTTGAGTTTGTCCCAATGTTTCTGTATCAAAGAAAAAACATATGTGATTGTCGGTGTAGGAACTTGTGTATATATGGGACTGTCTTTCATAGGATCTGCATACATAAAGTGAAATATTGAAACTTCATAGCTTCAAATCCCCCTGAGTCTATACAATCTATACTTGTCTTCTATTATCACATCAGATGCACTGTCAGAAATATAAGAAACCAGAATTATCAAAACTACCATGGGAATCATCATATATTTCTCTCCATGATATTATACATTACTAATACTTAGGGCCTAATAATAATATTCTGCTCTCATGAGGTCATGCACCTCACAACACTTCTACAGTCACTAAGAATTAAGCTTTAGAAATAATTAACTACAGTAAGGTCAACATTCCCTACGTTTCTTATTGGTGTTCCTTCTTCCTCCAAATTTGCTTGCAATTTCTAGTTATTTGTTGAAACGTATCCCCCATTGGCCTTATGTTAAAATGAGTTACATGAGAAACAATATCCATGAAACCATCCTTTATTCCTTGGAGTTGATCTCCCTATGAAGTGGCTATTTTCTTGAGGTCGAAACAATATGCTTCTCTAGTTGGCTGCAACATCTCCATAATTATGACATATAAAGCATTCAATATTATTTGATTAGATGAGAGAATCAATTAGAACTTCCATATTTAGGACCAAAAAATCGTGTTTAAGGATTCATAATCTTTGGTTTTTGTCCCCTTTTCTCCTTACTAAACACTTCATGTTTTGCATTGTTATCCTTTTTATTTTTTTCACTAGCTTGAAAATTGGATTCTCCTTTAACAATTTCATGAAAAAATAATACCAGTTTTAATAACGAGAGATCTCTAACTGATAATATTGTCATATAGAAGCTTAGTACTATCATGAAATCTCAATTTTTTATCTTTTTTTTTTAATTTACCTTTTAGAATGTTTACCTCAACCTTCATTATTTGGTATTTATTTTCCTTTTCTTCTTCAACTGCTCTTCCTTGTTCCACTTGCTTATTTAAGTTGAGTATCTCTTATTTCAGCCCATTTTCTTGTTCTTCAAATTCTTGAAGTAATTCTTCATTCCTCCTATTTGATTTTTCAAGACATGTTCTTATAGAGATGATCTCAACTTCAAGGCTTTCACAATGAATGGTTATTTCCTTAAGATCCTTATTTTTGCATGATGTTAGTTCATCCTGCAACCTTTGAAATTGGTCTTTCTTTTCCTTGTACATATTGTCAATTTTTCTTCTTCTTACAACTGATTATTCAATATAGTAATCTATTCTTTGTAAGTAAAACCTCTTTCATCAAATAGTTTTTTCTTATCTCTAATTCTATCTTTGAGCCTTTTAAATTCTGCTTCTAGAGCCATTAAATTACTTTCACTTTTACCCATAAGAGAAACTTCAGTTGTTCATTTTCATATTCTTTATCTTCAATACTACATGAACAAGGAAATGTAACACAAGTATAACATAAATTAGTACATGTTTTATCTTCTTCATTCATGAAAAATAGAAAGCAGGGTGCTTTTGAATCAGAATATTTACTTCAATCTATTGTTGCATAGGTTCTCCGAGTTGTCTTCTTCCTTTGAGTAGCCTTATTCTTTTGTTTCTTTCCCAATTTATTAACAATTCTCATTCAAGCGATCAATATTCTTCTAAAGAACCTGCTCTGATACCAATTGTTGGGAAAAATAATGAGAGTGGGGGGGTGGGGGAGTGAATCAGTATTTTAATTCTCACTTAACTTTTACTTTTCTTATTCTGATTTATGTACACAACTTTACTGAAGTAAACATGTGTATGTACGCAACTGTTATGCAAACAACTAGCATATATTGAGTGAACTTATATTTCAGCTAGATATTCATTTGTTTAACCTAAACAAGTGTATTAGTGATTCATAATACATTCGATAAGCAATAAACATGTGAAGTAAGAAAAAAATAAAGCATCATACACAAGAAACACACATGAACACCAAGATTTAAGGTGGAAATCCTATGTGGGAGAAAACCACCATTGTTGTCATATCTATATTCAATTTTATTATAATGAAAACTTCTTACAATATTGTACTAGCAGAGAATCATACAAGCATACAGGCACCCACCTGAAAAACGCTACAACCTTCACTCATTCTCCAACTCCTACTGGAAGGAAGGTTCAAACCCCTGATCTTGTTTACCAACACCCACTGGAAGAGAGCTCCAACCCCCTGATCTAATAACCAGCTACTACTAACAGGAAGCTTCAACTTCCTCACTAAAGGTTCTAACCCAAGGCATCATTGTGGACCACGTTTCATAAATTTTCACACTCGATCCACCTACTTCAACACATCACAACTTGTAGGAAACTTTTCATCAAATTTTCAGATATTACCCACTACCATCATTTAAGCCCAATGCCATATATCAAAACTAAAACTGATCATTGTACCAAGTCATTCAACCAAACATTGAATCATCAAATAAAATAACCAATCACTGATATTCAATCCCATACAACTAGTAGCATCATCAATACTCAAAACATCACTATTAAACCCAGGTCAATAGGAAGAATTCATAGATAGACAACAAAAACATAGCAGGATTGATTAGACTGATTAGACATATTATTCACTAGAAACCCTATCTTTCATGCACGCTTATCATAAATAGTTTCTGTGTGTATACACTCATTTCAAGAATGAAACCCACATAATGATCTGCCAATACTTCAAAATTGATATGCTACTACTCAAAAGAGTATCGGCGTATGTGCGCACCCTACCAAAGACAACCCACATACAGATTTGTAACTATGAACACATAGTTGTGTAGCACTTCACAACTTTATACATACCCAAATCATGACATACACTGTAATAAACATGTGTCATACCAGATATCTAAATAACCCATAAGGATATCATACAATACATAGTCATTTCAGGTCTATTGAGCCCGATTCATCATTTTATTACCAGGTGCATACGTATTTCATATCAACCATGCATTAATAACCCAAACCATGCATACATACTTCAGAGTGAAGTATTCATCCATCACACATTACTTTCACACCCAAACACTTGGATCTTCATCTCCCTATATAGCTTAAGCCTTAGCCGATAACATAGTTCAAAACTACACATGGTGTCGATGGTAACCTTTGACTTAATAAAGTAGGCATTACTTTGCTCAATATTATAGGCTAATACCATGGAAAATACCCCTGGTATTTAGATAATCATAATGATAAAACTTTAGATGCCTTTTCATCTTCATACCCATGTTTTTACACGGATTTGCTTCACTGAACCCACATATATTTATTCAATTTTTCATCTTCATAATTCTTCTGTCTTTGAACTACATACCTCTGTCCAATCATTTTGTTCAATCAATTTTTCATCTTTGAACTAGCATGTTAATAGATCCTGCATCAAGTAAGATTCCATCAATGTACAACTCATCAAATAGGTTTCCATCAAGGACAACACATACATAATTATGCCAACAAATAATACTTTCCATATCAAAGGTACCTTTGTCATTTGTTTTATTAGAGGAATTTTGAGGTTTCTTACCAGTTTTATTCATATATTTTTGTGTAGTAGTCACTCTTATCGCTTGAAATCATTTTCCATAGGTACGAATTCATTGAATTTATACCCCAAAGTTCCTTTATTAAATCTATAGACAAACATGGAGATATTAGTTGGAAAAGTTGGATTATAATAATCTGACGTGATAGAATAATGATGTTGTACATTTCCCGAGAGCTTATTCAAGATAGTGGTGAATCTATGCTTAAAATATTTAAGCTTCTCTTCGTTCTCCATTTTATGATTGCTCATTTCCTTTAACAACATGGAGGGAATTTTGTCATCAACAAATTTCTCTAAAAATTCCATCTTAAACTCTCCCCAATTATTGATTGAATTAACAAAAAATCTATGCTACTGTTCCAATGCTCTATTCTAGAGTGTGTTCGGGAAAAGTTTGCAATCCATGTCATCATAATGTATATCCAACAATATTAATTTTAAATAAAAAATATTAACATGCTCCTCAATTTTAGTAGATTTATCTGGATCATATTTTTTGAGGAAATTCTTTGGAAGAGACGGTAGCACATATAGAACACCTAAAATATTTAGTGGACCTTGGGAAATCCAGTCCAACTATTGATCATAAACCATGTTATCGTTGTTTCCTTATTTCTCACTATCATAATCCAAAGGATCGTTCTCATTACCATTGGCACATTCTCGTTCTCATTCTCATTCTCGTCATTCTTGAGTATGTAAAAATTTCAACTATTTCCCTCCATATTGTCAAAATCATGTGGTACTTTTTTACCCTCATTAAAATAGCTTTCAACAAAGTCAGTTAACTCATTTAAGGAAGATTTTACCAAATAGTTTCTTGTAGTGACCAATACACCACCACGAGTTGTATGCTCTCTATTTGAATGATTATGAGGGAGGATTGATGTAACCGGAAGTATTC